>JAJJMC010001074.1:2410017-2462454 GCA_023531435.1 Papaver californicum
ATTGATTTCTTGACTCCCTCTATTTGTACTACAACATATTCTCACCAAATCTTCTCCAAAATCTTTTTAGCAAATCCTCTTTTAATGGCAGAATCTCAAAAGATATTTTTCTTTTTTTCTCTTCCTCCTGATTCTGATTTTTCTACCTAACTTGGTCTGATCTCGGTTGCATGTTGCGCTAGATAAAAGATATGCTTCGAATAATATATAACAGGATCAGGTGAAGAAAAAGGAAAGAAATCTATTTTTTTCAACCTGTTTTTTTTCTTCGAGAATCAACACCGAGATTCTGTTTTCTTTCGAGTGTTTTAATTGTATACAAACTCTTATATAAAAGGCAAGATGATAATCTTGTCTTAAACTTGTAAAATATTCCTCACATCTCGTTTGAAATCTTCTCAGGTTTGATTTAGAAACTCCCCCAACTTTTGTTTTGAATTCAAACGGAGGTGGGTGCCTTTATCATCTGTGTGGGTGCCTTTAATGATTCTAGGTGGGTGCCTTTATCCAAATGAGGGGTGAATTTAACACTTTTTTGGGGTGTTTTCAACACTTTTCGAGCCATATTTTCCATAATCATTTATTTCCCAAAAATACCTACAAACACATAAAATAACAATATTAATACAAAAATAAGCACCAACAATATATATTATCGGGATTAAGAAAGACAAAAATATGCGTTATCACAAAGGCATTCACCATTGGCTTTAATTGCCTTCTACCCTTTGTAGAACAAGGGTGAGTTTGAACGGTGTGGAAACTACGTTTCGAATATCATGTTTGCAAAGCATGCTTGGAAAGGCAAGTCAACCTGCATTTGTCTGGTAAGACACGAGAGTACTAGCGCTTCAAGTGGCGCATCGGGGAGTCCTGGCATGCCCAGATCCAAAGACGGGATTTCCCGGTCCGTCACAACAACGATCAGCAGGCAATACAATCATTTGAAATGCGCACAATCTAAGTTTCACAGACTAAAAAATCAAACTATCTTTTAATGGTGATAACTCATTCTTGGGATACTTCTCATAAGAGTTTTTCCATGTGATTTAGTGTTATCACTTATGTTACCCTACTACATGCAAAGTATATATATATACATGGAGTCCCAAACCCTAAAGAGTTGTAGATTTTCTTATTGGTCAGCAACACATATGGGCGCCATATTCGGGACCAACCCGAATTCCTAACATCTCTCACTCACACATAGTGTGTGTAGCGCCAAATGCGTTTCCTAAAAATAGTTCCAAAAGAATGAATATTCATATTAGTTAATAGCTCGTGAGACCGTCGAGGTACCTGCATTTTCGAAGCTTTACACTAGTAACTCAATATGAGTCAACATGGAAAATGGTTGTATATCGTAGTATCCTAGGTATATCAAAATCTCATCGGCTAGACTATTGTGATCCCTCGTAGAGCTAGTCTAGCCTTCATGCTAGCTTATGTAAACATTTCCACATTTGTATTGCTTCTCCAGTGAGGAAACATAATTTGTCGACTGTGAATATAAACAACAAATGGGCTTGATGGCCTTCTTTTCTCCCTATCGCCACATAGTTTCATAACCAACCGCTTTCCCAGACATGTACCTTCAAGTCGTATCAACTATGGCTATCGGAAACACGCTAAAGTAGCAATCACTGATTTTTCACTTCATAATGAATAAGGGTACTTGTAATATATACGAACTTCCTGATCATATGAACTTACGTGATGAAAAAAATATGGAGCCATTTTCTTACCTTCAAAGTGGTCGCTTAGCACGCATAATATGAAAAGGCGCTAGAGTGGAGTTTACTTGTCTCTAACTGTATATGTCACAAACTCTTACACTCTACAAATCTTGACTTTGTCTCAAATGAATCGACTAGCCTGAAATCTCAAATACTCGCTTTAAACAAGTGCCATCAAAATAGATTTCACATTTGGCTATTTTCGCAGGTATGATAAATAGTAGGTTCGTTCATCAACGATCATTATAGATCTCGTCTTGGTACCACAAAGGAAATACTTAAGCTCATCCTTGCTCGCTTTCGTCGGTGCCAAAGGTGACTGCTTATGGGAATAAGTTAGTCAATACCCGGTGACATGAAACTTTTGTCTTGACATAGTGTATATATATGCAATAGTGCCAATGTGTATATCCATGCCCATAAGTAGTTAATAAAACCATAACAAAATGCAACAAAAAAAGTACAATGTATTAATTATTAATAATATCTATAAAACACATGCATCAACAACTATCATGTGTTAGAAAAAAATTACATCCCATCACCACCTACATACACATAATGCCTTGATATGATTCAAAAAAACTTCTCTAGGTATAGGTTTAGTAAGGGGATATGCTACCATTAACCTAATAGGGATATACTCTAAAACTATTTTTTTCTTCGCAATATAATCTCTGATAAAGCAACACCTCTTATCGATATGTTTAGTCCTTCCATGGTACTTTGGGTATTTCGCATAAGCAATTGCTGACATGCTATCACAATGAATTTTCACCACATCAGAATCTTTAATGAAAATTTCAAAACACCAAAGAACATACTCAACCAAAAAGATTCATGTACTGCTACTTAACAAGCTACAAATTCAGATTCCATCATAGACATCGTAGTATAGGATTTTTTATTACTACTCCACGTGATGGCCCTGCCATTTAGCAAGAAAATATACCCAGATGTACATTTTTGCTCTCCAATTATCCATTCCAATCAACATCACGCTAACCAATAAGGCGTAAATCCGAACCCTTGTAGCATGACATAAAATACTTGTACCTTTTAGATACCTAAATATCATCTTGACTGCTTTCTAATGCTCAAAACCAGGATTCGACTGGTACCGAATGACTAATCCAAAAGCATAATAGATATCGGGACGAGTACACATCATACCATACATCAAGATCCCAATTCCGCTGGAATAGGGTACTTGTGACATCCTTTTTTTTCTCTTCAGAAGTTGTGGGACACATATTAAGGCTTAATCTCCCACCTCTAGCAATTGAAGTGTCTATAGGCTTACAATCTTGCATATGAAATTGTGCAAGAACCTTTTTAATATGTCTCTTGAGACAAACCTAAAATTTTATTTAAACAATATCTAAGGATCTAAATCCCGAGCATATATATTGCTTCGCCCATGTCCTTTATATCAAAACATGGAGGAAAACCACTCTTTAGTGGAGACAATAATATTTATATTACTTCCATCTATAATAATATCATCAACATATAATGACAGGATTACAAAACCTTATCGAAGTGTTTAACGTACACGTAAGAGTCATTTTCAATCATCGTAAACCCATTGGAGATAATGGCTTGCTCAAATTTTAAATACCACTACCTAGATGATTGTTTGAGGCCATAAATTGATCTTTGGAACTTGCAAAATTTGTGTTCTTGACCTTTAGCCACGAAGCCCTATGGTTGCTCTATATAATTTTCTTATCCAGTTCTTCATTGAGAAAAATCGTTTTAACATCCATTTGATGAAGTTCCAAGTCCGTATTTGCGACAGTAGCTAGTGTTAAGCAAACCGAGGAAATTCTCAAGTTTTCTCGTAGTCAACACCTTCTTGTTGGGTGTAGACTTTCTCTACGAGGAGATCATTATACCTTTCAACTGAACCATTTATGTTGCGTTTGACTTTGAGAACCCATTTATTCCCAATAGCCTTACTTCCACGTGGAATGTCAACATATTTCCACATATTATTGATCCTCATTGATTAAATCTCTTCTTCCTAATTAGCAATCCAATTTTCCTTATCAGGGGATGAGAGAGCTTTTTTATAATTTTGAGGCTCCGCATCATTATACGAATGAGTCATGAAATTTCCCCCCTCAATCTCAAAAACAACAACAAGGAATGTTTCTATGTTGAATCCTTCGAATTTGAGGATCCTGGAAATCCTGGTCCAATGGTGTCATACCATCGTCAGGCGAAACTCTCTACTTTCCTTAAAAAATCGAAAAATTTCTTCCTCTTTCTTAATAAGATGAACCGGTGTATTTTCCAATGAATCTTCAATCTCATAGAGAACTAATTTTTCCCCCACCTCGTTCCTATTAGGAAAACCCTCTTCTAGGAAATTTGCGTTACGTGACTCAATCTCAGTTATTATTCCATCCAACTACTCACCAATATACACATGGACTTTTTAGTGATCAGAGCATCGGACGAAGATATACTTTTTATCTCCAGGTCCCATCTTCTTGTACTTATTGAGTTGTTGTGTGCATAAGCAGCCGAAACCCATGGCCGAAGATTACCCAGCTCAGGTTTTCTGTTGGCCCATAATTCATAAGGAGTAGAAGATACTGATTTTGAAGGCACACGGTTAAGGGCATAGGAAGCAGTCAGTAAGGCATCTTCCCAGAAGGAAATCGGAAGATGAACATGCGTCTTCATCGATCTTATTAGAGTATTAGTATCTGATTCCACATGTGTGGACTTGTATTTGGCATGCTTGGCATTAGGCTTATCTTAGCATAAGAACATTGTACATGTTAGCAATGTCAAGTTTGTTTTTCTTTTTTGTTTTCTTGTTTTATAAAGCTAATTGTAAAGCTCATTGTGAAGTGAACTAAGGTGTGCAGAAATAATATCAAAAGCAGAATTCTTTCTTTCAAGTTTTCTTTACAAATCTTTCATGGTATCAGAGCCATCTTCTCTAAAGAGTTGATCCTGATTCTTTCTTAATCAAATCATTAACAATGGAGAATCTTGCTCCAGAAACTTCTGTGAACTCACAGACAATAAACACCACAACAACAACAACAAACTCAAATCAACAACAACAACAACATCAAATCCAATTACCTTTTCAGAATATCTGCAATTTTGTTTCTTTAAAACTGGATTCAAGCAACTACCTTCTTTGGAAGCATCAATTTGAATCTATCCTCATTAGCACAAATCTGCTAAGATTTGTAGATGGTTCCTATCCAGTTCCTCCTCAATCAGTAATAGAAAATGGGGTTTCAATAATCAACAGTGAGTATCTTTTCTGGATTGCTATGGACAGATTTGTAATGTCTTGTTTGAATGCAACATTCACACAAACAATTTCTGCTGGGGTTCTTGGTCTGTCAACTTCAAAAGAATACTGGGACTATTTGAAGACAGAATTCAATCTTCAGTTTTTTGCAAGAAAATCAATGCTTAGAGGACAAATTCAATCAATAAAACAAGGTAATTCTTCAATTCTTGAATATTTGTCACAAATCAAAACCATTACTGACAATCTTGCAGCAATAAATGAGAAGATGTCTGATGAAGACATTGTCATGTATACTATGAATGGACTAAACAGAAGTTTCAACCAATTTGTAGTTTCTTCACATAATAGGGAAAACCAATTTACTTTCACTGAGTTAAGACCAAGATTGATACATCATGAACAATTGATTAAAACACAAGAGCAATACCTGGAGGTTCAACAAGATTTTAGTAGTTCAGTGTTTTATTCAAAGAAAAACTTTCCATTTGGCAAGTTCAATAATTCCTCAAACAACTCAAGAAACTCAGAATCAAGGTTCAATAATCCCTCAAACAGGTCTTATCCAAATCTTTCAGAGGTTGAATGTCAGATATGTAGAAAACTTGGACACTATGCCAGTAGATGTACCTGGAGATATACTCCTCCTACACCAAGTGGAAGGTCAAATCAAGCTAATTCAAAAACATCATCCAACAAGCAACATAATGCATTCTACACTTGTTCTGATATTGGGAATGAATGTGCACAGTTTGTGGTGAGTACCCAGTGGATACCTGATTCAGGAGCTACTGCACACATAACAAGTAATGCTTCTCTGTTGAATTCTTGCAAAGTTTATACAGGGGAAAAAAAGGTTATGATTGGGGATGGAAAACAGCTGCATATTACTGGTATTGGAGAAGCAACATTGGTTCTTGAAAACTCTGAGTTTCAGTTGAAAGATGTATTGCTAGTGCCTCAGTTAACACAAAATCTCATTTGTGCTTCTCAATTTTGTTCTGACAATAATGTGTCATTCAATATGTTTCCTTGGGGATATAATATCCAAAATCTTGCAACCAATGAAATAGTTGCAGAAGGAGTAGTGCACAACAATCTCTATCCTCTGCAGACTGCTCCCTCTCCTTCTATTGCCTTCACATCAGTTCTAGCCTCATCATCAACTTGGCATAAGAGGTTAGGACATCCTTCTCCTCTCATACTCCAGAAATTAGCAAGTATTCCTTCTATTCAATTGTCAGACAAAAATAATAGTTTCTGTCATCATTGTCAATTGGGAAAGCATGTGAAGTTGCCATTTTCTCCATCCAAAAGAGTCTCTACCAAACCTTTAGCACTTATTCATTGTGATACCTGGGGTCCTGCACCTGTTATTTCCTTGGGAGGCTACAAGTACTTCATTTTGTTCATAGATGATTATAGCAGATTTCATTGGATTTATCCTCTTGTCACAAGAGATCAAGCACTTTCATCTTTTAAACATTTTAAGCTTCATAATGAGAAGTTTTTATCAAATCCCATTATTTCTTTCCAATGTGATGGTGCTTTTGAGCTAGTTAAAGGAAGGTTTCAAGATTTTCTTCAAGAATGTGGAATCACATTAAGGATATCCTGTCCCAAAATACCTCAACAGAATGGTGTTGCAGAAAGGAAAATTAGACACATCACAGAAGTTGGTAATACAATAACTTTTCAAGCATCTCTTCCAAAACATTTCTGGTATGACAGTTACTTAACTGCTACATTTCTTATTAACAGATTACCTTCCAAGGTTTTGTCATTCAAAATACCCTTTACACTACTTTATATGGATCTTCCTGATTATAGTCAATTTAGAGTGTTTGGTTGTAGTTGTTACCCAAACATGTCTTCTTTCAGAAAAGACAAGCTGAGTCCTAAGTCTGTCAGATGCACTTTTCTGGGATATAGCTCTTTGTACAGGGGATACAAATGTTTTGATAATGCAAGTCAGAAAAATTTTATGTCAAGACATGTGACTTTTGATGAAGCAACCTTCCCTTTTGCATCTGATTCTTGTTTTTCTATTCCTTCTGATGTTGATAACACTGTTCTTCTGCAATTGGGTTATTCTGGCAATTCAGATTTGGGTGCTTCAGCTACTCCTGATACTTCTACTTCTACTACAGAATTGCTACCTGACAATATTTTTGACTCTACTTCTGACACTGAATTACCTTCTGCTGCTCAAGTAATCCAACCAGTATCTGGTATTCAGACAAGATCTAAAAGTGGTATTGTCAAGCCAAAGTATTTACCTGATGGATTTGTAGCTCATTATACAACTCCTCATCAGATTTCTCCTGTCTACCTTTCTACTATCACTCACTCTCCAGTTCCTGCAACTTTTAAAGAATCCTCCAAGTCAGAAGTCTGGATTCAATCAATGGATGAAGAATATGCTGGTCTTCTTTCAAATGGCACATGGACTTTGGTACCAAGAACTTTAGATATGAATGTTCTTGGTTGTAAGTGGGTTTTTAGGGTGAAACTTAACTCTGATGGAACTGTCAACAGGTTTAAGTCAAGACTTGTTGCTAAGGGTTACTTGCAATTAGATGGAATTGACTATGAAGAAACTTTTAGTCCTGTGGTCAAGGCAACCACTATAAGGTGTGTTCTTACTTTGGCACTAAATAGAAAATGGACAATCAAGCAGTTAGATGTGTCTAATGCTTTTTTGCATAGATACTTAGAAGAAACAGTGTATATGGAGCAACCTTAGGGTTACATTTCTTCTGAATTTCCAACTCATGTGTGCCATTTGCACAAATCTTTATATGGCCTTAAGCAGGCTCCTAGGGCTTGGTACAACAGGTTTAGTGCTTTTTTACTAGACCAGGGATTCATTATGTCCACTTGTGATCATTCTTTGTTTATTTTTCATACAAAGACTGACATGATGTTGCTCCTTCTTTACATAGATGACATCATTTTTACTGGATCTTCTGCTGCTTTGTTAATCAAGTTCATTACACTGTTGGAAAAGAATTTAAAATGAAAGATCTGGGCTCTTTGAGTTACTTTTTGGGTATAGAGTTTATTCAATCTAAGACATCAGATGTATTTCTACTCACACAGCAAAAGTATACTCATGATCTACTTGAAAAAGCAGGAATGCTTGATTGCAAGTTAAGTGCAACTCCAGTTGCATCTGGACCAAAGCTCTCTGCTTATTCTGGTACATCTATGATATCTCCAACCTCATATAGAAGCCTGGTAGGAGGATTGCAATATCTGACAATGACTAGGCCAGATATAACTTATGTTGTGAGTTATGTCTCCCAATTTATGCAGTCTCCTACTGATCTGCATATGGTCTTAGTGAAGAGGATTTTGAGGTATCTCAAGGGTTCTATGGGTTCTGGAGTTACTCTATCTGCTGGAAACCTTCAACAGTTGACAGCATATTCAGATTCAGACTGGGCAGGCTGCCCAGACACTAGAAGATCTACTAGTGGCTATGCAGTCTTTCTTGGTACTTCCTTGGTGTCATGGTCATCCAAGAAACAGCCTACAATATCTAGAAGTTCAGCTGAGGAAGAATACAAGGCATTAGCTGTTACAGCTTCAGAAGTTCTGTGGATAACATATCTTCTCAGGGAGCTACATTTTCCAGTTACTTCTTTAATCAATCTTTACTGTGATAACCAGAGTGCTTCCAGTCTAGCTTCCAACCCAAAGTTCCATGCTAGAACTAAACATATTGAAGTAGATTATCACTTTCTAAGGGAACTTGTTGCAAATCAGTTTCTTCAGATTGTGTATGTCCCTTCTGAACTGCAGTTAGCTGACATTTTCACTAAGGGCATGTGCACAACTCTTTTTCGTTTTTTGGCAGACAAGCTTATGTTTCTTACAGCAACCAAGCTTGAGGGGGGATGTTAGAGTATTAGTATCTGATTCCACATGTGTGGACTTGTATTTGGCATGCTTGGCATTAGGCTTATCTTAGCATAAGAACATTGCACATGTTAGCAATGTCAAGTTTGTTTTTCTTTTTTGTTTTCTTGCTTTATAAAGCTAATTGTAAAGCTCATTGTGAAGTGAACTAAGGTGTGCAGAAATAATATCAAAAGCAGAATTCTTTCTTTCAAGTTTTCTTTACAAATCTTTCACTTACCATGTATAATAATGTGCGGTTCCTTCTCTCCGTTACACTATTTTTTGCGAAGTGCCTGGAATAGTCAATTATTTAAGGATACCTTTTTCCTCACAATAACCTTTGAATATATTCGGTAGATATTCGCGACCTCTGTTAGTTCTTAGAGCCTTAATGTTCTTATTTAACTGATTCTCCACTTGCATACATAACATCTAAAGCATTCCAATGCTTTCGACTTGTGAGATATCAATTAAATATGACTGTATCGCGTGAAATCATCTATAAAAGCGATGAAATTAGAGGTTTCATGTCTTTCCTTAATGTTCATTAGGCCACATATATTAGAATGAATCAAATGTAAAGGCTCAGAAGCTCTTTTAGTTGTACCAAATGGTTTTCTAGTGGCTTTTCCTGCAAGAAAATATTTACAAGTAAGCAAGGAAACTCTAGCGACATGGCCTAGAAGACCTTGTCGATCTAAACTAGTCATCCTATCTTTCCCGATGTGATCCAATATAACATGCCAGATCACATAATCATTATTAACACCAGAAGAATATGTAATTAATGAAATAGATTTATTAGCATCATAAGAACTAGAATTGTCAACATGCAAAACCATAAAACCATCTGACATACAACCATAACCATAAAACATGGTTCCCAAGCAAATCTCAACAGAGTTACCCTCAAAATGAAAACTAAAGCCTAGACACAATATACTATTAAATGAAACTAAATATCATCAAATATCTTAGGGGAAATGTACAACATGAAGAAGTAAGGTGGCCTTCGCCGCAGTTATAGCGTATAAGTATCGATGCCGAGTAATCGCTAGATGTATTCCCCATGTAGACTCTCATGCTTTCAGCAGGAATTTCACGATAATCTATGAACCCATCTTGGTCCTTCCCTACATAGTCGGGTGGTCCCGAATATACAACCCGCAAATGAGGAGAATGAAAAACTAATTCTTGACTAGAAACAAAGAAATAAGAGCGAGGAAAAGGTTCAAGAAATACCTTGTTTGGCCCAGTGCATTCACGACCAAAGTGGCCAGTCTTGTCACAGTTATAATAAGTCATGTTCGCTTTGTCTTTCTTACCACCATGATTTCCTCATTGTATTATGTAGCGTTGGCAATGGTATTGGCTGGCCCAGATCCATCACGAAGATTCTTAGAAGAAGAACCCTTACCCCTTTAGCGCTTAAACACATTGGTATTACGCGGAACATAATCAACAGCTAAAACAAAGCTATCAGTCTTATCAGCTTGCAAGTTCTCAACTTCAAGTTCCACATGACGTGAAATATCTTCAAACGTGCATACGCTATCATTATGAGTTATGTTTTGCTTCATTTGGTCCCAAAAGTTGGGTAACTAACAAATGAAAGCTTGGATCAGTTGTTCGTCTGTCAAGTGATGACCAACAGCCTCAAGTTCGCGTATCATCGATGACATGGTCCTCAAATGTCGTTTTATTGTAACAAGTGACTTCTTTTGACAAGTGTCAAATTTCATATTCAATGCATGCAACTTGGCCACAGAGGTTACTCCATATTTATGTTTGGCGGCTTCAAGCATGTCAAAAGCAAATGGATAGTTCTCAAACTCACCAATGAGATCATTATGCTTGAGCTGAAGATCTAATAACGAGCATCGCATTCTTATTTTTTCACTTATGGTAAGCCTTAAGGTTACAATGGTGCTGAGTCATGTCACCATACTCGGGTTCATCCATCACATGTTCAGTTATATGCAGGTCATTTTCATACAAGAAAAAAATAACCCTTCGACGTTATATATTATAGTTATCGCCATCCAGTTTTTCTCCCTTGTTCCAATCAGCAATAATGTTTTGGAAGCCATTAATTCTATAAACAATATATGTGAAACATATTAATCTTATGACATGATATACACATTCTAAAATAACCTTACAGCACGAATCTAAACAACATAATAATGAATATTACAAGACGCAAGATCGAAAATTTGTTAAACCCCTGATCATCTCCTGCGCCACAAGTAACATTTTATACACTTATTTAATTTATGTGTCAGGTTAATAGATTTTGGGAATTTAAGAAATTCTACCGAACAATCACCCACTCAATAGTGTTACCACTAGTACAGACAATAACATGTTATTGAAACAAAAAAAAAACAAAATTATTAAATCAATCAATCAACATGTTATTCAAGAAAAATGATTATTTAATCAATCAATCAACATGTTAGATAGTCAACAATTCAACAAGATTATGAAATTTATTTCATTATCATTAGATTAGTAGGTATTAAAACACTACATGTCGAATATCAAAGCAATCAGATAATCATACATCATGGAACCAACATTCATATGTTATCACGGATTGAGTCGTTATAAAGAAAATGAATGATATGAATCTAATAAGGTTCTGAAAATAGTTCCTTCGGATTCGGAGCGTCGAAAAAAACCTTAGAGCGCCAAAAGGGGGTCATTTCGTCGACCAGAAAAAAGAAGAAACAAGTGAAAATCAACACCTGAGTTGGACAGAGGGGTCGAACCGCGGGTCGGATCTCCGGTCCGGTCCGGATTGACCAATTTGACTCGGGTATTATTTATCGTCTTCTCCAAAATTACAGCAGCGTCTAATTATCGCGCGGAGCTAACTTTGGGAGAACATATCACACATACAAGTTCTAATTTACACAAATAATATATTGATTTGAAGACCTCGGATAGTATTATCTATGTATGTTAATTTTAATTAACATGGATTGACATATGTACATTAAAACAATCACAAAACATGCTCACTCAACGACATAATTTTGAACTAGGGTTAGCAGTGTCTTTCAAACGGCTTGTACAATTATAACGAAACTTTACAAGGTGGATATTCATATTCATATAAAATTCATCATTAATCATACACATTAACAAAAAATAAACATATGAAACCAATAATGAGTTTTAAATGCAAACCCTAACCATGATTTTATTATGTTATCATCAAACCAATCATGTATACGAAACGTGAAAACGCGTATAAAACTATCTTTAAATGTCAATATTAGAGTTTATACGAATACAAACGGAAGCATGTTTTGGTTCATACCTTTATCTTAAGCTCTGAAATAAATAAAACCAAAGATCAATAGTGTTTCACGTCTTGAACAACGATTAGTAGGTACTAAAATCTTTTAAGATGAACACAAACTAAGTTTCATAGATTAATAACTCAAACTATATTTTAATGGTGATAACTCCTTTTTTAGATATTTCTCATAGGGTTTGGTCGTGTGATTGTGTTATTACTTATGTTACCCTACTACATATAAAGTATATATATATATAGAAAGTCTCAAATCCTAAAGAGTTATATACTTTCTTACTGGGTCAGTCACACATGTGGGCGCCGTATTCCGGTCCAACCCAAATCCCTAATAGATCGAAGTCGTCTGTCGTTTAGAGATGTTTTTCGCTACTTTTCCACAGAAAGATTTTAACTCCGAGTAGACTAATTTGTTTTGAACAAGGTAGATCCCATAATCCTTTTATAAGTACTTGTTACCAATATGATATGACAGGGAAAGTTGGAAATACATTGATTATTCTTCGCATTACCTGAGTTGTAATGTTACAGTATAACCTTGATAAATAAATATTCTCGTAAAATGAATAATTTTCTTCTCTCCTAATTTGGACAAAGGGATTAAATGAATAAACTCGCTAAATGTATTAATGAATAAAAATATTTGTATCCTTAAAAAACCCACAAAAATATAAATAAATAATCACTGAATTTCATACAAAAATTATATATAAATAGACTAAAATATTTCATCCAAGCAACAAATGCTCATAAGAAGTCATTTCTTCTTAGAAAATTTATATAAAGTTGATTATTTTTTCTTTCCACTTAAATCAAAATGCATTTCATCCTTAATTTTTGGGAATGTATGCGCAACTATTGGAGTATTTCGCTCATGTTATAACAAGTAATTATTTATGGTGACTACTGTTTGAAAGATCTTTTTTAATAACACACTTGATATGACACTACTATCATCTAATTTAGGACCATTCTTATCATTTATTAAATAATTTTTACGTCTATAGGCAATTCTGTAATTGTATCAAATTCTTGTTTGGATAGTTTAAAAGATACTCGATGTCTATCACATTTTCATAATGTAAATTAGAAATCACATCAGTTGATAAAAGAAATATAAAAATACTCTTTAAATGAATAGATATCCATTAATTGATAAATAATTAACCTCATTAAACGAATATCTTTTTTTGTTTGTGAAGATATGTATTTATCGGGGTTATAGTGTAGCTATAAAACCCAACCCGAAACAGAATTGTGATTTCGAATTTTATTGTTTCTGGTTTCATAGAGCTGGGGTACTACCAAAATATATTTGTGCTGAATAGATTCCAGTACATATTTTTGCAGTTGTGAAGTCACTGGAAGTAAACAATCAAGACACAAACTTAAGAAACGGAGCACAAGGATACTTAACAAGATAAATCCAATAAAACCATAGGGAATATATAAATCAACAGAAAATACAGGATCACAAAGCTTAGATAGCATTATTTAATTTCACCTTGATTAGACTAAGGTGAATCAAGGTGCTATAATTTAAAGGTTTGAACAAAATATGAGCACATGAATCTCCATTTCTAGAATCTATAATTTAAACAGATGCTACACAACACGTAATCATCAGCAGATGGCTTTCTAGTAAAGAGCATTGAAATCACTGCATAATGATACCAGTGACCTCGTCAGCATCATATTCCTACTTACCGCTAAACAACAGCAGCAGCTTGCTCACTCCCTATTTCTACTATTTACAGCAACAACATTGTTGACAAGCTGCTGATTCACCCTTTATGACTGTAACAGAGTTTTAAGCAAATTGTATTGAGCTTTCCAGAAGACCAGTTTCTGTCAAAGTTCACCCATCTAGGTCAAGTACAAAAACATTGTCACAACAAACCCAGTAACTAAAAGCTGATCAAGTATGCTTGATACAAACGAATTGAGTAACTAGTACCAAATTAGACTTACAAGTCTTGGAGTTGAAGCTGGTCTCATGTGTTTTCCTGGAATGACTGTGATCGAGAAAGTGCAGCTGGGTTTGCTTGTAAGACCTGTTCAGCATCTGATGCTTGATCCTTGTCTTTTGTCTTCGATTCAAAAGCTTTGAAGATACCACCTTTTATAATTGGTTTATTCCTATCAGGCTTGAACCCTAAAGTAGCCCAAATAGAACTCTTTGCTGCCTCGTCTGGGTCATCGATTCTTAACGTCTTTGGAACCCAAAGACATTTTTCTGCTTTCTCTTCCCCTTGTAGATTGACATCTCTAGAATGCTTACCTAATGTTGGTGAGCCATTGCTTGAACAACCACTGTTGCTAGTGGAGGAAGACGGAGAGATACTTCCATTAGATCCAACCCATGGCACATTCCAAGATCTGGCAGCCCAGCCAGGCATGCAACCCCAATAAAAGGCAGGCATAAATGGAAACGGCATGCTCGGAGTGCACAAGGCAGGAGCAGCTACCATCAGCATCGGACCCCACTGAACTGGCCTAGGACTACCATTCTCTGGACCACAGACCAGCTCAAGACACCTAGGGGGTGCCATGGCAGCTATGTTATTCCAACCTGGACTCCATGGGTAAAGCCATGGTGGACCTGGGTAACAATGTGCAGGATGTGGAGGATTTATTGTGCCAAAACAAGCCGGAAGAACACCTTGCTCCATCTGAATACCTCTTCTTCGCGGTGAGTAGCAGTCGTAAAAGAATCACAAGAAGATGGTTCCTCTCTTGTTTCTCCAGAAAGCGCAGCACCCATCTCAACTTTTCTTTTCTGGTCACCTAGATTCAGCATAGTTGCCATTGATTCACAGAGAGGTGCTTCTGTACCAAATCTTAGGACATTGCCATTTCCATTAAGAGGCGCAGAAGGTGCGAAAATTGCCCCAGGTGAAAGTTGGTGAATGGCTGAGTCGGGTGAGTCAACTTGGTTGGTTGGAATTCCATCAGAAGACATCATTAAGTGATGGTATTGTGAAGCTAGGTGCTTGTTCTTCCGGCGTCCAGCTCCCACAGGAACGTTCCTCATGGTCCCTCCAGCAGTCCAATATCTCTGACAGTTTTTGCAGAAATGTCTAGGTTGGTTAACATTGTAATTGTTGTAGTAGCAAAATTTTGTTTCCAGGCTGTTGCAGCTAGGGCATGGAAGTATCTTGTCTGGTTTCTTAAGAAGCTTTTCTTGATCACCTGAATCATTCACACCCTGGTCTTCCTCACTTTTGGGGTCCAGCATAACTTTGTTTTCCTTGGTACAATCTTGATAGTTGTTTTCCTTAACAATACTCGGAACAGGCTTATCAGCCTTGCAAGGGTCTTCCATAGAAGAGACATTACAATCTGTTTTTGTTGTTTTTCTGCATCTGTCCTGTATCAGAACAGAAAACACAGTTGGTTTCGCAATAACAACTAGTCATATGCAATGGATGGAGTTCTATTTCTGCATGATGATTAGTATTAGTAGTAACATAATAGTATGTTTTATTAACCACAAGGTGCGTGCCATGAGGGGTTTTAAATTAAGGAGGACAACCCAAAATCTTTTTCTTTTCTTTTTCTGGGTTCTGTGGTTAGAAAAAGAAGCAAGGTGGGATATAGAAGAAGCATGTTAAGCATGGCACCGAGATAGTTCCAAGTGAGTCATCCTGAACAGGACTGCAGTTCTTTTAATATGGTAATCAAGGATAACTAGAAGAATAGCATTCTGTATTACTGCTATTATTACAACTTGAAAGTACTATTCAAACAGCAATTCAAGATGGATCGAAAGATTCCCACGCATTGAGGCCAATGAGTTTATCTTTAGCACCAAAACTCAGACGCATCAAGAGAGTTTAACCTCAAATAAAAAGTAAAAACCCAAAACGATACACAGAATTTAATCTCGCCGCTCATGTCATTTACCATACTTAACATCAACCACAAATTCTCACAATAAAACCACTAGTAAGATCTGAGGTTAAATATGATATCTCGAGAGGATTCCAGAGACATAAAAATCAATATCTACTGAATGTAACTAATCAAATCAAGGGTTTTAATTTCTAACTATATGATAAAAACCAAAACAGACATAAAACAGACTTCGGTGCCAATTTTTGAAAACATTAGCAAAAAAAGTTAAGTATAACTAAGTAAGCAAAAAAAGAGTAAAACATAGCAAGGTTTGCTTGTTTTCTTAAGGCTAACTTAAAAACACAAACATATATTTCCAGTGAGAGATGCACACACAAAAAAAAAAGGTGTCTGGAAACTGAACAGACCTTTGCAATCATAAACACGTACTCAAAAACTACTCGTTTCACTTCAAATAATAGCTTTTTTCTTACTTGAACAAAAATCAGAAACATATATAAAAGTTACCTTATCTTCTGAGAAGAGTGGTAGAATCTGAATTCCTAGATCGGATTTTTCAACAAACTCAACTGTAATCTGATTTTCTTGTAACGGAATCGTTCTTCCAAATAGTTTAATAGCTGGATCTTTTAACTCATTAGTCATTATTTATTTATTTTTATTTTTATTTTCTGGTTTCAGCTTCTACTACTTTTCCTTGGAAACCCGAAGAGATCGATGAACATATCTTACAACAAACACACAGACAGTAGAGGAGATTGAGATTAGAGAGAGACTAATAAAATAAGTCTCGGAGAGAAACCACTGAGGAAAAAATACGAAGAACGTGACTGAGAAAGGATTTATTTTAACATTTTATTTCTTCGTTTCATTATTTTGTGTGTTCTAATAAATACTTATAAATTACTAATATTTACCGGAGAAATAGGTTACCTATATTCCTAGCTGGTGTCCTAGTCAGTGTAGAGATTGCTTTAGAGCCACGAATTTCATGGGTTGTGGATCCAACGGCTGATGTCATATTTTTTACAATCACAGTCTTGCACCACCCACGATGAGGAGAGGTTTTCCACGGAAGTGACAGAAGTAACCTTTGAACCTCAGTCTTCGGAACATGACTCTAGGTTGCGGATCCATATGTTGATGTTGTTACATTTTGATTGATTTGTGTCAAATGAAAAATAAAATAGGTATGATTCGTATGAACAAAGGAGATTGCATCGGCGGCCCAAGTATCCAATGTAATCACAGGTTTAGAGCTGCATTCGTAAGCGTATCTAATTCAAAATAATTAAGTGTCACAATACCACATTATCATTTTATTTCTAAATTATAATAAATTGTTAAATAAAATTTTGATCATTGAAGATAAATTTTGTTAGAATTAAAAGTGAATTTATTGTTTATTTACAAAAAACTGGTTTGTTACCAAAATTATCTTGATGAGACCAAAGGGTCACTAGCCTATATTGTGGGTGGAAATAACAAATCCACTTTTGACTTCTACGTGAATGAGAAATCTTTGGTTTGTCCCATATAGGATAAACCAAGGATGAAGTCTATCCATATTACCACAAAGGTTGCACCTAAGGGAAAGAACTTGTGTATTGGATATGGACTAAGGGAATGGGCTAGTGGGCAAACTCACACATGTGCGGTGCTTCGCACCGAAGCACGCGGGCCGCTGACTTGCGTATGCTTGCGTGTATTTTTGCGTGAGATGGCATGTGCCCGACGAGTACCCGACGTGTGCGCAGCGTGTGCCTATCAAGACTTAATGGTTTTTATTTTTAAATTCCTATAATAAATATTTTACCGTTAAATTATTTATGGAAATTTATTGATATTAAAAACCGTTTTATTATTTATGGGAATTCATTGATATTAAAATCTATTTCATTATTTATGAGAATTTATTTGAATTAAATAAAAAGATTTTTCCATAAATACAATTTAATTCTCCTTTCTCAAATTTTCCTATAAAGCAGAAAAAGGATTTCATTTTTCCTTACCCCAGTCGCAGCTACTATTCCTGACGATTTTTCCCCTCTTCTCGCTTTGTTTGCGCACGTAGATTTATTTTTCTATAAACTATTCTGATGTTAAGTTCGCAACGGGCCAACGAGTTTTTGCTAGCTGGGTTGGTATCATGTGGTTTTATCCTGGATTCGATTTCTCATCACTAATGGTATAGCAACACTTTTTCTAGAGGTGTACCCGACAAATATCGAGTTAAGGGCAGTCTGTTGAACATGCGACTCCATCTTTCTCTCTCTGTGTGTGTGTGTGTGTGTGTGTGTGATTGTCTGAGTGTTCTGTTTTCTAACCAGTAACCCATTTCTAGTCTCTGTTTTGTTTGCTCATTGTTACAGGAATTTGCTCCAACAATCTTAAATCGATATTTTGTTTTCTGTAACAATAAAAACGAGAAATAATTCATGGGTTGAAGAAATTTGGTGTTATCAAACAAAGGGTTTAATTTTTTCAGCTAAAGAAAATAATATCCTGTATTCATCAGGATTATGTGTCTTACTGTAAATTGGGGACTTTCAGTTTTTTCCTGTTTTCAACGAAGAAGAGAAGGAACCGGAAATCAAGAAAAAATGGCTAATGAGAATCATAACATGATTAATGAGCTATGTCTATTATATCCATCTATCTCTTCATATTACTGAATATTTTGATGATCATCATCATCAGTTACAGCCACGCCATTAAAGCAGCAGAATACATGGATTGATAATGATTTTAATGATTTCGATTCATTTTCAATATCCACTGTAAAAATCACTAGTTCATCTCCGGTCTTTGTGTTGCTTCCGTGATCGGGGGCTGGTCCTGTTTACCTACAGATGAACCAGAGAAAATATCGACTCTAATGCCGTCTCAAATTCATCTCCTTGATTTGTCACCAAAGGCTCCACCACCGGGAAATAAAGGCGAAGCCGAAAAACTGTCAGAATCGGAACCGAATAAGGAAGAACCCGAGGGTCCAGCAGCACCAGAAGAAGGATCAAGATACAGAGATAAAGATGAATCAATTTACGTCTTCAATTCTCGTCCTTTTAGTTGTTTTCAGCTTTCATGGAGTTACTGCTGATGTAGTAAGTGATGTATGTAGAAAGGCATCATCAAGCAATCTGAGTCTTACTTATGGGTTTTGTTCCTCATCTCTTGGAGCCAACCCTAAAAGTAAAACTTCTAACATTTATGGTCTTGGTGAAATATCAATGGAGTTAACTTTATCCAAAGCTGCTTACGTGACTTCCCGCATCAATTCTATTTTGAATGGTGGAAAGGTGTCTGCAGATGTTAAAGGAGCCATGGAAGCTTGTAAGAACTATTATACGGTTGCTGCTGGTAATGTTCAAAGTGCAATCAATGCTTATAAAGGAATTTCATCCAACAATGGGGTATCAGAGTTACAGCATTGGACTGTGTTCTTGAAATCGGGTATTTCGGTAGAAAAGAAGATGTGCTGTTGGAGAAGAAGGTGATCCGCTAGGTTAAAAGAAGAATCTGGAAAAAGACCTTTTTTCCCATTCTCCATACATGTGGCTCACATGCTTGTCTAGAGATATCCTTTATCTCTACTATTTATGCCCATCAAAATTATAAAGGATGACTAAATGGACTTGGGCACTCAATTTGGATTGGGCTCGAATTTAAAGTCCTAGAAAGGTGGTCATCCGGGGCTTGTTTGTTTCCTTCGTTCTCTTCAGAGGGAAGGTGTTCAATTCGTGGTTAATTGTGAATCTGGGTTATTTGCTTCTGGTGGTCTTGGGTGCATTCTAGCTGATGATATGGTTTTGCGCCAATTGCATTCTTCGGCAGGGATTTGATAGAGAGTCCATGGATAAAAGGGCAACTTCTATTGCTCAAATGGTGGTAGCGACTGCAACGAAAATCATACAGGTATGATTTATTAATTATAATCATAATATATTTTAATATATGAATCGCATGCATGATGTCTTGAAATTATTAAAACGGTTAATACGCTTAATTTAAACAACCGTAGGTCACGTTTGATGAAACGTAATTGTGCACTATAATTTATTCACTAAATTTAATGCATAAAATCAAGACAATTATTATACGCATAATAAAACGTAGTTATCATGCACTAAAATGATTTTACATGGAGCATGCGTGGGTGTTGATTATTTGATTATAAATAAATCATATTCATAATATAATTAGGCAATATTTTATAGAAATCGTAAGGATTTTATTTATAGAGAAATAAAATAAAATAATGCTAAATTATTATGAAAAATCAAAAGAACAAGTTTTTTGGTACAATGTCTGAGTCAAATTGATAACCAATGTGAGAGACTGGTGGGTAGACTCTGGTGCTACCAAGCATGTCCGCGGAAACAAAGATGTGTTCACCTCCTATCAAAAGGTAGGGGAAGGAGAAAAGCTCTATACGGGTAACTCGCCCGCAGCACAGGTTGCGGAAAAAGACAAAGTTGGGTTGAAGCTCATTTTTTGACAAAACTCTCACATTGAAGAAAATTGTTCATGTTCCGGACATCTGTAAAATTCTTGTAAGTTGTAGTATATTAGATGATAAGGGTTTTTATGAATCTGAGAAAAATAGTGTAACTCAGTGTAAAAACTATGTAGGAAAGAGCTATAAGACAGAAAGTTTTTACAAATTCAATGTAACCTCAATTTAAATAAATAAAATTGATTCTTTTTATGTTTGTATGTCATTGAATGTTTGACATGACAGACTTGGTCATGTTCTCAATGAACCATCTGGCAAGCATAGGCTGCATTCCCAAATTTAATTTGGAAAGTAAACATAAAGGTGAAATTTGCATAAAATTAAAATATGCTAAAATGTCTTATAAGAAAAATGTTCAGGAAAAAAATTCTAAACCCTTAGAATTAATTCCTCAGACCTAGTTGACTTGAACTCAGTTCAAACTAGAGGTGAAAATATAATCCCTTAAAGGAGATGATGAAGCCATGAATTAGTACATGACTACCTGCGAACTTGTGGGGGGAGGCCGTCCTCTCAGCTTGCTATGTCCTGAACAAAGTACTTATTAAAGGATCAGATAAATCTTCAAATGAAGTTTAGAAAGGTAGACAACCCTTTTATGCATACTTCATAAATGTGGGGGGTGCTTGGCTAAGGTTTCTATCCCTCCACCTAAGAGGAAATTGATATGATCCAAAACTGGTGATTGTGTCTTTATAGGATATCCTGAACACACTACAAATTATAGGGTTAGGGTTGTGAGTTCTGATATTTCAGAAATTGGTTTGAATACCAATATGGAATCTAGGAATGTTGTGTTCCTTGGAAAAATTATTTTCATTTGAAATCTGAATCTCGCATAATATGTGTTGATCTCCTAGATGTCCTTTATACTAGTCAGACAATACTTCTAGAGGACGATGAATTTGATCCTAGAAGAGGCAAAATATTTAGAAAGAGAAATCTTTTAGAGCATGAAATTTTTTGATCATGTAAATGATTTCTAGTGGGTTTAAAATAAATGAATCTGACAAGCATGTTTAAACTAAACTTGTGCATGATACCTGTGTGATTGTATGTTTGTATGTTGATAATCTGATTATACTGGATACAACCATAGATGTATTTTATCCCACTAAGAACATGTTGAATGAGACTTTGACATGAAAGGCTTAGGTCCCTCAGATGTAATCTTAGGGATGAAGAGAGTCTAATAGATATAGTCTTAGTCAATCTTATTATATTAAATCTGTACTTAGAAAATATAACCAGTTTGATAGGAGTATTGGGATGCACTTTTTAGAGTGTTAAGGAATCGAAAATACACTTTAAACTTTGTTTGAGTTATAAGAGATACTTTGCAGTCCTTGAAGGACATTGTAATGCAAACTGGATAGCATACTCAAAGGAGTCTAAATCTACGAGTGGATACGTTTTCACTCTTAGATGTGGATCAGTGTCTTGGAAGAGTTCCAAACAGACCCGTATCGCTCGGTCCACTATGGAATCCGAGTTTATTGCGTTAGATAGAGCAGGAGAGGAAGCCGCTTGGCTAAGATGCTTTTTAGAAGAAATTTCTCTCTGGCATAGGCCTGTGCCAGCTATATCTATACATTGCGATTGTCAAACTGCAATACCTAATGCTAAAAACGGCAATTATAATGTAAAATCCATTCATATTCGGATAAAACACAATTCTCTAAAACAACTAATCTCGAATGATATTATTTCTGTTGACTTTGTGAGGTCTAAGGAGAATATCGCGGACCCTTTGACGAAAGGCTTGTCCAAGGAGATAGTTAGTAATGCATCGAGGGGGATGGGACTTAAGCTCATCAATTAAAACTTTCCATGAAGGATACTCAACCTTGCTGACTGGAGATCCCAAGATCAAGGTTTTGAATGAGACAACTAATTTGTGGTGGGTAAAAATTAAACACTATCAGAAAATTATTTTCTCTGTCCCTTCCCTATGGTATAGACGTGATTGTGTGACTGCATGTGATAATGACTTATAGTAAAGTCTTGATGAGTTCTATAGTTTCAATTTAAGATTGAAATGGGATGTAGCAGTTAACACTCTTGATAGAACTCACCTATCTGAATGAGGAAGTGGGTCGCTTCTTATGAGAACTGAGCTAATTCTCTAAAGCATTCTGAGAAACGGGATATGTCCAGGGCCAAAACGGACACAATGGCGTGAACTTAACAACAATCTTGAGAGATATCTCGCGTAAGGAGCTATTGAAGAACTACACCAAACGATGGCAGTTCAAGACATCGCGTTCACTGTCCATCAAGTAGTTCCGGTACTTCTCAATAAGCAAAGGTTCAATTTCATATGGTCACCTATTGCTTAAGAGGTATTTCTCGTTTTCTGGTTTTCTGATTTATCGTTTTCTTCATTCATGTGGGGGATTGTTAGAATTAAAAGTGTATTTATTGCTTATTAACAAAAAACTGTTTTGTTACCAAAATTATCTTGATGGGACCAAAGGGTCACTAGCCTATATTGTGGATGGAAATAACAAATCCACTTTTCACTTCTAAGTGAATGAGAAACCTTTGGTTTTTCCCACATGGGATAAACCAAGGATGAAGTCTATCTATATTACCACAAAGGTTGCACCTAAGGGAAAGAACTTGTGTATTGGATATGGACTAAGGGAATGGGCTAGTGGGCAAACTCACACATGTGCGGTGCTTCGCACCGAAGCACGCGGGCCGCTGACTTGCGGAGCTTGCGTATGCTTGCGTGAGATGGCATGTGCCCGACGAGTACCCGACGTGAGCTCGACGTGATCTCGACGTGTGCGCAGCGTGTGCCTATCAAGACTTAATGGTTTTTATTTTTAAATTCCTATAATAAATATTTTACCGTTTTATTATTTATGGGAATTTATTGATATTAAAAACCGTTTTATTATTTATGGGAATTCATTGATATTAAAATCTATTTCATTATTTATGAGAATTTATTTGAATTAAATAAAAAGATTTTTTCATAAATACAATTTAATTCTCCTTTCTCAAATTTTCCTATAAAGCAGAAAAATGATTTCATTTTTCCTTACCCTAGTCGCAGCTACTATCCTGACGACTTTTCCCCTCTTCTCGCTTTGTTTGCGCACGTAGATTTATTTTTCTATAAACTGTTCTGCTGTTAAGTTCGCAACGAGCCAACAAGTTTTTGCTAGCTGAGTTGGTATCAGGTGGTTTTATCCTGGATTCGATTTCTCATCACTAATGGTATAGCAACACTCTTTCTAGAGGTGTACCCGACAAATATCGAGTTAAGGGCAGTCTGTTGAACAGACGACTCCATCTTTCTGTGTGTGTGTGTGATTGTCTGAATGTTCTGTTTTTCTAACTAGTAACTCATTTCTAGTCTCTGTTTGGTTTGTTCATTGTTACAGGAATTTGCTCCAACAAATTTTAAAGTGAATTTTTTTATTTTTATCATGTGATGATAACCGATAAAAAAAAATATTGTTCAGACCTTCACATAGGATAATGAGCCTGATCCTAGTATTAGAGATGCTCTAATAATAACCGACTAGAATTATTCTAATTGGCTATCAAGTCTCACATACTAGCCGAAGTAAAAAACTTGAGTTCTCTTGTGTTCGATAAGTCACTCAGATATTTAGGATGTCCGTGCGTGAGCATTGTAGGTTTCTTTACTATCAGGTTTAGAGTTATGTTTTGTGAACATTTCTAATCCAAGATAATTATGTGTCAAATGGACATATTTTAGAAATGTATTTATAAATTTCTTTTAAAGTGATATTGATAATATAACTGATTATGGTTAGTCTAGTTGGCTATGGAGTCTGACTATGGCTAGTCTAGTTGGCTATGGAGTCTGACTATGGCTAGTCTAGTTGGCTATGGAGTCTCACATACTAGACGAAGCAGGGACCGACCTGTGAGAGGGATAACCTTGCCTTTAGCTCGGGTAGCCCTATAGTCCATCTCTAATAATTAAAGTTACATCTTTCATTTTTAAACTTAGTTGTTAATGTTAGCTAGCCCATTTCAAAATATGATAAAGTCCATTCTTGGGTTCGTCCCTGAGCTGAAATAAAAAGTTTGAGTTCTCCTGGTGTCAATGATTTTCTCATGTGTTCAGGTTGGTCCTATGCGAGCATTGTAGGTTGTTTTGTTTTAAAAAAAATACTATTAATCCTGATTCATCCATACCCTATGTAACCAAGAGCACACAAATCATGTTTCATTGACAAAATATTTTTGAATCTTTCTACACAAACATCGTTAATATCGAGACCCCCTATTTTAGGAAACTAATGAACCCAATACAAACATCGTTAATATCGAGACCCCCTATTTTAGGAAACTAATGAACCCAATAGTACTCGAATAATGTCGACTACATAGGATAGGTTCCACCAAAAACCCTAAAATGGCATGGTTGGTTTTGGCAATATCCAAAACATTGCCTATCAAATATTTTGATACTCGATCTGTTTTATAAAAGTTAAAGTCATTCATTTCAAAAATTTATTTTTTAAAAATTGAATTATTTTTATTAAACAAGATAATATTTTTGAAGTATCCTTTTGATCTTAATAATTATCAAATATAGTACCTTTTACGTCTCATTATTAGATGACCAAGTTTAAGGTTGTACAATTTTTTAAGAAAATAAAAAAAAAAGAATATTTTTCAATATTTTTTACAAATATACCCTTATGGATAATAATTAATAAATTTAAAATTGATATATCTCTCAAATTATATTACGGATATTAGTAAATTTTATGTCATTAAAAAGTATTTTGAAACACATATTTAATAAATATAAACATGACTATTAAATTATATATATATATATATTTCTTATGCTAAGAATAATTAATTAAAATGATGATTTTATAAATATATATTATTTAATGATAAAAATCATCTATTAGTGAAACAAAATTTATATATAAATAGGTCATCTATTAATGGAAGAAGAAAGTATGATATTCCATAACTTTTGAATTGAGGTTCACTTTTTGAAAAAAATACTAAGACTGACTTATTATTCCCAACGTGAATACGAGAACAAACATGATGCAATCGATAGATAACGTATACCAAATTATGTTAGTATGCAACCCTGTCGTACTATATTTAATGTTTTATTACGAGGTTATAAGCAACAAATTATCCCTTCTCGTCTACCTCGGCAAGGCATTCTTTGGGTCAGGGCCGGCCCTAAGGGAAGGCTAACAAAGTCTAGCTTTGGAGCAGCACCAGCTAGGGGCAGCAAAATTAGATTTAAAGGGTTTTAGGTTACAAAAGAATAAGTTTTGGTCTAAAACGCGAACAGAAATAAAGTAAAGGATGTATTCTTCGAAGAAGAAGGGGCATAAATTGGGAGTTAAGTGTGTGGCTCATCGCTAAATGTCTAATAACTATCAAAAAAAAAAAGAAGAGAAAACGAACTTTGTTTTCTACATCGTTCTCTCTCGAGAACACCTTTCTTCCTGAACTCCATCACTGAATAGCCAACTCCTCTAATTTTATGGTAAGTGAAATTATTATATGAATAGAATATCATTTGTAGGTGGTATCAAAATCATCATTTATTTTCTACTTAATCTTTTGATTCTCTATCAGTAATCCTTACTCCCAAACTGTACATCAAACTCAAAGGACAACACTTAGATTTTTTTTGTCTTTCAAATTAAAATGTAACTAGAGATTTGGGTATATTAATCTATCTATGATTTTTGTGGGAACTCATAATTTACATTTTTTAGAGAATATGTACGAACGGAGACCATTGATTCAAGTACTGTCTAAATACATCATCCATGTGTGTTTAGTTGAGATTTTAATCACCAACAGTTGGGTTTTATTTGTCTTCGTCGAAGTCTAAACTAACATAATCATATTGATGACACATACCATAATAAAAATGACCAGCAAGAGTTGTGATGTACTGATGTAAGGGTTAAGATTACACCAGGTGATTGTGAAAATAACTAAATATTATGTATTACAGCGTACCTCAAGTAATTACCATCAGAAGTTTTCTGTCTAATTCATATGTTACATGGCAGTAATTTAGCTTTTCCAAGTGATGATTTGAACACAACATACTCAGCATTGTTTCCTTTTTCCTCACGCTATTCTTGGATTTTCTGTAATCTATTCAGAAGTTAGTGAAGAAAACTTCGTTCACAATTGTCTCAGTAGAGAATAATACCATTTTTCATTGGATGATCATGTTAACTACCTTATCAATACACCTAGAATATTAGTGGCAACTACATAATGCTTGTTAAAAAAATTACTTAGAACATGTAAATCTACAGTTTCTTGTGAAGGAACAGATTATGTATTGTGCATAAGCATCACCAAAGAACTTTAGGAGGCATTACTGGGGCAACAGTTTGCCTTCACGTTGGGGCAGCAAAATCTCAGGCCGGCCCTGCTTTACGTCTCTAGCTAGCATGCAGACCTTCATATGTGTAGTCGTTAAACTTTTAAACGATATACACTATTATATTTGTACATTGGTTTTTAAGGTTAGTTAGACTCATCAGTTTGGATACTATGGAACATGATACCAATTTTATTGATCGGATATCGCCATATTTTGGAAGACCCCCCCTCACCACCACTTCCTTAACAAAATAATCAGATTCAAACACTATGTATAGTTTGGTTGTTTTTAAATGCAAACACCGTATACAGCCGATAAAAGGAAGAAAAAATGACACATTAATACGCAATTCAATATATATACAAGACTTAACAATTTTTATGGGTTTATTCTAAAACAATCTGCAAGAATATTTTCATTTTTAGTTTGGACTCTCTGCCGTAAAGGAGCTCTGACGAGAGATTTTCTTTTTGAGATGTGAAGGTAACATTTCCTTTATTTTGTGACACTGAGCAAGAATCGAGCTCTCATTCATTTATGCACTTCAAGATTACTAATCAAATCTGGAACTATTTTTTCAATACTTTGGGTTAGATTGGGTTTTTCCTTAATCAATCAACGCTATTATCTGCAATTGGAGGTCCACAAAACCAAAGTCTAGAAAGCCTAAGATTTTGTTTATGTTATTTTTTTACAAAACATTGGATTATTTGGAAAGAAAAAATAATAAATGTTTTTCTAACAGGTCTAGGAATAGCAATCAACTAATAATGACAGTCAAATACATACTATTTTATTGGGCTCTACCAACGTAGTTAATTTCGGATTTCGGTCTCGTTTCGGTCGGGACCTTGACACCTTGATAACAATATCTCGAGAATATTATTGGTGAAATATCGGGTGTATCAAATCTTATATCCATATTTTATACATGTGAATACCAAGAATTAACTATATTTTTGTTGATTTATTACCAAAAATCTTAACAACCATATTTTAAGAAAAGATCATATTAGTATATTACAATTCTAAGTTCAAAGTTCCAAAAATCTAGATTAAACAACAAGCATATACCTTGAATATCGGGTGAACCTCGGCCGATACGGCGATATTTGAAGATTTATCGCGCTCTTGAAGCGATATCTTGAATATCGCTATTATCGCGGCCATTACGGCCGATATTGACCACATAGGGCTCTACACACCAAAAAATTCAATGGTTTTCCATTATCAACTTTAATCTATAATTAAAATGTAATTGCTAACTTTCCTGAACCGTTTTTTGGTTTGATTTTTTCTCGACATAATCCTATAAATTCAAATGATATTTTTTTTAATATATTTTATTTTTTGAAGGTAAAAAATAAAAAAAAGATCTACAAAAATATGGGCAAGAGCTAACGTTATAAAAAGAGTTTTTCAAAAATCACAATTAAAAAATACTCTTATAAATTAAAAGATATTTACGGTCATATAATTTTGAATTTTGATTAGAGGATATTTTTTTAATGATAGAATGTCCAGCTATTTATATTGATAAAAATTTAAGAAAAATCTAATTTGGTATTCCTTCAACTTCTCTCCTCCCTTTCTTCAACTGCCCGACTTGATGAAATCAACAGATGAATCTTGCTATTCAGAAACTAATAATAACATTGACCATATCAATTAATTTTAGCAATGGCGAGAATATAGGAGGATTTACACAATACTCTAAGACTAATAATAACAAATCAGATTTCCTAGAATTTGATCTTGGACGTAACTGGAATAATAATAATGTTAATGTTAATGGACGTCAAATCAATAAGGAATTTACTTTTTCTTCTTCTAAAGCTGCAGCAGGATTATTACCCACCGGTTATTCTGGAGTTACTACTAATGATGATTATGATCAAGTAGAGTTATTGGCAGTTCGTCGAAAGGGAAAATCATCATCATCATCGAGTATGTTAAGTATTTTAATGGAGTATTTTAAGTATTTTAATGGAATATCAATTTTTATAATTAATATAGTATTATCATACTAGAGGAGGTTATAATAAAAAAGATAACTATGATCATGATCAGCGGTATTACTCATCAAGTTACTCTTATTCTTCTTTTTTAATGGTAGAATCTCCTACATGTTCATTAATTAGAAATTATTTGGGATATTCAACTGTAATTTAATTATTATTAAAATTGTTTGAATAAAGGATTTTTTAAATTATTTTATGACATTTTTTTTTTAAATATCCTCCTAATTAAAACTCTTTTTCAATCCAGTTATACCCTAAATTAAGAAAAAGTTATGAGAGAAGGCTGTTGTACAAAACTATTCAATATTTTGAACCGGCAATAGTGACTTGTACTTTATTCATAAAATTAATACAGGGGTAAAAATGGAACCATACATTAAAAAAAAAGAAAAAGATTGTCCACTCCTTATCTGCAAATAGCAACTACACTTTAACACTTGACCAGTTAAACCGGTCATTCTCCAGTGACAGTCACCATATCCAAACCACCGGGAGTAAGCCGGCATCATCTATATATTCTATTTTCCCAAAAAAGTGGGACCCACGCTGATGAAAGAAAAAGTGAAAATTAAAGCGTTATACAAGAAGGCTGATATAGGGGCTCCAAATTTGATGAGGGGCTCCTCTAATAAGACGAAATAGGGACATTATGAAGTAAAACTCAAAAACCCCTTATCCATAATATTTTCACAATACCCAAACCACCCCTCATTAGTAATCTTAATTACATTAATTAGTTAAGATTAATTTAAACTAATCATGATTAATTAAACATAATCTTTTACCTAATCAAATGATTTGAATTTTTTTTTTTTTTTGAATTTGTGTTTTGTGGGAAGAAAAACTTGATGAAATTTAAGAAAATTTTGTCATTTTTTTTTAAACCCTAGATTTTGATTCAACCAACCTAGTAGCATTTAGATACCTCTAGATTAAACTCTTGATCTTTTTATGGCTCAAATTAGATGAAATCACGATTTGAAAGTTTGATTTTTTGTGATTCAGAGAAAGTTACGGTTGGGTTTCATGTCGAACCCAACCGTAACACCAAGAACATCCAGACTTACGGTTGGTTCTTGCTGAAAACCCAACCGTAAGTGGAAGAAAATGAAGAACACCATTTCAACACAGAGTTACGGTTGTGTTATGCCTTAAAACCCAACCTAACTCATCCTTTTGAGCATTGGTTTTTTAGGTCAAATTTGAGTGTTAAAATCAAAATTTTGAAATTATTCAATCATTTTAACTAGATTAAAGGTAAATTGGGTCATTCAAACAAAGAAAAACCGAAAAACACAAAAATTAGACAATCTAATTTTGAGTTCACAGTAGAATTTACGGTTGGGTTTTGGCTTATAACCCAACCGTAACTAATTCTGTTAGCTTTAGTGCATGTTTCATCATATAGTTAAGTGTGGGTTTTGCCTTGAAACCCAACCGTAACTAATCTTCAGACCCCAATTGTAAAATTAGATAAATATATTTTGAGATTTTTTTCATTTCTATCTTGTAGAGAATTGATAGACAGAGCTAACCCAAAAAAAATGAGGTCAATCGGACATCGTATGAAGGAGTTATGATCAAAACGGTGACATTTTTATTTGTATCCAGGAAGAATTACGGTTGGGTTTTGGGCCAATAAACCCAACCGTAACTCTGAGCATTTTGGGCCTCCAAGAGGCCAGAGTTACGGTTGGGTTTATTGGCGGTAATTCTTCCTGGATACAAATAAAAATGTCACCGTTTTGATCATAACTCCTTCATACGATGTCCGATTGACCTCATTTTTTTTGGGTTAGCTCCGTCTTTCAATTCTCTACAAGATAGAAAAAAGTCTCAAAATATATTTATCTAATTTTACAATTGGGGTTTGAAGATTAGTTACTGTTGGGTTTGGTTGAAAACCTAACCGTAAATTTTAATTGAATCTTCATCTCCTACATTTGAAGTTACGGTTGGGTTTGTTTAATAACCCAACCGTAATATGAAGAACAAATTAGTTACTGTTGGGTTTGGTTGAAAACCCAACCGTAAAACGGTTGGGTTCGGCATGAAACCCAACCGTAAGTTTCTCTGAACAACAAAAAATCAATCTTTCAAATCGTGATATCATCAAATTAGTTAGTGTAATTTAGTTTTATCCGGATTGTCATCACTACTACTTTCTACACATTTATTAGTATTCTTCATCACGAAATTGGGAGTTTAATCGGCGATAAAATTTTGATTCGATGGAGAAATTTGATTAAAATGGAGAAGGAGAAGATATGGAGGAGATGGAAAGATTTTAATTAAAGGACAAATTTGTCTTTTTTTATTGGATAAAGGGTAAAATGGACATTTAACTTTACCCCTAGGACATCCCTTAACGGAAAATTGGGTCACCTCGCCTCATAGAGGAGCCCCTCTATTGATATTGGAGCCCCTATATCTCCCTTCCTATAAAGTCTCCCTCCTCGTACCATTGAAGCTTCTTTCTCTCTCAGCCAACCTTTCTAGCCGTACACCTTTTTACACGTGTTTAAATCCCCTCACGTGTTTTGTTTGGAGAAAACTCACTGCGATCTTAATAATCCAACGTTGATACATATAAGCCTGGTTTTAATACTCATATCGTATATTAGCTTACACGTGGAGGTTTCAAAAGCGACAGAAAAGAAAGCCTCTAAAAAAAGCTATTTTTAGCTGAAAAGACGTTCTTCTTTTGCTTTTCGCTCGTTTAGAGTATCCACAGTAAGACGATTAGACCAAAAGAGTAAAAATTTTACTCTTTACTACGTCTGAAACGTAACGGAGAGGGAATAAAATTTAATCAGACGGTTGTCTAAGCTAGCATCTAGCGTTGGGCGCACGATCAGATATATGTCTGTTGAAATTTAGTTTTACTGGCGTACGCCTATGAAAACGCTTAGGTGGGACGGACACTTGATGAACGCTCGATGGGAGGCGTTACCCAAAAGAACGTCCGATGATAGACGCACGTCTAGCGACACGCCCCAGAGACAGGCCTTCTCTTAGCCGAACGCCTGATTGGCCGGTATCCTACCCACACGCCCAGTCAATTTTCTACACTTGCACCTGGTTTGTGTTTCAAATAAGATCGGTGCATGCTTAGACATACGCTTGAATCATCAGGCGCTTCCCTAGTCAAACGCGCGTCTCACCAGGCGAGAGCTGGGTGAACGCCTGATGGGGCGGAGCAATATATGTTCGTCTTGATTCTCTTCTCCTCTCCAAACTTTCATTTTTCTCCTGAACACTTCAAACAACAGACGAACTCCGCTCACAAGCGCCTACCACACCACTTTGTGAAACCGAAATCTCCCAAATCAAGTTCAAACTCTTTTCAAAATTGCAAAAGCTTGGAAGATTTGATACCAACTATTCGAAGTTAGGATTATTTCAAAGGAAGGTAATAAACTCAAACTTTGCTATAAATTTTAATGGATTTTATAGGTTTACATTATTATTTATTATATTGTTTTGTTTATTAAATTTGTATATATATGTTTAAAGATTAAACATATGATTATGAAATAGGCAAATTAGGTTTTACAAATTATAATTTTGGAATTGGGTATAATTCTAGGGTTTATGGAACATGTAAATTGGGTATAAAAATTGATGAGAATTTGTTGAATTGAAGTTAAAATTGATTAAGTAGTTGGTTAATTTGAGTTGGGTTGTGGTTAATTTTATGATTAATTGATTTGATATGATTGTTTATGGAATTTGGGGACTTAATTATGTTTTGTTGCCACCCATTATGCTCAACTGAATCAATCTATGATAGGCTTTTTTGCAAACTTATGAAATTTTATATGAACAAATCATAAAAGTTTATTGTTTAAAAGTTTGAGAAATAGATACCAAAAAAATCTAAATCAAACTCCCTCTTTTTCTTCTTATTTAGCCGTAAACTTTAACTCCATCTTTTCTCTCTTCGTCGAATGTTCTTCTTTGTTGATTCTCAGAAAACTTCACATAGATTCTGAAGATTTGGTGAATGAAGAAGTTCAATCACCACTGATTGAAAATGAAATATCTTCTTTTAGGAATCGAGCAAATTTGTTGGTCAGGGTCTTGAGCCGTTCGATTGACGCTGGGAGGTTGTTGAGTGTTGAAAAACAAAGAGCAATTCTACAAGTGCTTAAAGAGATATCAAAACCTGACGAACGAAGGTGTATTACGAGGAGGCTTGAATGTTTAGCACCATTTGGCGAGGATGTTCAAGAGAATGTTGGTCATCCCACATGAATGAATTATGGACTTTGTTCTACCTTAATATTTTTATCTTTTAGATAAGATTTTGTCGTAGCGTTGTTGGTTATGGTGTTGAACCTTATTAGTACTTTTATTATGAATATGAATTTCTTAATTTAGCTTGAATGCGTGGCTTGTAGTTTGTTTTTATTTTTTATTTAGGAGAAGAGTAGATAGGCGAAAAAATAAGTCATTGGTAGTTCTTTTTCATCTAAATAACTTAATTACTCGAAATTTAAAATTTTCATTAATTTAAGAAAAAGGTTTGGAAGTTCATTAACATTTAAAATAACACTATTAGTTCATAAAAGTTGAAACTGAAAATGCTAATCTTAATAATAATGGAAATTTTAAGGTTTCAGCTAACTCGAGAATCCTTTAAGGTTGGCTTCTCCTTCTCTGCAAATTGTCTGCCTTTCTAAGTTCGATGTACTCTTTTGTTACGGCATCCAACTCGGAGATATCCATTATCATTATGTGAAACTCGTCTTCTGCTTCTTTCTTTGTGTCAAGTTTTTCTTTCCTAACTTGTTTTGCTTTAAACTTTGCCGAAGACTCAGCTAGTTTTGCTGCAAACTTGGATTCTCTCTGAGACTTCTTCATTTTTGTTTGTTCTGTATAATTGGTGTTGAAGTTTTGTTGCTCTTTAGTAATTATTTCCATCATTTCCTGTTAGCCACTAGATTTTTCTCTCCCTGTTTTCTTCTGTCGTTTCGCCTTTTTTTTCCTATATAATGTTTATATGTGTTAGGTATACCTCTTATTTCTTCATCGCCACTGGAATGGTCTTCGCTTGTTTCCTGTCTTTCCCGGTCTTCCTCGCCGCTTTCAGAATCTTCATCAGCTTGTGATGAAATCGAAAACAACTGTTGAACGTCGTGAATATTTTATATTTTTCTAACATAATTGCGTAGCACTCTTCATGCTTAAATATTTTGCCACAATTAGCTTCCTTGAAAAGCTTCCTTACTTCTTCAATCTGTTATTTTTTTTAAAAAAATTAGTGGGACGATATACAATTCAAAACAATAATGTACGCGTCAAAATTAAATGGGTACTTACCTTTGTTTCGGGGCCCCATCCAGTATGGTGTTCACGTTCCACTTCCGCCTCTTTTGCAGAGTAAAGTGCCACATCTTTACTTATTCCCTGAAATCGTTTCTGAATGGAGGTCCAAGTGCGCCCCGGCATTGTAGGTATGACTTCTTTCATCCCATTTAATATGCGAGACCGTAATCTTTCTTCTGATTGATCGGAACCAACACTACAATCTTGAGATATTGATAAATGAATTCTACACATCGTTACATCTTCAAATGTAGTAAAATTTGGACCTCGTGGTTTTGGTGTCATAATTCTAACCTATTTGGAAGACAAATATATGAAAAAGAACGAAATTTTTCTCATATACAAATGAAATAACAATGGATTAGTAGTATGAAAACGGATTAGTAGTATATGAAATACTCAATCAACCAATTCATTTATAGGTATGCCAAAATATAGCCGTTACAACGGTAACAAATCTCAATGGCTATTTGAACGGTTAGAATAGTAGGCGTTCGCTTAGAATAACGCCCCACACATGATGGATTTGTAAATAGTGGTAAATAAAGTTCGTTCAAAACTTGTGAAGATTTGTTTTTAAATTTAATTTCTAAGACTAAAAATAGCAAAACTCAAATAAAATTGATAACAAAGTTGAGAGAAAACTGAGGCTAGGATTCCACTATCTTCCAATTTTTAAAGTGATCAAATTCAATAATTATAATTATGCAATTCTATCATTTAATTTGATTCTAAAATATAGCAACAAGTAGATTTTCAAAATAACAATTGTATAACAAAAGCATGGAACATCTAAAACCTAGGCCAAAGTACCATCTAACGAAATCACAATTGCTTAACAAAAATTATTAAATCAACTTTTAACCAAGGCAATTAATCATAAATAAATTGCATAAATTAATTAAATAAATATTACCACACTTTGGAAAACTAGCTTCCTCCGTCGCCTGAGAGATGAAGTTTAGCTCCTCATTGTATTAGAAAAAACATGAAAAATATATTTCATAGCTCAAATGGTGCTTACAATGGTGAAATAATAGTAACACAGGATATTTGATACGCTTATAAGCGTTATAGAGAAGTGTTCTCTGCGTTACAGAAGAAAGAAAAGAACACGGGAGAAAAAGGACGAACTTCTGGTGCTGTTGAAATAAGACTGCTTCAGCTACACTATCAGCGATGCTTCTTTGACGCCCTATGTTCTTCATTTTCTCTTTCACAACAGCAGCAACAGAAATTCATGTTTTGATTTTTCAGGCTTCTCTGCGTATTCTAAGCTCTCCCCGATACTCTCTGATCCCCATATGACTCGAACACATCCTATTTATACATCTCAGGCCACCAAATCTTCAAGAAATCATCATTAACAGCAAATATTCTCAGGTATTATTTTCTCATAAACCCGTTTGATCTGATTTGATATTTTGCTTCGATTTTGCGTATCTTTTGATTAGGTGCAGCTCACTCTCAATTAAGCCAACACATTCTCTGTTTTAAAGCCCAAAAATCACGTATAATATCTTCAAATATTCAAACTCAGATTCAAGTAAGAGAAATAAATAGTTTTCCGCCTAATTTTGAGTTTGAAATAGGTGGGTGCCCGTAATCCAAGGCATGGGTGCCTTTATAAATTCTGGAAGGGTGCCTTTAGTATTTTCTGGGTGCCTTTATAACTTTTTGAGCCAATTTTTCCCAAATGTTTATTTCTTCAAAAATACCTACAAATACAATATTAGTACAAAATTGAGTTCCAACACTATAAAGATTGAAAATGAATTAGACACATAAATGTGTCTATCAAATACCCCCAAACTTATTATTTGCTAGTCCTCGAGAAAATCTAATAAAAATAAATCCTAACTCACTTTCGCAGGCATTTACACTTAGCGTGTGCAACAAGCCTTTAAACCCGTAAGTGTCCCTAATGGACGAGTTTTGTCTCGTGAGGGTTTACAAGAGGTGTACCCACAAAACCTTTACTCCAAACCCTAGGTACCCTTGAACGATTTAGGATAGACACTAAACAAACTATTTATTTGGCTTAGTAAATTCTTCGCCTATAAGAATCATTACCCTATATGAATCCAATTGTTGTACACGAGTTTTCACTCAACATACTAAAATTCATACAAGAATTCAAAACTCTACTTAAATAGTTGTTCAGCCACGATACTCAGAATCTATCAAAGTACGATCACATGGAAAGATTTAGAAGATGGATATAGACAAAATGAAGTTTGCACGTGTTGACTAGGTGAACGGTGTTTCCCACATCTGTCTGAAGGTCAGTGCCAGGATGAATGGATTGAGATACGCTTCTACTAGTCTTATTCCTTAAACTAATATCGACTCAGTTGGTGTGTACAAGGGTCCCAGCGGTCGATTTATTGAAAATATTTTAAATGTACTGACAACATGATTGGATCAAATGATCCAAACGCATGCTCCTTATCAGCATCGTACATGATAGTTCTCATGGATCCTGCGTTCCACGCTTTCTTAGGCGACGGAGACAGGGAGAACACATATTTATTGCTATCAAAGTGTCACTACTCGATTTTTTTTTGAATAATGGTCTAAATAATACAATAATAAGGTTTGATCTCAAACACTTCATCCTGGCGGTGATAACAGTTTGATACTTGTGCGCTACCAAATCACTTAAAGAAACACAAAAATTGCAAAAATAAAACAGAAGATGATATAGTCAAGATATATTCCAAGATATGGTGACAACTATCATGTTATTTCTAACACATGAGCTAGGCACCCTTTTATGAATAGACCATTTAGCTGGGCGCACCAATTCCTATAGAATAAGAGCTAAGTTTTTATCTACTTAGAATGGTTAGTGTCACCCTGAATTGTTCATAAGTTTATAAAGTTTGGAGTTTTATTATTTCAACTAAAGTTTTTCCCTTACCCCCAAACTTAAACCTAACATTGTCCTCAATGTTTCAAATTAAAGTGCAATACCAAAAATATAAGTAACTAGAGGAATAAAGAGGTAAGTCAGAAAGATAGTACCTGGGTGAAGCATAACAATCCTTCTTTGGAGAATAAGACAGAAAATTAATTAAAAAAACCTACAAAAACTTACTAATGTACAATAACATCCTTGATGGTCAATCAAGGTAAGCAGGGTCCTCCAGAGGGACCTCTTCAACATCACCTGTAGGAAAAAGATCTAAAAAGGGTTTCAATCTCTGACCGTTAACCTTTGAAGAACTACTACCATCTACTACCATGCACAAGTTTCATTTTGTTCTTATACTCCTTAGCATTATCGTATGCATCTCTACGAATCTCGTCCAACTCATTGAGCTAGAGCTTCCTGTGAGCTCCCGCCTTGTCAAGCGAAAAATTAAGTTGCTTTACAGCCCAATATGCTCTATGCTCTATCTCGACAGGTAGGTGACATTCCTTTCCAAAACCTAGACGATAAGGTGACATTCCAATGGGGGTCTGAAACGCAGTACGGTAAGCCCATAAGGCATCAGTAAGCCTCAATGACAAGTCTTTCCGATTAGGATTAACTGTTTTCTCTAAAATACGTTTTATCTCCTTGTTGGAAACCTCTACTTGACCACTAGTATGTGGGTGATATGGGGTATCTACTTTGTGGGTAATACCATATTTTTTCATCAAAAGCCTAAATGGTCGATTACAAAAGTGCAACCCTCCATCACTAATTATAGCCCGCGGTGTACCAAAACGTGCAAATATGTTATTATTCAAAAACTGGACCACAACCTTGTCGTCATTTGTTCTACACGAAACCGCCTCAACCCACTTAGAAACATAGTCTACAGCGACAAGGATGTAAAAATAACCAAAAGAATTAGGAAAAGGACCCATAAAATCAATGCCCATACATCAAAGACCTCAATAACTAGAATAGGGTTCAAAGGCATCATATTTCTACGGGAAATGGTAACTTCTGGCAACACTCACAAGTAACACAGTAATAGTGGGTGTCAACGAAGGCCAATAGAATCAATACTGCAATAACTTAGCACGGTTTTTTTAGTACTAAAATGCCCCCCACAAGCATGATCATGACAAAAGGAAATAATACTGGACTGGTCATTCTCAGGTGTACATCTCCTAATAATTTGGTCTGGACAATACTTAAAAGATAAGGATCATCCCAATAGAAATGCTTAAAACCTCGGCTAAAAACCTAGAACGATCTTGTTTACCCAATGTTGGGGCATTCGACCAGTAACAGGATAGTTCACTATATTCGCGTACCAAGGTGATTGGGAAACAAGAAAAAGTTGTTCATCAGGGAAACTATCCTTACATGAGGGGAATCATCAGGGAAATCAAAGACAAGCCTAGACAAATGGTCCGCTATTACATTTTCAACACCCTTTTTGTCTCTAATTTCTAGAGAAAACTCTTGCAACAAAAGGATCCATCTAATCAAAGCAACATGATCAGTAAAGACTATGACCTTAGAACCTAGAGATAGGATCTAAACTTGTCTAAGGAAAAAACAATGGCTAACAATTCCTTTTTTTTGGTGTGTGTAGTTTAGTTCGGCATCATTCAGAGTTTTGCTAGCATAGTAAATCACATGAAGTAATTTGTTTTCTCGTTAACCTAGCACAACACCAATAGCATAATCTGAAGCATCACACATGATTTCAAAGCGTAGGTTCCAGTTAGCTGCCTGGACTATAGGGCCGGTAGTGAGTAAAGTCTTAAGCTTCTCAAAAGCCTTTAAACAAGAATCATCAAAGACAAACTTAACATCTTTTGCAAGAAAATTGCAAAGAGGTCTAGAAATCAAGCTAAAATCCTTAATGAATCGACGATAAAAACCTGCATGCCCTAAGAATGACCTAATATCTCTTACGGTTTTGGGAACCTGTAAATTCTTAATAAGGTCAATTTTGGCTTTGTCTACCTCTATACCCTTAGAAGATACGATATGCCCTAAAACAATTCCTGATCGAACCATAAAATGACATTTCTCCCAATTAAGCACTAAATTATTTTCTTTACATCCAGTCAACACTAATGTCAAATGATACAAGCACTCATCAAAAGATGAACCAAACACTGCAAAATCATCCATAAAGACCTCTAAAAACCGTTCTACCATGTCAGAAAATATACTCATCATGCAACGCTGAAAAATAGCGGATGCATTAAACAACCCAAAAGGCGTGCGTCTATATGCAAAGGTACCAAAGGGACATGTAAAAATAGTTTTCTCTTGGTCTTCTGGGGCAATAACAATCTGATTATAACCAGAGTAGGCATCTAACAAGCAATAATGACTATGTCCAGATAATTACTCTATCATTTGGTCGATGAAAGGAAGGGGAAGGTGGTCCTTCCTTGTGACCTTGTTTAATTTTCTATAGTCAATGCAAACACGCCACCCCGTGGTCACTCGGGTTGGGATTAATTCATTGTTTTCATTCTGGACTACAGTGATACCTGATTTCTTGGGTACAACCTGAACGGGGCTGACCCACTTACTATCTGAAATGGGGTAGATAATACCCGCATCAAAAATTTAAGCACCTCGGTTCGAACTACTTCTTTCATATTAGGGTTCAGTCGACGTTGCATCTCCCTAGAAGGTTTGGTGTCGTCCTCTAAATGAATCTGATGCATACAAACAGTAGGACTTATTCCCTTAATGTCTGCTAAGGTCCACCCTAAAGCTTCCTTTTTGTATTGAAGTACAGTCACTAGACTACTTTCCTGATCACTATCCAAGTCGGATGCTACAATAACAGGTAAAGTCTCGGATGGGCCTAAAAACACATATTTCAGAGTATCCGACAATGGTTTGAGGTCCAAATTAGGAGGCTCTTCTAAGGAAGGAATTAAGGTAGAATTAGAGACTAGTAATGGTTCGAACTTAGCTTTCCATCTATTAGTATCTAACATAGGGGTAGAGTCTAACAGAGCATTCACTTGATCAATGGTGCTAACATCGTCAAAATTTAAGCCAAAATGGGTTAAACAATTCTCTAATGTATCTTCAGATAAGATGTTTGGTTCCTGAACTAATGTTTCTATCATGTTCACCTCTTCAATGCACGTGTCATCTAACCCAGAGGGTTGCTTATTAATATGGAAAATATTTAGTTCAATAGTAATATTACCAAAAGACAAATTAATAATACCATTTCGAGAGTTAATGATCGCATTAGATGTAGCTAAAAACGGGCGACCTAATATCACAGGTATCTGATTTTATGGTCAGGAACAGGTTGGGTATCTAGGATAACAAAATCCACAGGATAAATAAACCTACCGACCTCAATAAGAACATCTTCGACAATACCACGGGGAACTTTAATAGACATATCAGCTAACTGAAGTGTTATCTGGGTAGGTTTTATGTCACCAAGTCCTAGTTGAAGGTACACATGATATGGAAGTAAGTTCACACTAGCTCCTAAGTCAAGTAACGCTTTCTCCATATTGTAGTTACCTATGGTGCAAGAAATGGTAGGGGAACCTGGGTCTTTGTACTTAGGAGCTGTGTTGTTCTGGATAATTGAATTCATATGACTAGCTATAAAGGATTTTTTCTGTACACTAAGCTTTTTCTTTCACGTACAAAGATCCTTAAGGAACTTGGCATAAGTAGGAATCTGCCTAATTGCATTTAATAAAGGAAGATTAATGTTAACTTTCTTAAAAATCTCCAATATATCATTAAAGTTGGATTCCTTCCTAGTTGGTACTAGAAGTTGTGGGAATGGGGCTTTGGGCACAAAATCAGGTTCATTGGGAACTCATTGGACTTTTTAGAGACTTTATCAGTCTCTTCAACTATAGGCTCAGAAGGGTGAACTACAACATGTTCACTATCAGGCAAGGTTACCTTATTGTCTACTGCTCTACCACTCCTAAGGTTTTTAAGTGAATTCATATGGTTTGAGGATCTCTCACCAAAAGATAACTCATGAACTCCTTTAGGGTTGGGTTGTGGTTGACTAGGGAACTTGCCTTTTTCTCTCAAAGACTCACTCAACTGACTAAACTGGGTTCGTAAATCGTGAATAGCCTGAGAGTTATCCTGGACCATCTTTTTATTGTCTTCTAAACTTTGTTCAACCGATTGCTGAAACTTAACAGTGTTATGCCGTAAATCTTTAGTGTTCTGAGTTAATGTGGCGACAGTATCTGCTAAACTCATGACCGTCTTTTCTAACGGATTCTGAAATTATGCTGGACCAGAAGAATTCTTAGTATAACCAAAACCTGGTGGAACTTGAGGGTTACTAGACTGACCTTGATTTTGGCCCTTAGACCAAGAAAAATTTGGATGGTTTCTCCAACCAGGGTTGTAGGTTTCTGAATATGGGTCAAACTTCTGACGGTTATCATATCTAGTGTTATTGTAAAGAACATGGGCTTGCTCTTCAACAATCTGTCCTTCCCAATATGACTTGGGTTCTATTCCACAACTAGATTGACTTAATTCTAAGACTTCTAACCTTTTTTCTATAGCTGCAATTTTGGCATCTGATTCAAGAATCCATCTACCCTGTTGACATTACCTCTTCTCAGTAAAATTTTTCTCTGGCGTTCCTTACTTCATTCCCATTGATGGGTCTTTTCGGTAATTTCATTCAAAAATGTCATTGCCTCATCAATAGTTTTACTCTCTAAATTCCCTGAACACAATGACTCAACCATGGTCGTTGTTGGATAATCTAGCCCTTCATAAAGGATCTGGACTAGTCTAAGCTTTTCTAAACCGTGTTGGGAACATTGCTCTACTAAATCGTGGAACCTTTCCAAATACATATACAAGGATTCTCCATCTTGCTGCACAAATGTGGAAATCTTCTGCCTAATAGATGATATTTTGTGCCTAGGGAAAAATTTAGATAAAAAGGCAGTGGTAAGTTGTTCATATGTCTCGATGGATTCAGATGGAAAACTATATAACCAAGATTTGGCCTTGTCTATTAAGGAAAAAGGAAATAACCTAAGTTTCAAAGCTCCATCAGACAGGTTGTGAATTCTTAGGGTACTACATATTTCTTCAAAACCCCTAATGTGAAAGTAAGGGTTTTCATTTTCTTTTCCTAAGAAGAGTGGGAGCATCTGTATGGTCCCAGGTTTTAACTCATAATTTGCTTGAGTTTCAGCTAACTTGATACATGATGGACGAGAAGTCCTAGTAGGACTCAACAAATCTTTCAAGTTTGTCATTTATGGCACAACTAGAAAATTAGGAATAACTTCCTCACTAAGAGACAAATTCTCAAAACTAAAGTTTCGGCTCTCAAAAGAAGGGTTTCCTAAATTCTCAATTTCAAAGACAGAGTTTCTATTTCCGTCACTGATCAAACGACCAATAGAATCTCTTCTCCAGGCACGCTCACTGGGCATGCAAAAACTCCTAATTTGAAGGGAATTCTAAACAAACACAAACAAGGCCGACTCAACCAAATCAAACCTATTGAATCTAGCAAACAAAAAGCATGATGGCTCGACTTAGATTGTTTCTAGACCAGCTTCTATTCTTCCAAAAGGCAACTAGTTACAATTTTATCAAATCTCTTAGAACGATCTGAATTAGATTAAGCCGAAGAGAAACATGATAAGCTCTAAGGAGCTTTGATAACCCTGTCTCTTTGGCACTTTTTCCTGGGTTACAAGGTGGCTCTAATCAACTTAAAAAAAAATCTTCATGAACATGAAGTTAATCTAACAAAATAACCAACACAATCCTTTTGAATGATTTTCCTATAAGCTCGATACCCTATCGTTCTTCTTTCTAGTCAAATTTTAAGGATTAGGTTCGCGTTAGGTAACGTGTTCCTAAGGCGGGCAAGAAGGAAACAGTGATGAAATCCGAGTCCTTATCTTATATGGCCAATCCTTGCCCTTTACTAGAAAATAAATCTGTATTCAATTCCTCAACATATATGCATACGAAGGAATACAGTAAACCCACTTGCAGGGGATTCATGGGATGATCGAGTCTTACCTCCCATACCAGACGGGGGATTCGTTGTAGTCGACTCGGGCCACCAACTCCTGTGTTAGTGTACGAACCCGAGGGGCCGAGACAATATCGTAATTGTTTGTCCTTCCCTGTTGCAGTTTATATTTAAATACCCTTCCGTAGGGTTTAAAAATTAATAATAATGTTCAAAGTCCAAAGTCCAAAAATAAGAAAAACAGAAAAATTACAAAAATAATAGTCAAACCCTAATACAGTTTCTAAAAATAAAAACTAATAAATAAAATAAAATAATAATTCTAAAAAATAAAAATAAAATCTTCTTCACTCATTTTAGAATCCTCTTTTCTTTCCTTCTTTGGATCTATTTCCTTTTTATAGCACTTTCTCATTTTCTTTTTAGTTTCGCTTCAAATCTGAAAAGAATAGAAAATACCAAACGCGTAAAAAAGAACCAAAAACAAAAAAAAATAAACATCTAACTAAACTAATTAATCTAAAAAAAATAATTTAAAAACAAGTCTGCATCGGCGTCGCCAAAAATTGATAGGTTTTTAAATAGTGGTAAATAAAGTTCGTTCAAGACTTGTGAAGATTTGTTTTTAAATCTAATTTCTAAGACTAAAAATAGCAAAACTCAAATAAAATTGATAACAAAGTTGAGAGAAAACTGAAGCTAGGATTCCACTATCTTCCAATTTTTAAAGTGATTAAATTCAATAATTATAATTATGCAATTCTAACATTTAATTTGATTCTAAAATATAGCAACAAGTAGATTTTCAAAATAACAATTATATAACAAAAGCATGGAACATCTAAAACCTAGGCCAAAGCATGTACCATCTCATGAAATCACACTTGCTTAAAAAAATCATTAAATCAATTTTTAACCAAGGCAATTAATCATAAATAAATTGCATAAATTAATTAAATAAATATTACTACATAATCTTTGGAAAACTAGCTTCCTCCGTCGCCTGAGAGATGAAGTTTAGCTCCTCATTGTATTGAAAAAACCTCAAAAATATATTTCATAGCTCAAATGGTGCTTACAATGGTGAAATAATAGTAACACAGGATATTTGATACGCTTATAAGCATTACAGGGAAGTGTTCTCTGTGTTACAGAAGAAAGAAAAGAACACGGGAGAAAAAGGACGAACTTATAGTGCTGTTGAAATAAGACTGCTTCAGCCACACTATCAACGACGCTTCTTTGACGCCTTATGTTCTTCCTCTTCTCTTTCACAGCAACAACAACAGAAATTCCTGTTTTGATTTTTTCAGGCTTCTCTGCGTATTCTAAGCTCTCCCCAATAATCTCTGATCCCCATATGACTCGAACACATCCTATTTATACATCTCAGGCCACCAAATCTTCAAGAAATCATCATTACCAGCAAATATTCTCAGGTATTATTTTCTCATAAACCCGTTTGATCTGATTTGATATTTTGCTTCGATTTTGCGTATCTTTTGATTAGGTGCAGCTCACTCTCAATTAAGCCAACACATTCTCTGTTTTAAAGCCCAAAAATCACGTATAATATCTTCAAATATTCAAACTCAGATTCAAGTAAGAGAAATAAATAGTTTCCCGCCTAATTTTGAGTTTGAAATAGGTGGGTGCCCGTAATCCAAGGCATGGGTGCCTTTATAAATTCTGGAAGGGTGCCTTTATAACTTTTTGAGCCAATTTTTCCCAAATGTTTATTTCTTCAAAAATACCTACAAATACAAATAAAGTGACAATATTAGTACAAAATTGAATTCCAACATTATAAAGATTGAGAATGAATTAGACAAATAAATGAGTCTATCAACGCACAAGCGCTCGATTCGACGAACGCCCCACACACAGGCGGTTTCTTAGGCATACTCCTACAACAGGCGTTGTCTTAGGCAGACGCCCAACACAGGCGTTAATCTAGGAGAACGCCTGATTACCAGGCGTGTTTCTGGCGTTACGCTTGATTGGACGTCCTCTTGGGTGAACGCCTGATGGGGCGGAATTCTAGTTCACGCTTGACAAATAAAACACACGTCTAGTTAAACGCTTGGCACCAGACGGAGAGCCAGCATCACGCCTGGCACGAGACGCAGAGCTAGGTTAACGCTGCACTATATATGGGTTTGGTCCAGTTCTGGGATCATTTTTAATCCTAAATAGTAAAAATTACGGACCAAACCTCAAATTGACTCGCCCCACTCTGGTTGGATTTGGACGGACCAAAGACCAAATTTGAGTTTGGTCCATCTTTTACTTCCACCACTGTAGATGCTCTTAGACTCCTTTTCTCTTTTCATTTTTAAAATTTTATCGCATAAAACTGATACTTAATTGAGAAGACTTTTCCAACGTTAAACCCTAGGGGATAGAAGCATCCTACATCTCTGGGATTTGAATAACGTCTCAAGAAAATCCAACGGTCTGTAGTTTAAGTAGGATTAGCGTTTAGTATACTTCCAAGGTGAACCGTATTATACTTTCCTTTATCCTCTCGGTCTTCGTTTATTTGCACGCTTTAAATTTGACGGTTGGACAGGATAGCCTTTATTAAGAAGACCATTGCAACCTACCTAATTTTATTTTATTTTTAATACTAAGAAAATTTTGTTAATCAAGTGGTTTCAAAACTATAATCCTTCCTTACAGGTTCAAAACATCATAAGGAAAACTACGAGAAAAATAAAAACTAGTAGTATTTTTTCTAGCTTCTTTAGTTAAAAATGCGCTTCATTATTACACTGTCTGGGTACAGACTTATAAAATCATAACCTGCTATTTTTAAATTTATTCTTGAGTTGTTGCATCATGTCTTGGTTATACCAATGAACCTGTATTTCATCTTCATTTAGTGATTTTTCTATCACCTTACTATCCATCTCGAATATTACCTTATTATAATTCAGCACCTTCATCTATTCCACAACTAACTTTAATGTTTTACATTTAAAATTTTCAGCCCCATATTCTTCATCCACCTCCTCCTCCAGCTTTATTCCTTTGACTCCTAAGCATGTCCCTGCAAAATTTTGAATTATCAGTCCAACTACCTCTTTTTGTAACTGATAAATAAGAGTCATCCACATTAATTTTGATAAAGTTCTTCTACGGTGGAACCCATTCTTTCACCTTTATACTATTGGAGCCACTCAGATTAGCACTAGTATACACATTTTCACACTGTTGCATCAAGTTATGAATTCTAATGACAGTACCATGACAATTAGATTTAGTATTCTGAAAAACAAGAGAACATATATCCTTCCATGTACCAAATGGTAGACATAAGTCTGCAAAGATATTTCTCATTATTTAAGCAAATGCAAGGACTACTTGGATAATTAGTACAGAACCAACTCATAACCCAACTTTAAAAATTGTTATAATTAGCCAAAACAACACTAGTATTAATGTTCATAGCCATCCAAACATATCTGGAGTAGCTACAATCCAAGAATAAATGGTTTTTAGTCTCAGTACTACTATTACAGACACTAAAATGAATTTTTATATCTGCTTTGAATCTGGCTATCTTAGTTCTAATAGGAACAATGTTCTTAAGGCACTTCCAAATAAAGATTTGAACTCTATGTGGAACTTTTATATTCCACAAATATTTCCAAATCTCTTTAGGAGTTTGATCACTAACAGTTAAGTTATGAACAGACTCACTACATATGGTATTATATGTACTTTTCACAGAGAATTTTCCTTTTCTATCATGTTTCCAAATAAGATAATCCTCCCTAGTAGTAGGAACTCTCATGCTCAGGATTAGAATGACACATTCCTGGGTAAAAAGAGAATTAATAATGTTAGAGTCACATTCTCTAGTCCCAGGTAAGAAAAGATCACAAACCAAATGATACTTATTATAACTAGATGAACCAATGATTGGAATAGGTGGGATATTCATACCTATAACCCAATAATCTAGCCATATGCTAATTTTTATACTACATCTAACATCCCACATAGAATGTTGTTGCACAATTTCAAGACCAGAATAAACACTTCTCCAAAGCCAAGAACAATTTTCTTTAAGCTTTTCTATGTGAATGAAATTTTCATTCCTGGAATATTTAGATTTAATAATTTTAGACCCAAGGGCATCATCATCACTACATACCTTCCGAGCAATCTTAGTAAGCAAAGCAGTGTTGAAATGTTCTAAGTCTCTAAATCCTAAACCCCCTAAAGCTTTAGGAATGCTAAGTTTGTTCCAACCTATAAAACTTAGCCTTTTATTGTTTTTATGCCCCATCAGATTTGTCTCTAAATAGATTCCATTTGAGTAATCATATTACTAGGAATTCTAAAATTACCCATTTGATGAGTAGGGAGACATTAAGAACATGTTAATCGTTGTAGTTTTAGAAGCCTGATTCATAGTTTCCCCTTTTCCAATTTTTGACTTTAGCCTCAAAGGAATGAATTATAAGCCTAAAAATATTTATTATTATCCTTACTAAGTAACAAGGTAGTACCTATATATTTGTCAGAATCTTTCATCTCAGTCATATTAAGAGCTTTCGCAAGGTCAATCCTAGCACTAGGACTAATATTTTTACTAAAGTAAACATTTGACTTATCAAAATTAAGCATTTGACCAGAGAACTTACCAAACTGACTAAGAACCTCTAAAATACCTGCTATGTTATGCATGTCAACCTTAGTAAAAAGGAGGATGTCATATGCAAACAAGAGGTGACAAATGGCAGAAACAGTTCTAGCAGCACTAACACCAAAAATAACATGATTGGAAACAACATTTATAAGAAGTCTAGAGAGATATTCTATTGATATTATGAAAAGATAAGGGGATAGAGGATCCCCTTTTCTAATACCTCTACTAGGACAATACCACTGTAGCCTTCTTTATGTTTCATAGTGTGTATCATTTCTTGTGCAACTATTATGTTGTCATGGATAGCTATACTAGGAACAAAAGCAACTTGAAAAGGGGAAACAATATGCTTAAGATGTGGTTTAATTCTATTGGCTAGAATATTAGAAATCAGCTTATAGATTGTATAACACAATCTTATAGGCCTAAAATCAACAAGACACTTAGCAACATCAGTTTTAGGAATCAGAGAAAGATAAGTTTTGTTGAACTCACTAGGCATATAACCTGTTACAAAAAAAAAATTGAACAACATTGATCACATCCATACCCACTATACTTCAATTGGCTTGATAAACCTGCTTGAGACCCATCTGGGCTTGAAGAACTCCAAGAAGCCATATCCTTAATAATTTGATGTATTTTTTCACTAGAAGGAATTCTAGTTAAACTGACATTTTCCTCAGAGGTAATAATAGTAGGAATAATATCAAAAATATCCTCAGGCAACTGTGTAAAAGAAGAAATACGGACAAACCTGAAATGAGATGTCAAAATATTAGAAATATCATCTTTATTATCAAACCAATTACCATGAATATCACATATATTATCAATGTTTTTCCTACACATTCTTATATTAGAAAAAGTATGAAAATACCTGGTGTTGTTGTCCATATCAGTTATGTATCTATCTCCAAATTTTTGTTTAGAGAATTCACCTTTTATAACAAACCAAGTATCAAGCTTTTTGGTAAGTTCTATAAGCTTATCATGTTGATTACTTGTAGATGATTCAAGATGAACCTTAGTAAGATGGTCTTGAAGATTGTTGATACTTCTATCAATATCTCCAAACTCCACCTTATTCCAATGGGAAAGCCCTTTTCTAGTACTTTCATGTTTTTCAGTTAACTGAAAAGCAAGAGAACCATTTGTTTTCGTATTCTAAGCAATGTCCAATTGGTTTTTAAAAGAAAAATGTTTCATCCACATAACAAAAAACTTGAAAGGTTTCCAGCTCTTCTTAGAAATATTATCAGTGATAAGTAAAATGGGACAATGGTCTGACCCATCTTGAGCAAGATGCAATAATTTAACTTTTGGAAAATGAGTACACCAATCTTGATTTCCTAGAGCCATGTATATCCTAGACTTTCTCTGCACAGTACCCAAATTATTACTGGTCCAAGTAAAATCCTTCCCTATATATCCTAGATCCATTGGACAACAAGTATTAATTTTATCTTGAACAATTTTATCTTCCAAAGAAACATTAGTAGTATATGCCCCTTTTTGGAGATGCACATTGAGATCTCCCATAACTAACCAAGGCTGCATAATGTTGTCACTTATTTTTTCCATAAATTCCCATTGAACTTTTTTAACATCAAAATAGGTGGAACCATATATGAAGGATGAACTTCTGGTTTAGCAGGATAACCTTTAGCTACTACATGAATAATATTATTGGAAGCATCTTGGACATCACATTTGATACCATCTTTCCACATGAGGAGGAGACCACCAGCAAGACCAACTCTGTCTATACAATATGATTGCAATAATTCAAAGATTTAGCAATATACAACATTTTATTTGTGCCAATCTTAGTTTCAGAGAGAAACAAGAAATCAGGAGATTGAGTTTTAATAAACACAGATAATTGGTCTTTGGTAAATTTTTGGGTTAGGCCTTGAACATTCCAAACAAGGATTTTTATATTTTTATAGAAAAAATAGAACAAATTAATGTAATATTTTGGAAATAAACTCAGACAATTTTTAGAAGCAAAATAGTATTTTAAGAAATTTGGAGCTTTAAGAGTAAGAAAGATTACTTGACTAACAGGTTCCTTCTGATGAACTATTGTGAGTTTCTTTGATGATTCTTCCAATGATTCAAAAATATCCATCTTCATATACTCAAAGTTGCTCTTACTAGTAGTGGTTTCATTGATTGTAACTACAGTGATAGGTGGTTGGACCTGGATATCATGAGGGTTATTAGAAGGTGGTTGATTGAGTGTTGAGTTTCTCATACATTTATGTTTTCTAGAATCATTAAACTAACTTTCTTCATTTTCTTCAAAATCATTATCTAGGGCAAGTTCATGCCCATTCATCTCTTGTATTTTTTCCTTCTCTTTGTAATGAATAACATATTTTTTCACAGTAAGAACGTCCAAGTAAAGATGATAAACAACGGTCTTACAATTTTCATCATTATGGTCGATAATAAAATATTATTCACAAATATTCCTAGGCTGTAAATCCCAATGATATCTAACCCTGGAATTATTTCCTAATATGGTCTTCCACCATCCTCCTCTAAGAAGTGGAAAAGATAAATCCACGTCATTTTTTCTTTCACATTATTCTCATTTCTTGGCCTACAATTTTTTAGATTTGTCCAAACTTTCTTTCCCATAAATCCAAATGCTTGATTCACTATATCTGCATTCATATGTTCTAGCTTCAAGTATTTAAATTGAATTGTGAATTCTTGTCTCAAAAACTTATGATCCTCCAGAGGGATATTTGAGATATATTCATGTATTACTAACAAAGAACCATTGATGAGCCATGAACCTCTCTTGATAACATCATTTTTTTCTTCTTTAGACGAGATTTTAATAAGGTACAAATTGTGAACCATGACTCTTATTTCTTTGTTTATGTATCTTCTCCAAAGTGTGTTTATTTCTTCTCTAAAAAATTCATTTCCATCATATCTTTTGCCATTATTTTCCCCAAAACATCATTGGACCATTCTTCTGCAGAAGCATTAACATCCTTAGCGGTACCCATTGTTCTCCTTTACATATTTGAAATATCAATTCGAGCAGACTTAAGTTGGTTAGATAAATTGTCAAGCTGAGTGTTTGAACCTTGAGCCGTTGCCTTTTTTCCTGAATCAAGAGATGATCGATAATTTTTATATTTTTTTATCAGAGAAATAGGGTTTTGAAGAGAAAATAATATTGAGTTGAACCGATAACTCCTAAAATTTTGGAATATATCTTTGAAAGGCTTAGGAAAAGGATATTTGGGATTTGAAATATATGAAGTTAAATTTGGTAATTGAAATTTCCTATGGTTTTTTCATTGATTTCGGAGAAGAAATTTCAATTTCTTTGGAGCCAAAAATACCGATTCAAGCTTGAACTCACTTTTTTGAGTGACTTGACTTGTATTATGATCCTTTTTTTGATAAAAGGAATCTGTGATGTGAGGGAATCTATGTCGAATTTTCTCTATTGAAATGTAAATCTCAGTGAGGTCACGATTGGTGAATTCATGTATTGCTTCTTTGACCGACACAACCCCATTTTGACTACCGACTAGTATTTTCTTTAATCGGCCATGAGACCCCTCTGCAATGCTTGTTGCCTCGTTCTTGAAGTTCTGATATTCATATGTCCATGCAAACACAAACTTATCCTTATGCGGTCCCAACCATTGTGTTTTAAAATACTTAACTGGTTTGGGATAGTTCTTTCCCCATTCATCCTCAAAGTTCTTTAAGTTGTATTCATAAACTTCCTCCGTCATCGACCAAACTAGGTTATCCCATGATTTTTGATAAGTGCATAATTTATATATTTTAAGTATCATTTCCTTATACTTATTTGCTAGATTTTGTGTGAATTACCGTGTGTTAGTATTACTTTCGTAGTTTACGTGTTTTATTAGGTTACATCTCTGAAACAAGTGAAATGGAGCTTTACAAGAGAAGAATTTCCAAAGACCCAGTGGAACTCAGTCTATTCTAGGATTTTTACTCTCCATCTTGTAGAAAATCGAATTACGAAGCCGAGGCGAAAAAACGAGGTCATTCCGACTTCGTATGAGAAAGTTATAAGCAAAAGAAGAACTAAGGGCAAAACGGTCATTTCAAGAGAATTGAATATTGGCACTTTTTAATATGATAAGGGAAGACTTATTTAAGGCACCATCCATTTCACTCAAGGCATCCAATTTTCAAATAATGCTAACAGCACCAAGCTGTTTTGATAAGGGCTGCCACCTTCTTCTTCCCAAATCAGGTCGAAAATTCCGGTTGAAGTTGTGATGCTGATTGTTTCAGCGATGATAGGGAGTGTTTATGGAAGCGAGATTAAGAATGGGTTCTTGATGATAAATGGCTAGATATGATGAGAACTTAGCAGTGGTAATATTAATGAAGCTGATGATGATGATGATGACTTATGATCATAGCAGCGATGGTGTTTGCTAGTGGATGTGAGCACTGTTGAAGCTGAGAACAT
>JAJJMC010001074.1:2462464-2519363 GCA_023531435.1 Papaver californicum
AAGAGAGAATAATGGTGTCTCGATGGTGTGGCATTGAAGATAAAACAAAGTTTAATGGAGCTGTGTTTATGATGAGATTTCTCGGTGCTTGATGGAGCTCGAACTTGGCAGAGAGATGGAAAAGGGGAGTCACTCGAGTCTGTATAAGTGAAGTTGATGGGTTCATGGGTTGTTATTAAAGGAATAGGACATGTATGTGGAGCTATGAAATAGAAAAGATGGATTTGGTTGATGGTGATTTCATGGAGCGGTGATGACAGAGTAATAGTTGATGGTAGTTGAAGTATGATGGACTCAGAACTGGCAGTTTTGATGATTCCGATGTTTGAACTCGATGGAAGCAGCAGCAATGGTGGCTCGAACTAGGTGATGTTTGTTATTGTTTGAGATTGAGTTAATTGACATGACTCAGTGGTGGAGTCTATGGATGGCAGTAACGAGCTTGAGCCGGTTAGAGAAGTCATTCAGGGAAATAAGAGTTTGAGTGAGACATTGTTTTACACAGAGAAAGTTAGGATCTAAGGCGCGTGTGAGATATATTTTAGGAAAGAACTAAGCCGTGTTAAACAAGGAAAGTGTATTTGGGAGGTGATGAATTCTCTATATAAATAGAAGCCGAGAATACACTTCGGGGATATACCTCATACACAGACACTTCTGGACGGACAGACTTAGACCTTCACGTACAGGAGATATCTTCACGGACGAACAAGGGTTAGTTTGTGTTTATTTTCTTAATTAATTTTTATGTCTTTTGAGAGAGCCATGTTGGGCTAATTCTCTTGTTACGGCGAAAGGATGAACTTGTATTGATGGTTTTCTTTGTGTTTCAATCTTAGGGTTTCCAATTATAAAAACTTAATGTTCTCTCTCTCAACGTTTTACCTTTCTCAATGATTTTTCATGTTCTATGCCACGTATAGTGCATCGTTTGATTAGTAGAAGAACTCGTTGAAACCCTACTTTAAACCGTTTTACGAATATTCCTTGACTCTTTATGCCACATATACTTAGTACTTCGAAATTCTACCTTAGGTTGAGAACACACAATTCTTTTTTTTTTCTTTCTTCGATTCTTAACCGAAAAATCTTCCGTGTATAAGTAGCTAGATTTGCTATTTTACATGAGTAAAATCGAGACCCTTTGTGACGAACGCAATTAAACCCTAATCTACAACGGATTCCCGAAACCTTAACGCTTTCCTCTTATCGTTTTCCAACTTTATTAAATAGTTTTCATTCACTCATTAATTTAATTCTTTATAAAAAAACCTAAAAAAATATTTTAATTAATTTTAATATACACTCCTCGTGGGAACAAACCGTATTTGCTCTTGTCTACATCATTACGTGCCCAACAAGACTTTCCGGATCTTCGTGGTTGTGACGATCATTAGCAACTCTAAACATTTTCCATACTTTACGTTCCTTACCGTCGGGCTTACTGAAGATAATCTTAAATGGGTATTCAATCTTCTTTGAATAACCTCGGTATTTTCTCTTTGTATTCTTTACGTATTTACGATCCTTTCCCATGTGACTCTTTCGCTCGCCACCTTTCTCGCAAATCATTTCAAATCGATTAACCCTCACGCAATTGTTCTGAACTACAACGCACATCTTCTCTTTTGCCTTGTTGATAATCCATTCCTTTGCCTCCGCCTTACTTCCAAATGTCTTAATGCGCATATAACAAAACAAATATCATAAGCTTAACCTTGTAACATACATTCTTAGAACAAGACAAGAGTGGGTAGGTAGCATACCAAATCATTTGCATAGTGTAGGAAAGTATCAGGACCCTCATATGAAACATGATTAACCGATTCAACAATCTACGTAAAATAGCAATGAGTTAGACAACAATAATCGGTAGATAATTATGTTCCCGTACTACCGATTAAGACAATCGGTAGTTAATTATATCCCCGTACTACCGATTAATAACAATCGGTAGTTAATTATGTTCCCGTACTACCAATTATAGAAAGAAATCAAGACAAGTTTTGTACACAAAAACAAGTATAATCAGAGGCTTAATTTGTTAAAAAACAACCGATTATAATGAAATCGGTAGATAAATTTGATCTTTAAACTACCGATTACAAAAAAGTGCAAAATTTTGAGTTCAATTCAATTCTGGCTACAATCACAATCAGTAGATATGTGATTTTACAAACTATCGATTCTAAATCGATAGATAAAGTTTTTCACTCACTACCGATTGTGAAAGATGAAGAGTTAGAAATTTTGTAAGTTTGGGGAAATTTATTTTTGGGGCGACAACTATAATCGGTAGATGATAAGTATTCCTAAAATACCGATTATGAAAACAAAATTAGAACAAAATTCGATTTGGTGATTTTGATTAATCGGTAGCAATCATTCTTCATGAAAAAATGATTTTTATTTGTTAATGATCACATACAAACGCATACAAAGTGGGTTTTTGAGTTTCTTAACACAATACCTGATTGTTTGATGCATTATTATCTTTATTTTGATGTGATTCATCGTTTTATCTCGTTAAATCGTCGTCTAAGGTTTCTTTCACACCAAAATTTGGATCATCCAAATATCCCAAATCGTCATCATTAAACGTCAATGAACCTTCAATATTATGTTCTTCATGATGTTTCTTACCTTCTTCCTCATACTCATCCATGTTTGTTATTGATTTTAGGTAAAACCTAGTTTTCCCAAATTTCTTCTTCTCGAACACATTCTCTATTTATTTTCTAAAACTATAAGATAAATTTTCTAACACTAACTATAAAAAAAATTAACTAACTAATTAATCGATATTAACACTAATTAAACAAAGACAGATTAGTCATTAAAGAAAATATATGGATAAAAGATGTGCTGATATTACTTCTTAGTGTCCTTATTTGTTTTATTAGTCGCCCTAAATTCTTTTTGGATCGCCTTCAAAAACCCAATTTTTTTTTCGTTCTTCCCTCTCTCATCTCTCTGCCATTTTTCTTACTGGATATATTATGACCTTCTAAAAATATAGTCGTTACTAACCAAAAGCATATCGTTAACAGATAGATTCAGCCGGAATTTAACCAGAAAATTCTAGATGACTGAAAAATGCAAAATAGACAACTGAAATATGTTTCATAACATTAAACATTACAAAGAATACAGAAACTCAAATCCAGATCGATCAAACAACAGTTCTATGTGTTAATCATCCTAACACTCAATAATTGACTATAGTTTTGCTCTCCTTTTCCCCTTGAATCACCTGTAGTTCCTTGCATGTTCAGTCTCACCTAAACTCTGTCATTAACACTTCGTGTCTACTAAACCCTCCAACCCTTTCCTAATTCTTTCATTGCTACCCTAGACTCTTTCTAAACCTGTTTGATCCTTTTGACTCATAAGAGCCCAAATATATTCAAGACTCCTAAGACTCTAAAATTCTAAGACACTAAGACTCATTCTACCTTCAAGGAACTGCAATTTCTGCATTGTCCTCTAACCCTGCTTCTCGGTCTTTCTCCTTTAACGATCTGCATAAGAAGGAGTTGAGTTCCCTGATTCAGTCTCTTCTTCCTCTGCACCAAATCCATCTTGCCCTCCTGAATAACCTTCAGAAAAGCCTTTTTCGGATCTGGAAAAGCTCTCCACACTTTCGCTTCCCCACTGTTCTATAAAGACACACAGAGTGAGTAGAGTTACTCTAACCCCCCAACAAACCCGATAACAATGTTAGCATAGTCATCTCCATCTAAATCTGTCTCCCATCCTGACCCATAACCACTATCAGGTATAACCTCGTGATCCTCTGGTTCTTTTTCTTCAATTATTTCATAGTCTCCAATAACTTTCCCCTCATTATGATAGTAATTTCCGTCAGCATCACAATGCGCAGGATCACCATCTGACTCATAATTGATATACTCGTTAATATCAAAATCATAATACTCATCATTTTGGTCTTCGTCTGCCTGGATATTGCGAATTGGCATCCCCACCTGATCGTGTCCCATCTTAATATGGTGTAACATCATCTCACCATTAAGCCCACCCCAACTATTGTGATCTTCTTCATAGTTTTATTAGAATTAAAAATTGATTTGTTACTTAAAATTAATTTTGTTACTTAATATACCTTAAAGGGACCTAGGGTCACTAGTCCAAACTTGGGGTGGAAATAAAAAAGTATCCATTTTCACTTCTTAGTGAATGAGAAACCTTTGGTTTGTCCCATATTGGGCAAACCAAGGAGGAAGGTTATCCTTATTACCACAAACGTTTTATATAAGGAAAAAGAACTAGTGGATTGGATATGGACTTAGGAAATGGACTAGTGGGCAAATGCACACATGTGCGGTGCTTCGCACCGAAGCACCGCGGGCTTGCGGAGCTTGCGTGTGCTTTTGCGTGTGCCTTGGCGTGAGCCCTGGCGTGTGCCTGCGAATGCATACGTGTACCCATCAAAGATCCAACGGTTTTATATTTTAATTCTATACATTAAATATTTGACCGTTTTGTATTTATAAAATTAAATCAGGTTTAATAAACAAGATCTTTTAATTAAATATCTCGAATTAAATATGTTGAATTAATGAATTTTGACCGTTTGAAAAATCAACAGTCTTCTTCTCCTATAAAAGAAAAACAAAAATCAGATTTTCACTTATCCCGGACGCAGCTACTATCCTGTCGTCTTTTCCCCTCTTCCTGCTTTGTTTTGAGGACGTAGATAAAAAAAAAATTGTTTCTTATTCTGCTGTTAAGTTCGCAACGGGCCAACGAGTTTTTGCTAGCTGGGTTGGTATCAGGTGGTTTTATCCTGGATTCGATTTGTCCTCACTAGTGGTAATAGCAACACTCTTTCTAGAGGTGTACCCGACAAATATCGAGTTAAGGGCAGTCTGTTGAACAGGCGACTCCATCTTTTGTGTGTGTGTGATTGTCTGAAGTGTGCTGTTTTGTTCTAACGATTAATCTCTTTCAAGTTTCTGTTTGGTTTGCTTACTGTTACAGGAATATTCTCCAACATTCTTAACTCGATATTTTGTTTAATTTGAAAATTTTACTTCTGTAACAATGGTGAAGACTGATGTTGACAGACCTCAGAAATTTTCTGGAAATGACTTCAAGAGATGGCAGTCAAAAATTTTATTTTTCCTGAGTTTCCACATGCTAGATTATATGGTTCTGAAGCCGTTTGATGAGTCTCTAAATGAACCTGAAAAATTACAGGACTTAGAAAGTTGGAAGAGAAGTAATTATATGGCCAAAAATCATATCTTAAACTGCCTAGAAGATGCTTTGTATGATTTTTACAATGCTAAGGATAATTTTAATGCTTACAATTTATGGACTGCACTACAAGATAAATATGAAGCAGAAACAGCAGGAAGTAAAAAATTCCTGGTTGCACGTTTTCTGGAATATAAAATGATGAATGATAAATCAGTGGTTCATCAGTTTCTGGAGCTGCAAAAAATTATTAATGAAATAATTGCAGAAGGAATGGTTATTGAAGAAACATTTCAAGTTTCTGCTGTTATTGAAAAATTGCCAAATTCCTGGGATGAATACAAGAGAAGACTAAGGCATGAAACTGGTGAAATTTCCATGGTAGAATTGGGCAAGAAAATCCAAGTTGAATAATTGTTGTGTTCAAAGGACAAGAATGTTTCTTCTGCAAGAGACATGTCAAACAAAGCTCACGTTCTCGAACACAAATTTTCTACTCTAAGTATGGACCACAACAAGCGCAAGCCTGGCCCACAAAGAAAAGGTACTTTTCAAAAACCAAAATCTGCTATTGGTAAAATTAAGGAGCATGTTATGTTTGTGGTGTCTCTGGCCATATGGCAATTCATTGTAGAAAATGCAAAGATGCGAATTTTAAGAAAACAAATGTAAATTTAATTGAAAGTAGTAAAAATGAGTTTTCTGGCACGGTGTCTGAGGTTAACTTAGTTACCAATGTGAGAGACTGGTGGGTAGACTCTGGAGCTACCAAACATGTCTGCGGAAGTAAAGACATGTTCACCTCCTATCAGACGGTATGAGAAGGAGAAAAACTCTATATGGGTAATTCATCTGCAGCACAGGTTGCAGGAAAAGGAAAAATTTCGCTGAAGCTCTCTTATGGGAAAATCCTCACATTGAATGAAGTTTCACACGTACCAGACATCTACAAGAATCTCGTTTCAAGTGGTGTGCTAGATGATAAGGGCTTTAAGATTGTATTTGAGTCTGGGAAAGTGATTATCACTAAGGGAAAGGATTTTGTGGGAAAGGGCTATAAGGCTGAAGGCCTATACAAATTATTTGTAACCTCTGTTGAAGTTAATAAAGTTGATTCTTCTTATGTTGTTGTCTCATTGAATATCTGGCATGGTACACTTGGTCATGTAAATTATAATTCAATGAACAAATTGGCAAACTATGGCTGCATTCCAAAATTAAATTTGGAATATGAACATAAATGTGAAGTTTGTGTAGAATCAAAATATGCAAAGAAGCCCTTTAAGAAAAATGTCCACAGAAATTCTAATCCCTTAGAGTTGATTCACTCAGACTTAGTTGATATGAAATCAATCCAAACCAGAGGTGGTAAAAAATGGTTTGTCACTTTCATAGATGACTGTACTAGGTACTGTCATATATACTTGCTTAAAGGAAAAGATGATGCTTTAGAAGCATTTAAACTATATAAATTAGAAGTAGAAAACAAATTGAACACCACAATTAAAACCATTAGATCTGACCGTGGGGGTGAATATGTAATCCCTATAGGAGACTTTTCTGCACAACATGGCATTATTCATGAGGTAACTCCACCTTATTCACCACAATCTAATGGAGTGGCTGAACGGAAAAACCGAACCCTTAAGGAGATGATAAATGCCATGTTAATCAGTTCAGGACTACGGGCAAACTTGTGGGGGGAGGCCGTCCTCTCAGCTTGCTATATCCTGAACAGAGTGCCCCTTAAAGGATCAGTCAAATCACCGTATGAATTATGGAAAGGCAAACAACCCTCTTATGGATACCTCAAAGTGTGGGGGTGTTTATCCAAGGTCTATATTCCTTCACCTAAGAGGACTAAAATAGGACCTAAAACAGTTGATTGTGTCTTCATATGATATACCAAACACACCACTGCTTATAGGTTTATGGTTGTGAGTTCTGAAAACTCAGAAATTGGTGTGAAAACCATTATGGAATCTAGGGATGCTACATTTTTTGAAAATGTGTTTCCGTTGAAATCTGAATCTCGCATGATATGTGATGATCCCCTAGATGTCCCTTCTTCTATCCATATTTTACCGATAGAAGAAGATGAACCTGTTTATGAACCTAGAAGAGGCAAAAGACTTAGAATAGAAAAATCTTTTGGGCCAGACTTCATAACCTGTTTAGTTGAAACTGATCCACAAACCTATAAAGAGGCCATGACTTCGTCTGAAGCTCCATGGTGGAAAGAATCCACTATTAGTGAGATGGATTCTATTGTTCAGAATGAAACCTGGGAGATAATAGATTTACCTCCAGGGTGCAAACCCATAGGTTGTAAATGGATATTCAAGAGAAAACGTAAGGTAGATGGAACTGTGGAAAAGTATAAAGCTAGACTAGTAGCTAAGGGCTATAAACAAATAGAAGGTGTAGATTTCTTAGACACTTATTCACGTGTCACTAGAATTACTTCCATTAGGATGCTAATTGCAATCGCTGCAATTCATAACCTAGAAATACATCAAATGGATGTAAAAACTGCGTTCCTAAATGGTGAATTAGATGAAGAAATTTATATGGACCAACCCGAAGGCTTTGTAGTGAAGGGTTATGAAAACAAAGTGTGTAGACTTAAAAAGTCTTTATATGGCTTGAAACAAGCTCCGAAACAATGGCATGAAAAATTTGATCATGTAATGTTCTCTAGTGGATTTAAAATAAATGAAGCTGAAAAATGTGTGTACAATAAATCTATCAATGATGCCTGTGTGATTGTATGCTTTTATGTTGATGATATGCTTATACTAGGTACAACCTTAGAAATCATTAATTCCACTAAGAACATGTTGAGTGAGAACTTTGACATGAAAGACTTAGGTCCTGCTGATGTAATCCTAAGGATGAAAATTAGAAAAGAGTCTAATGGATTCAGTCTTAGTCAATCTCATTATGTTGGATCAGTTCTTAAGAAATTTAACCAATTTGATAGTAAACCAGCAAGTACTCCATTTGACCCTTCTTGCAAACTCAAGAAAAACAAAGACAATGGAGTCTCGCAACTTGAATATTAACGTGTCATAGGAAGTCTGATGTATTTAATGAACTGCACAAGACCAGACATTGCCTATGCTATGAGTAGACTAAGTAGGTATACCTGTAATCCGGGACATGAGCATTGGGATGCACTTTTCAGAGTGTTGAGGTGTCTTAAATACACTTTAAACTACCGTTTGAGTTATGAAAGACACCCCGCTGTTCTTGAAGGATACTGTGATGCAAACTGGATAGCAGACTCAGAGGAGTCTAAGTCTATAAGTGGATGCGTTCACTCTAGGTTGTGGATCAGTGTCTTGGAAGAGTTCCAAACAGACCTGTATCGCTCGATCCACTATGGAATCCGAGTTTATTGCGTTAGATAAAGAAGGAGAGGAAGCCGCTTGGCTAAGATGTTTTATAGAAGACATTCCTCTCTGGCATAAGCCTGTGCCAGCTATATCTATACATTGTGATAGTCAAGCTGCAATAGCTAATGCTAAAAACATCAACTATAACGGAAAATCTATTCATATTAGGAGAAAACACAATTCTCTAAAACAACTAATCTCAACTGGCGTTATTTCGGTTGAATTTGTGAGGTCTAAGGAGAATAGCGCGGACCCTTTGACGAAAGGCTTGTCCAAGGAGATAGTTAGTAATGCATCGAGGGGGATGGGACTTAAGCTCATAAATTAAAACTTTCCATGAAGGATACTCAACCTTGCTGACTGGAGATCCCAAGATAAAGGTTTTGAATGAGACAACTAATTTATGGTGGGTAAAAATTAAACACTATCAGGGAATTATTTTCTCTGTCCCTTCCCTATGGTGTAGACGTGATAGTGTGACTGCATGTGATGATGACTTATAGTAAAGTCTTAATGAGTTCTATAGTTTCAATTTAAGATTGAAATGGGGTGTAGCAGTTAACACTCTTGATAGAACTCACCTATCTGAATGAGGAAGTGGGTCGCTTCATAAGGGAATTGAGCTGATTCTCTAGAGCATTCTGAGAAATGGGATATGTCCAGGGCCAAAACAGACACAACGGCTTAAGAGGTATTTCTCGTTTTCCGGTTTTCTGATTTATCGCTTTCTTCATTCATGTGGGGGATTGTTAAAATTAAAAATAGATTTGTTACTTAAAATTAATTTTGTTACTTAATATATTTTAAAGGGACCTAGGGTCACTAGTCCAAACTTGGGGTGGAAATAACAAAGCCATCCATTTTCACTTCTTAGTGAATGAGAAACCTTTGGTTTGTCCCATATTGGGCAAACCAAGGAGGAAGGTTATCCTTATTACCACAAATGTTTTATATAAGGAAAAAGAACTAGTGGATTGGATATGGACTTAGGAAATGGACTAGTGGGCAAATGCACACATGTGCGGTGCTTCGCACCGAAGCACCGCGGGCCGCGGGCTTGCAGAGCTTGCGTTTGCTTTTGTGTGTGCCTTGGCGTGAGCCTTGGCGCGAGCATCGGTGCGAGCCTCGGCGCGAGCTCGGCGTGAGCTCGGCGTGTGCCCCGGCTTGTGCCTGGCGTGTGCCTGCGAGTGCATACGTGTACCCATCAATGATCCAACGGTTTTATATTTTAATTATATACATTAAATATTTGACCGTTTTCTATTTATAAAATTAAATCAGGTTTAATAAACAAGATCTTTTAATTAAATATCACAAATTAAATATGTTGAATTAAATGAATTTTGACCGTTTGAAAAATCAACAATCTTCTTCTCCTATAAAAGAAAAACAAAAATCAGATTTTCACTTATCCCAGACGCAGCTACTATCCTGTCGTCTTTTCCCCTCTTCCTGCTTTGTTTTGAGCACGTAGATAAAAAAAATTTCTTTCTTATTCTGCTGTTAAGTTCGCAACGGGCCAACGAGTTTTTGCTAGCTGGGTTGGTATCAAGTGGTTTTATCCTGGATTCGATTTGTCTTCACTAGTGGTATAGCAACATTCTTTCTAGAGGTGTACCCGACAAATATCGAGTTAAGGGCAGTCTGTTAAACATGCGACTCCATCTTTTGTGTGTGTGTGATTGTCTGAAGTGTGCTGTTTTGTTCTAACGATTAATCTCTTTCAAGTTTTTGTTTGGTTTTCTTACTGTTACAGGAATATTCTCCAACAAGTTTTGCTGGTCCAGAACTGAGTATGAACTCGCAGCTTAAGACGCCAAGTCACTCACATCCAGCCAATTTGCAGTCAGCTCTTTGCCTACTAAAGCATCTTCACTTTTATTGATCTTTGAATTCTTTGGCATATGAGCTTTGCTGCTAGCTTCACCAAATTCAAGTTTTCTATTAACGCTCTTGACTCTCTCACTTTTGCTGCTTACCCAACTTATTTTCTTGATATTGCCTGTCATTGCCTGTCATTGCTCTAACTTGTTTCTTCTCTGAAATTTTCACTTACTGCATAGCCCATTTTATGTCATTTTGCATTAAATCCTCACCCATATTTTCCAGATCTTGCGGACCAATAGAATCCCATTGTCTATTGAACTATTTAGCTTACTCTGTTCATTCTTATTTCATCGTCCAATCTATTTGACTGCTCACAGTTTTAAAATCTCTGCTTATTTCTGTCATTCAATCTACTTTTACCTTTTTATTAGTCTTTTTTTTATCTATTTTCCTGTTGTTCTGATTTCTTCTATTCCTCTGTTTTCTGAGCTGCTTCAAGTATTGCCTTTCCTACAGCTGTACAAATAAGTTAATGCTGAACTTCACGGGTATTTGCTACTCACATTTCACAAAAAAGGAAAAGAACCGATCCTAAGAGTATGAAAGTATAAGATACTCTGCAATTAAGAATGGTCAAGATAGCCAATCACAAAAACCCACCTAACTACCTCAAACGGTACTGGTATCATAAAAAAAGAGGAATAGATAACCTTAATATCTCTTTTAAGGTTGCTACTGCTGACTATTTTTGCTTCATCCAAAACCATAATTCGTACGCATAGAAACAATCGAAAGTCAACATCCGCCTGAACCTTCACCATTGGCTTTAAACTTTATTTTATCTACAAAACCCACAACTTAAATTATTTAACAATGAACAAACACAATACTTGTCTTTGAATTTCCTTTCTAGTGTTCCACCTTACTCCATAAAAAATCCTAGACAAGAACAAATCATGTCCATCTTACTTCAAAACAAGTTGGAAAAGACTAATTGAATCAGACGTATGTTTAGTCAATTTGAATGACACTATAATTTCACAGTAGTTTATGATTTCAGTGATTAATAAAATGTCATCGTAAAAAAGTCTTTATGGTGACAAAAAATACATAGTTGTTAAAGAATAACTTTTTAGTAACAATATATTTTAAAACATACATTAATTAGGACAAAAACATGATTTTTTTTTGTAAACTAATGTACGAATGATTTGACCGACTTTTCATCAATTTCGATTGAATTTTCATCCAAAAACTGTTTTCAATTTATTCCAATTGAAGTATCAGATTTTGATTATAATCATTCATTTTGATGCAATCACATCAATCCAAAATTACTGAATTTTCAATGCTTTATTTGACTCAATTTCCTTAAAATTACTCGAATTCTTTCAAATTCGAACGAATTTTCATCAATAAATCTCAAACTAAAAGGAATTTGTTACAATTGAAGTATCAAAACTTCATTATAAACATTCAATTTGATGCAATCGCCTCAATTATGAAAGGATCCGATTTCCAATTTCTTCAATTTTACTTGAATTCGTTCAAATTTGATGCAATTTTACTTAAACTCTCTAATACTTTAATTCATATGGATGAAGACCGAATTAAATCGATTCTCAATTGAAATATTTCAAAGTGAATGGAATTCCAATATCTTAAATTTTACTTGAATTCTTTCAAATTTGATTCAGCTTTACCTAAACTCACCCAAAATTCACTACAATTGTACGATCATCTTGTTAGGTATGACATTTACCAACATAAATGTATCATACACACACACACACACACACTTAAAACCATGGTCATGAAAATGCATCATAGTCTTATCATTGAATAGCATTGGAGGAGTTAATCAGGCTGATTGAAAAGAGGCCCTTTTATATTATGTCTATATGGGGCTGAAAAGTGCGTTGCTTTCTCTCTCCTAGTTTGATTTTAGCTTATTTATTTGGGGAAACATATGTTGTTTCTTAGCAACACATGTATAGGTTTAGTGTCATGATTAATTTCTCAAGCAGCAACGACAAAGAATGTGAGTACAGCAGCAAGAAACCAAGCATTGACATTAACAGATTCTACAACTGATAGAATACGTCATCTTCTACAACATAGACAACATCAATTTCTTAAGCTTGGTGTTAAATCCCGTGGGTGTAATGGATTAAGTTATACCCTCAATTACGCTGGTATCAATCTTTCTCTCTCCGTGTAGATAATTATTTTGTATTTCAGTTCTGTTTGTTTTGGGTTTTATAGGTTGAATCTGATGATATAGAGTGATGAAATAGTATAAGTTTTTTTATCAAATTGGAATTTATTAGGGTTTTGAAACCACAAATTTGGGTAGATTCAGTGTTATGAGTTTGGATTTATGAGAATTAATCATTCTGTGGTTATCTAGGTTTGGATGGCAGCTTAATAAGAATCTCCCCTTTTGGGTAGCATACAAAATGAAGATACGCCAAAATGTCAAAGAAAATACATTTTCACTATCTGAAGCGCACAAAATATTTATTGATTACTGTAGGAACTTACATATTTGCACATACATATTAGCTATCTTTATGCAAGTGTGTATTAGATATGCCAAAATGTCCAAGAAAATGCCTCAACGTGTTCACAATCTGAAGCGCACAAAATGTTTATTGATTACTGTAGCAACTTACGTAGCTCGCCATGCAACTTTGTATCATGTGATATGTTAGTTAATATTATATAGAGAGATTTCTCTTTGCGTGAATTGATAAATGCATAAAATACATTATATGAATATCAATTTATATACTTTTCTTTGTTATTTCTCTTGTATTTTTAGTATATTACGCTTGATTTGTGTTTTGTAGGTATTTTGGAGTCCCTATGAAGTAAAAGAAGAGAATTGGGAGCCTATAACATATCTTGGCAACATTGGATGTGGATGGACTCAAAGCATAGCGAGCACACTAGTCTCTAATGCATCAAAACTGAAATTTATTAGGGGCATCCATGTTTACAAAGGAAATGAGAATTTACTAGGGGGAAACCAATTGTTGCTATAGGCAGTTAACCTGTTTAGGTCCACCTCCTCTCATCTCTTAACATAAATCAAATCTAGGTCATGACCAGATTTATTTCAAGTTCTTTTACGCCTGAGGGCAACTCCAGCGGTCGACCATACCAAAGAGTAAAGACCATTTTTACTCTTTGGTCGGTGAAAGTGAGGCGCAACGGGCGATCATATATAGGATTTAGTCGAGATTTTGAACAGTATTCGAGCATACTTGGTCCACCAATCGGACCAAGCCTAAATTTAGTCGGACGCTCTTCTAGCACAGCGTTAACCTTAAACGTTTTTGTAGGAGAACGTTTCTAAACACGAACGTCGTTGCAGAATGACGTCTAGTGAAACGTTCACTCATAAAAGTGTGTGCTCTAACGCTGTATTAAAAGAACGTGTGACTAAAACGTCCCCTTGAAGCAGCGCCAGATTAACATACGCTATGTTAAGAAGACGTTTTGCAATAATGGTGATCACGCTCCCCTATATGAGCGTCGGCAGGGTAAACGTTCAAGTGGATGAGCGTTTATCCTCAAGTAGTTTAGGAACCAGCACTAGAAGCTCTTCTAGGTGAGCGTTTATGGCACTAGAAGCTCTGCTAGGTAAGCGTTTAGGCAAGATCCACTAGAAGCTCCACTAGGTGAGCGTTTGTTAACGCAGCGTCAACGTTCCTTTACAAGGGCGTCTGATGCTTATCTAGTTGAACGTCAAACAACAAACGTCTCCCTATACAGACGTCTCTGTAATCTAACGTTATTTTAATGTAGCATTCGTTAACAAACGCCTCTTTTGATAAGCGTAAGATCATATTTAGGATTCAAACCGCTATGTTTTTTTTTTCAAGAGCAAACAAATTTGGTATTTGCTCTTTGGTATGGTCCAACCGCTGCAGTTGCCCTGACCTAGAGTAACAGCCGGCTAGAACTCAGGTTCGAGGTCAAGGAAAGGAAGCTGGTTCGAGACTGCTACCATTAATAAAAGAATATGAAATTCGAGAGATGGGTTAGATCAACAGGGAAGAAGGTCGTTGTCATTGAGAGGGCAGTGGAGAAATGGGTGTTCTCGTGTTAGGCTGCAGTGAGAAGAATTGGGTTCAGTTTGAAACCCGAGAATACAAAGAAGAGTCAGCAAGGAGAAGGAATTGTTGCCATGAAACTGAGAATGAATAGAAGAAAGAGAATTAGAGCAAGCTGTGTTGAAAAGGGAAGATGGTAATGCTGTGAATTGAATGGATATTGAAGTGGAGTTTGGCAAAAAAGGAGGTGGCCGCTGATTGGAAGAAAGAGAAGAAGAAATAATAAGAAACAGAGTTGTGAGGTTGGAATTCTGGATGTTTTTTGCTTCCGTGAAATGGGTTTGTCTCGAATTGAATTTTGCATAAAAAGTGATCAAGCTGATGGGTGAATTGGGTAAGATTCTTACTAGAATTGTCTGCAACATTACAAGGAACAAGTCGTTCGAAATGAGTTTAAGGTGGAGATAGTTGTGTGGATGTTGTGTGCGAGAAAATAGCCACAGGTGGGGTTCAAACTTTAGCAGTGAAAACAACCTGTTGCCGATGGTCCTGTTAGGTGAATGAATGATTGTCTTAGCAATTATGGTTTGATGTTGAATATTTGAATTATACTGCAGGGAAGGAGATGAGATTGATATTAAAAACACCAAGTTTACATGGCTCAATCACTGCCAGGAAGTGCACATAATCTGTTCGATGGTTTTCCTCAAAGAGAGATTGTTGCCGTGAGTTATTGGGTCGAGAAAAGAAGATAAGAAATGGGCCAAGAAATGGGCTTGGTCGAGATTAGAGTGGTCGACTTGATTTAGACCTAAATTCTACTTCAAAAGGGATTCTATAAGGGAGAAAGCTATAAAAGAGCAACTTCAACAAGAGAGGGAGAAATCTAGGTTTTATCTAGTTCTCTTCTCATCCCTTGTATTTCTTTTTGTAGTTTTCCACGGGAAAGATTTCTTGACATCTAGGGTTCGCAATTTATTTCTTGATTTCAATTTTGTGAAACTCCAATTATTATGAGTAGCTAATTTTCTTTTATTGGTTAGAGATTAGTTGAATTTTACAATACATGATTTTTTGAATTAATAAATTTGTTTTCTCTCAATATTATCGATTATGATTCACTACTAATATCGCCATGAATGATTTGAGTGTTTGTTTCGTCGAGTGGCCAATTGATTGAACTCATATTCATATCTACAGCTAATTTAGGGTTTATTATACGCAAAAGTGATACTCCTTGAATACAAGTAGCATAAATATGTTTATTGCTTGTAGTGATATATCTTAGTAATCATATGTAAATCATGACTTTTGTTAAATTGAATTAGTGCGTTTTCCACGTTCAATTGCATTGATGAGCCTAATTTCATGAATCTTAATGCTCCTCGGGAATTAAACTTGATTAGTGCTTTTTACACGTTAGGTTGTTCTCTTGGTAGAATTCATATCCGTATCTTTTAATGTGTTTGTTGATGATTTAAGGAAATTTACGGGATATTCTTGCGATCAAGGTATTCTAGGGATTTTGATAAAACGAGATTAAATATCAATTCTAATTATTAGCACAAGAACACGTTTGTGAATGAAAACGAAACCTTGACCAATATTTTCACCTATTGATTCTTTTCTACAATTTTTTAGATTTCTTAATTAGTTTAATTTACTTTTATTAAATCTGAAAAATCCCTATTTTATATAAGATTTCGGAACCGAATAACAATCCGAGTCCTCTTCGTGGGAACGATCCTTTCTTACCCTTGCTTCATAATAAATCATAAGTAGTGAGAAAGTAATAAATAATTTTGACGTATTGCGACACATGGTTATTATTATTTGGCGGGAAAATTATTTTCTTTTAACAACGTGAATTTTGCACGCATGGTTTTGGATCATCTTCAAGGATTAAAACAAGGGATATATTCTTATCATTTTTTTGGTAGAGTTGTACACGTTTGGGAATGTAAAAATTAACCTAAGGAAATCTTGACAGACATTGGTTCATTTCCTTCCCTTTTCACGCAAGTTATTTCCTTCAATCGTGTTAAACAAACTCTGCCAGCGAAATAGAATCAAAGATATCACCGAGAAGGAAAGATTAGTCTAGGGTTTTAGTAAGAAAAAGGGACAACCGAGTATTTTCATTGAAAACAAAATATTCTCGACAATTTGATTTTATTTTACGTTAAATAAAATATTCTCTAGATCATATCTTTTTTGATTTAGCAACAACATTAAGCATATTATTCTCGAGAAGGAAACACCATCAATAATACATCTTCCCAAAGGAAACAGAATCACTGAAAGTAGATGATGAAGATATTTCCGAGAATAATATTCTCATTGAAGAAAGGATTTGCTCGAGATTTGATGGAGTTAAGGGTGTTGTATTTATAAATAGAGAAGATTGGAGAAGCTCAGGGGGAGGCTGGCAGAGGACAGAAAACTGAGAGAAAAAAATTCAGAATCATCTCTACAACTCAGGCGAGAAGAGAGGAAAACGAAGAAGAAATTGTTTCCAAAAACAACCGTCGCTGGAAAACTGTGGGTGATTACTTCTTTCAGCCACAATTTTTCCTATATTTCTTGCAACAGTTGTGAGAGATTATTACATTAAAGAATTTTAATTCTTCAGCGACGCAACCGTTCAGTTCTTCTTTTACTGCATATGAGATTAGTCGTTAAATCGACAAGAGATTAAAGAAAAATCGTAAGCTTTTCTTGTATAATAAATTTGAATGATTTATCAATTTTCTTTTATTCTTATATCTATGTGTGGCTAATTTTCTTTTCTAAGATAGAGGATAAGCTAGTTTTGATGAGTATTTTTAATATTTAATTTCTTTGATATATCTACTCTATTATTTTTGTTATTCATGACTAATAATTTCTCTTTATAAAAAGCTATTGATATTTTATAAATGAAGGAGATTATACTTTTGTACGACGACGCAAGTCTATTAAATATTTTTAAACGTTTTATTTTCCAAAACATGAGATTGGGTTCAACATTGATTTGAGTAATTTGATAGTAGATTTAAGTTATTAAATTATTAATTGTATAAACATCAAAAGTGGTGGAATCCGAAATCCTAGACTTCTCTTCCTGGTTGATTAATATGTATAGTTATTTTATCTTTTTATTTATATGTATTTATTAAAAATTCATCAAAAATATTTTCTTTGTTATTAGCATAATAATTAATTAAAAACTAGAAATTACAATTCTGAAATCCCTGTGGAGCGAACCATACTTGCATAGTGTCTCATCGACAGCCTTGCTTTTGCGGTATAATTAAAATCTCATCAAATTTTTGGCGCCGCTGCTGGGACTTGGGAATTATTATTTTTAGTTATTTACAATTTTTTGTGCTAATTAGGCTAATTAGGATTTTTATTTTATTTATTTTCCTTTTTATATTTTATGTGGGTATCTCTTTATTTTTGGTGTGCAGGTTAAATTTGTATTTATTGTGGAATGAAATTTTCCTACTAAAAAGGTAAGTAGGATTTTCCCAAATTTTTATGTTATTATTCTTTTAGATTTTCATTAATCATTTTTTAGAAAGAATTTATTTTAGGAAATTTTATTTTATTTTTTTAGGTGTTTGTTTATTTATTTTAATTTTTCATATAGTTATAAAAAAAACATGTTCACACAACAATTGCATCGTCAGATTTCCGATTTTAGGAAAACTCGTGGAAAAGTACGCTGAACCCGTGCCGTTGGCCTTATGGGAGTTACCAGTCGAAATTCCATAATCCTTAGCATCGTACCTTTGACCAGTCTTCGATTGTAGGTATATTTTGCTAAGGTAACCTGATCTTACCTATTTTAGTCGTTCCTGCATTTGCACGTGCATAATAATAATAAAAAAATGTCAAACTGGTATTATGAGGACCAATACAATGAATATCGACCTGAATATCAAAATGGACATTATCCATATTGTGACTATAGTGTAGATAGTACTTGGGACCACTACCAACCTTCTGAAGGTTATGGTTCATACCATAGTGATCCCAATTACTATTCGCACACTCACCAGTCGTACGAACGGGTAAATGAGCATTACTATAATGATCATAATGTATGTTCTCCATCTTTGGAGGATTTAATGAAACAGTTGCCACATAATTCTTTTTATGAAAGTCCATCCTTAGAAGATTCCCTCCGACGCTTTACGGAAACTTCACAAATTCTTAATTTTTCGTCTGATTCTTGGAATGATAAACTCAATGAAATAAATAAAAATGGACGGAAGATGACAAAAACACTTGAAGCTTTAAGTACTACTCTCAGTGAACTTAATGCACGTTTAGACGAGGAGAAAATTTAAGATGAACGGTGAACTGCTAGTATTGCTCAAAATGAACTTAATTGCCAAAACAATGTTTCTAATTTTACCCTTGATAACAATGATAAATATTTACCTAATCTAGAGGATAAGGTTAGATTTAAAGACACTAGTTATTTAGATAAGGTTCAATCATCTTCATATTATTATGATGATGAGGGGACTGTTGATGAAGAATTTGAAATTCGTAGTCATAATGACGAGGAAATTGTCACAACAATTGAGCTTCATGACAATAATTATGTTTCTAGTTCCAATCCTAATAGTGTTGATGATTATATACCTATTCAAGAGAAAAAGGATTTAACTAGAGACACCATCGTTATAGACGGTGAGATATTTCCCTGTTATTATGAAGACGATGATGGTTTAGAGGAACGAGTTTATCCCGAGACTTCTGTTTTAGAGTCCAACGGTTTATAAACAATAGTATCAAACGAAGATGATACACTCATAGAGAATTTAATTGTGAGTGAAGGTACCCCACCTGATGATAACCTAGATAAAAAAATTGACCATTTTCCTAAATCTGATAATTCAGAAATTAAGGAAATTGTGACTAGTTTGTCCAAGGACATTGATCACTCTAGGTTTAGGGGAGATTACTATTCTCCCCACGACAATCCTTTGACTCTTAAAATAGTCCCTCACTTGGGACTTGACATTTGTGCCTCTACCATATTAAGATATTATCTTCATGAACTATTTCCCGAGCCTGGTTTCGTCCAATATGAAATTAGTTGTTAGAAACACATCATCCTGTTGATGTGGTTCACCCAGGATATGATACCATAATTGACTTTGCAGTCCAACCAAAATTTGATTTACCAAATGTGGGAATGTTTCAACCTCAAATGTATCAGTTCTTAAATTTTGGAACTAAACCCGAATATTTTAGGAAATTAGAATCGACACATTTTTCTAGGAATGACCACCAATTTCGTATACTTTATTGTGGTCAACTGTATAACTCAGATCCGATTGACTTTAAGGATCCTTTCTTGGTCTGGCCGAAGACTTTAAACTTAGAACTTTGTGGGAGGCAACCCATATGATTTTGGTACATGGTGCTGGTAACATCTTTCCCTATCTCTTTTACTTTGCTCGGTATTTCTCTTTGTTAATGCATTCATAATTATTTTTAGAACATCGAGGACTATGTTCAATTTAAGTTGGGGGTAAGGGAGAAAAATTTAAAATTTTAGATGTACCAATTTTAAAATTTTAGAGTCACGTAGTAGCATTTTAGCCAAGTTTACATACCGAATCTCCCCAAAAATATGGAAATTAAAATTGTTAGAGAAAACTACATCTGTGTTCTTAACTTATGAGGGAAAAATTATGACGGGCCCGCCATCCATGCTGGAGACTATTAAGCTAGATGGAAATGCAGAAAGATGGAACTAACCTTATCATTAGTGGAGACTACTTTATTGAGTGAGGCACCAAACCTTCAAGTGTCCTCTTAGAATATTTCATATGTACAAACTTTGAGTAGAATGATGAGTTACTCAACTTCGCACCACTTTCAGCACTATTTGATCTCTGAGTGCTAAATTCTTATCACCATGAGGGTGACATCAAGACTAGCCTCATCTTGTAGTCTTAGTCACAACAATTACAACTCTCTCAATAGAAACTCAGCATCATCAATAAGTGGAGCAACAACATCAATTCATGAAGAAGTTGAAGATTTCAAGGTTTACAAGCAACAAAGGGAAAAAACAATACATATTCAAAGAGACAAAGATAAAAACAAAAGATGTAAATTTTTGAAGATTTGTGTACCAACAGTAAAAGTCCATCTCCATTGGCAAGTAAAGTTTTAATTTTTGCTTTGTATCATTTTTTTTTGTTTCTACTAGGTAAGTCGGACAAGCTTGGATGGGCAAGCCCGGACAGGCAAGTTTGGAATAGCAAGCTTGATGCTAAGTATGCTTGACAGGCAAGCTTGGACTGGCAAGCTTGCTGCTAGGTATGCTTGATAGGAAATTCTGGACAGGCAAGCTTGTTGCTAGTTAGGCTTAACAATTTTGGACTGGCAAGCTCGGACATGCAAGCTTGGCCTGGAAAGCTTAATGGTTTAATATAAGACTCACACGAATTGTGGCCATAGGCTAAGGCTCACACGGACTGTAGCCATAAGCTGCTAAGGCTCACGCGAACCGTGGCCATAGGCTACTAAGGCTCACATGAAATCTGGCCATAGACTTTGGAACACTTATGAGCGTTGAAAAATTAGTTTTTATCCTTTTCCTTTGGCAACTAAGGTTGGATAATGTTTCATTGATCGTTTGAAATGCTTATAAGTGCTGCTAACTTATTTTTAATATTTCCAAAGACCTAAATTGACTTCTTTTTTCATGATTTTCACATTAGTTGTCTCTCTATGCAAGGATTAATGTGGTTGAGGATGGGTTTAGCTAGTAAGATGGGGGTCTTGACCATAACCCTTATTTTATTTTATTTTCATGAACAGTTCACGTGAGAATATTTTTTTTTTGCCGTGAGCATTCAGTCACGTTCACTTTGTTGTTGACAATGTTTCTTTTTTCTTGTGAGAACAAGCTTAGTTTAGCCATTGTTTCTACTTTGTATGTGAAAATGCTGAAGACTCAACATCAACTAGTTAGCTTCAATACCAGGTGTGTATGCTTCCAATTTTCTTTGTTCCCTATTTGTTTTATTGAAACATAGATGGGCATCTATTGGGGACATCATGGCTTCGAATCGTATGATTTCATGTTTCTGTTGTTGTATATGAAATCATTATTTCTACTTTCTGGTTTCCTTACACAGTTGAAATAAGTAGAAACGTTCTTGTTAACTCTGTTGAGATGTCGCATGATGATAATGACGATTCTGTCTCTATCATTGCAGAGAGAAATACTTCTGATTCTTGGTATGTTAAGGATATGCCAAATATAGATGATGACTTCTTTGTGTTTTCTTATTCTCATGCTAAAGTCCACCCTGGTCATGTTATTTGTGTTCTCGGAAATTTGGGTGAAACTGTGAACCCTCCATCAGTTGATCCTAAACATGTGATCGATTTTATCTTCAGAAGAAAGGGTATGCTGCTTCACCTATTGACTTTAAAATTCTCCAATCTCTTTTACACGGTTGGGATGGGTGTTTGAGAAATATACTTGATAGAGATCATGTTGTGGTTTTGTTGAAGAAGGCACAAATTTACGAAGCTATCAAAATATCTGGTACCCATTGGCTCATGAAAAATATACGTGGTATGGTTGCTTTTCTCTTACGATGGTGCATTCCAACTCACACTTTTATATGCATATTGAAGAATTGACAATCACTCTAGAGGATGTGGCTATCTTGCTGTATCTTCCAGTCTTAGGAAATCTTAAGCTTCGTTTGAATGAGAGGGAAGAACAACTACGTTTGACTTTGGTAAGGAAGATAGAAGAGTATATCATGGAGTCTAATGTTGAAAAATGTTTTTATACTTTGTGGATGGCACAGTGGTGGCCGAAGAAAGCGAAGCCAGTCCAGGTCTTGGATGACACATTGAGCACTGCTGTGTTTTTATGCTTGTGGCTATCAGGAGATGTATTTGACGATGGCCCTCGCCTTAAGATGAAACCGATAGTAGTTCCCCTTTCCATTAAGCTAGAATAGGGCATGGTCTTGCCTATAAGTAGCTTATTCCTCGGTTCTTTATATTCTCATCTTGACTCTCTGGTGTTAGATATGCGTGTTTCCAATGGTTTCATGAAAGTAGAGACATTCGTGAACGTTAATTTCCTTCAAGCATGGATATGGGAACATTATAGGGATTATGCTCCTGATCCCCGTAATAAATTTTTTTATGAAGAGGATTGGCAAGGATATTTCGTTGGTCATACAAGCATCCAAAGCCTGGTAAAGAGTTTATTACATTTTTCAGATAGCATTCATCGATAACTTTGCGTCCCTGGGTTCCACTCCTTCATGTAGCTCAGTTGAATACTTTTTCTACTCGTCTTGGTACTTTTTTGTCGTCTGGTGGTCACACTGCTGATACTGGGGAAATTAATTTTATGTTGAATCTTATAATATTGGTAAGGCTGCTCGTCAGATGGGGTTCGACTAGGATGTCCCTTCTTGTCGCACTGCCCCCCTCCTATGTATGGATTGAGTCTTACTTTAAATCAGGGTCAAGGGAAGAGTTTTTCGTTCTTAACCTCTTACAAAAACCAGTAATAACCCCATGGTATATGAGACATTGGCAAATTGAGCACAATCTCTTTATTGAATTTTTTCAAACAGTTTTGCCAGAGTCACGAGATCCTCTTTCTGATGATGTCTTGCTGAACCATCCTATGTTGAAGCCTTTTTCTTCCAGTAAATGTGTAGCTCTGTCTAAGCAAACCCAAGTAAGTATTCCTTTCCCATCTGTATGTATACATATTTAACATTTTCTACGGCTCCCTTTGATTAGAGGGGACGTCAGGTGAATCCTCAAAATGGGAAGAAGAAAGCAAAACACAGTGATAGTCCCCAAGTAGCAGAGACTAGATCAAAAAATCGTGTTGGTGGAATCCGTACTGGCACTACTGATTCTCCCATTACAAGAGTAAGAATTCTTCACTTTATGGTTTATTATGAACAACTTTATCCTACTTGATTGATTGTATTGTCTTTCAGAGTTCGTATGATGTTAGAGGATTTTCAATACCCTCTCCCGGGCAATTAAATCCATTTGCTAGATTTGCAACAGAAGCAATGACTGAAATTATTGATTCAGAAATGAGTAGCTTGCCCTGTATTGTTTTTATACATTGAATAAACATATATAGCAATATTGATGGTTGTTTTATTGTTTTATATAAGGAATACTCCTCTCATAATGAAGACAATGATGGTTTCAAATATCCTTCAGAAAGTGATGAGGGTAGTCGTCCTGTCTCATAATAAGAACAAAATAACGGCTCAGAACACGATCTTGATGTTCAAATAGCTCAGAACCTGGCCGGGTAAGTATTCATCTTGTATTAACCTTATAATTGCTTAAAAATATCATTTGAATGAATTAATGGATGAAAACTTATATGAAAACATGAGCAATTTCATGAAACTTCGTTGCTAAAAAAATTCAGATATAATGTCTTCACTGAAAACACTGTAAAATCCTCATATGGTGTCTGTTTTCAATGATCTACCCCAACTTTTTCATGCCCAGGAGATTTTCTATCTCCTGGAAAGGAAATTTTGGTTTTGAGGTCACTCATGGCCTCAAAAAGATGAAACAGTAAAAAGTCAGGAGAATTCAAGAACTTTTCAGCTATGAGATAGTTGAGTGTTTTGATCATATCTCTTAACTCGTTTGTCCAATTGATGTGATTTTTTAGTATGTTGTATAAGACATCCATCCGAATATTTTGGTATATAATTCATCACTAAATTCATTACCAATTTCTCCCAACTTACGACTTTGTACAGGGTAACGTAAAATCGCATCTGATGAGCTCGATGTAAAAACATGTTTTTTAGGTCTCTGGGCCATTTGCTTGAGTTTTTGGTACTTGATGAAATATACTCACATAATTAATTCACTTATACTCTGAAAATTCTAGTTGGAGCTTGCATCTCACATTTTTCATTGAAAACAGAAGAAATCCTGTCTGACATGATTGTTGATGTAGAAAATCGAAGTAAAGATGCCACAAAAACTGAAAAAGACATGGTTGTATCTGAATACCCTGGTGCATGTATTCCTTTCCATCCTCCACTTAGTGTGCCACTTCCAAAACATGTGATCGTTGGCGGCTTCAGCGTTCTAGCAGAGTATGCTGAGTTTTATACTCAAATATGGCAGAAGTATGCATTGCTACCACCAAGAAGTATGTAGAACCTACTATTTTTGCTTTTCGTGTGACTGAAATGTTTCCTTCCATGTATGAAATGTGTACTTTTACTAATACTACTATTACTCAGTGGATCTTCATGAACTGGAAGTATCATATGGAGGCATGTGACCGGCTTGAATTCAACACAACTTGGTTTTGTCGTGGAATTGACGATGTTAAGGAATCGCATATTGCATCAGGTGTGATCCCTTCTTCTGAGTTTCTCGAGCAAGGGGAGGCATAGATTGAGAGGTTAACCCAGGAGTTAGAATTGAAGAAGGTTGATTTCCAAAATATGAAGGAAGTCTTCTCTAAGAAGGATAGGCCACTGTTGGCTGGCCAACCTTAGGATTTTATTCTGCATTTTTATTTCTATTCTTCGAGAGATGATAGACTTATTTGGTTTTCTTTATTTTGTTTGGATTTGAATGATTGGATGTTTGGTAGGTTTGATTACAAGGATTTTATATTTGGATCAACGAGGATTTTGAACTAATAAAATTAAAATTCGATTACTGAAAAAGGAATTTGATACTTAATGCAAATGTCTTTCATGCGTTTTGGAGCAATTGAAATTACAAATAAATTAAAAAAATATCCTTGGATGCTTCAGGTGTCAAATGATTTGAGCCACTTCTCCTGTATTGCGGCTTCTACCTGTTTTCCATCTTCATCAGTCAACTTGTAGTATCCACCAATGGTACCTCTAGCAATCATGAATGGCCCTTCCCAATCATTGTTTGTCTTAAAGAGGCGACTGCACCTCACTGCTTTCATAACCCAGTCTCATACTTGTAAAACATTAACCCTCATTGGCGTGGCTTTAAATATATATTGTTGGTAAGTCTTTTCTTTCATATCTGTGCCAACACCTGCATTCCACGCCTATGGGCGTGTTGGAAATTTCTTATGTCAGTTTTGTGGCACATGTGGACAGTCCTGTAATGTCACAGTAAAATATCCATGATGTTCCTTGCCATGGTTGTGATGAATGACTCAATATGATTTTGGATTTGAAGGGGAGTCTGCTTCATCCACTTAAAAAAATATTGAATAGGTGAGGCTATTCATTTATAGCATCTGACTAAGGCAGAATTGAGTTTTCCAGCAAACTTAAGTCCCCAGACATAAGAGGTATAAGGGACGTTGAGTGGTAAAGTGATAAGTTAAGTAATTTTTACTTGAGCATGATACCTCTCCACATATGATGTTGCACTTTCTCCTGGCTTCTGCTTCATAGTCACCAAGTCTTAAAATTCTTCTTGATACAGAAGAGGATCATCTGCCATAATCTTCTTGTGAGGTGCAAAGATGTATGCTCGAAGTAGGCGTGCCAATGGAGGTAACTGGTGAGTTATAATCTTGTTGTTGTGTAGCCATGGACGTCCCAGGATCATGTCATAGCCTAGATCCTCCTTAGTTATGTGGAATTTGGTTATGGAACATGCAAAACCCATTTGTATTTCAAGACCGATGTAACCATAGGCATTTACAGGCCTTCTTTCAGGATCTTGAATGGTAGTATGCACATAGACATCTTCACAACGTGTGGTCCCTACAACTAGGTGTAGATGGTGAATTTTTGACAAGGGCTAGAATTGTAAAATTGCCCTGTACTAAGCAACAAAAACATATATATATATATATGCGCATATGTGAATATTTATGCGCATATGCTTAATATATAATACGGTTCTTCTATTTATATTCTGCAAGCGAGTTGAGAAACACAGATTCCACCTAAATATTCTAAATTGGCCTTATAGCCTTATCAATACTCATAATACCTATGCTATATCGAACTAGTCTCAAGTCGCATAAATTCCACGACTGAATTCCTTGAACATGCATCGAATGAGAATTGATGTTCTAGCAACATCTATTAAACTCGGGAATAGATAATGCTTAAATCCTGATATACATTATAGCTTAACGCTTTATTCACAACGAATGCACCTCAAATTTCTCTTCTGAGCCTAAATATGCTGCTTTAGCACTTTGCTTAAATATAAGTCACAAATAATGCGTCACTTCCACAGTCAAGAAGCAATGTCATAAAAAATGTATTAAACTTCTCATTTAGGCTAACTCTAGCCTTGCCTCCTATTAACGTCAAGATAGCATTAGCCATTCGGCTTAACATCGCATTGGCACTAGTTAGCCACAATAGCGCTAAAAGTGCTAACTTTTCTGGCACAAAACCATAGCACCTGAAAGGTGCCAACTAACCAAAAAAAAATCTTAGGTAGTACATTTTGCCTAATAAGGCCTTAGCCCACGTATGATCAGCTTGGCACCTAAACTCTAACACCAAAATGCTAAACCTAACTTTAGCAACAAAATCGCTAATGCCCTTGCTTGCGCTAGCGCCCTTGCCGTGGTTAACGCCCTTGTTGTGGCTAGCGCCCTTGGATAACGCCCTTGCTGTGGCTAACGCCCTTGATGTCGCTAGTGCACTTTGTTGTGGCTAACACCCTTGTTTGTGGCTAGAGCCCTTGGTCTTGGATGACGCCCTTGACACGGAGATGCCCTTCGTGCTGACGCCCTTTCCCTAGCTCCATTGCATTCCTAACAAAACCCAACGCGCCTTTAAAGGCTAGCGTGTCCTTAGCTATATTTAACGACTTAGCTACAAGTATATTTGTGCTAAAACCTCAGTGCTAACTATACAATTGAAATGCTAACTAGAAACATCCTTGGTGCTATCCTCCTAGCCCTAGTACAATTAATATTTACCAAAAATTGTGCATGTTGGTTTTACTCCTGAGACGTTAGCACACTAGCTTTTTACGTTAAGAGAGTTAACACCATCTTATTTGTGGTAAGTAGCTAGTGTTGGCTTTGCTAGTTGCTTTCCTCAGAAATATGCCTTTCTTCTCAATATAGGTCTTATATTGAGTCTTATATGAATTCTAGCAAGTCTCCTTGCTCGAGGATCCCTTTATAACATTTGGTCTCAAAAGCCTCTCAGACTTACGATAACTCGCTTCTAAGATAATACTTAGCTATTAAATATGCGATATTACTTTCAAACAAGTACATGACCACAAAAATCCCCAGACTTGACACTAATCAGTTTGGCTATCAATTAAGTGAGTCGTGAAACTTACCTCACTAATTTAGCAGGTCATTTGACTTGACCTGATTTAATCAAAACCATAGTGGTTTATAACTCCACTATTTTCACGAGATATCAAATACATCATGGGGTAATTCTCACTGGGGTATCGGTATGGCGGTCTATGGCATCGTGGGTGGTGACACAACCCCCAGGAACAAGAAGGTAACAATAAGTGGGCGGTTACAGAGCAGTTGAGAGGATGGAGATTAATGGTCAGACAGGTCTTCTCTACTTTCCGGGCACCACCCAACTACAATCTCTACAATCATAACTTATCCATCTCTCCCTAACTTTCACAACTTACGAGAATATGAGTGTGTCTTCTTCAAACTATAAATAGATGATTCTCATCTATTCGAGACAAGACAGAACGAGATTACCACATAATCAGTCTGAAGAAACCAAGAACTTACAGAATTAGCGATTCCTCTACGGAGAATCCATTTTCTACTGATATTTCTCAACCTTTTTTGCTTCCCTCCCCTAAGACCTACCCTAATCCTTTCTATCTTTGTAATCGAAGTAGGACGTGAACGGCTATTTCTTGGTTTAGGCTCGTCCACTTTGCAGTACATTTGTTTTCACCCTAAAATAATTGGCGACCACAATGGGAGATCAACCTCTCGATTATAGAAACCAATTTTCAACAATTTTAAAAAATGGTAGGACTTAGGTCTGGAGCAGTTACAACTCATGTTGTTGGTTCAGAGAGTACTAGTGGTGGTGATTCTTAAGACACCCCTATCGCTACTGAACCTCCCCGTACCAATTCTACTACTACACCTCCTCTCAGTGACAAAACCACTAAGAATACTCAAACTCCAATCAAAATAGCCGATCTGGTGAAAATACAAGAAGTCCTTACTAGAAACCAAGTGGGCATGGATATTACTCAGAAGCAGGTACTCGCTTGTCTCAAGACTGTGACAGAGCAACTTTCCCCAGAACAACGTCAACACCTGACGGAGCAGACCAAGACCAACTTTGCAGCGGTGATGTTTTTTAGAAATAACGGTAAAAGATTCGATACTAAGACTCTTAAAGATTTGATTTTGAAACCTAATTTTGAACACTAAAAATTAAGAAAATTAAAGTAGAATTGAATTTTGATTATGAAAAGAACTGAGACTAAGGATTCCACAATTAGCCAATTTTTCAAGTGATTTAGCATTAACAGTTATTTTGCAATTCATATATTCAATTTATTCAAAATATTACCAAAGTTAGATTTTCAAAATAATAGTTGTAAATCAAAAGTATGAGACAAGAAAAGCTCTAAACTAAGCATGACCCATCAAAAGAAAACATAACTAATTGATAAAAATCCTTTTTTCAAATTTAATTCAAAGAAAATAATTATAGAAGAATTGTAAAAAATTAATAAAATAAGAATTACCACTTTATTATTGGAAAAATGGCTTCCTACATCGCCCCACTGATTGTGTTTAGCTCATGTTATTGGAAACACTCTCAAAATAATTGTTCATAGCTCAAAAAGTGTTTATAAAGAAGAAATAAAAATAACACAGAAGGTTTGATACGATTATAAATGTTGCAGACTGTATTCTCTGTGTGGCTGAAGATAATAGAAAACACTAACAATAAAGTACGGTTCCTGGACGCTGAAAAAAATATAAAACAATACGCAACCGTTTCTGCGACTTTCTTTTCTAGCCTTAGTTTCTTCGTCTTTTTCACACTAGTATAAGTTTTTTTTTCTTCCGGAATTTTTTCTCTCGACTTTGGATGGCTTTTTATTTAATCTCTTCACTATTTATAGGATTGGTAAACCCCAATAGCCTTTCCCTAACTGATAAGGACCCAAATCTTCATCCAAAAATGACTCCAATTCATGATAACCCAAATCAGATCATGAATCTGTTTCCGAACTCCAAGTTACGAAATATCTTTTTTTCTTCTCTGTACGCATCTTCCAAGTCATCAAAGACTCTCCAAAGATAGAATATACTCCACACAGAAGATATCCTCCCTAACAACTCCCCCAAACACGAGTTTATCTCCAACTCAGATTCACGTGAAGAAGTTTCTTCCATGGATAGTCGGGAATGGCTATTTTTTTCTCAATTCCAACTCAGGTAGCAATCCCATTGATCGTAACAACTCATAACAAATCAAAACTGTTGAGAAAATCAAGTTAAATCTCGCCTTAAACTAACTCAGATAATTCAGGGAAGGTTCCCGCTATTTTATGAATTTGAACTCAAGAGAGTGGGTGCCTTTAGTAATTCTGATGGGTGTCCTTATCAATTTTGGTGGGTTCCTTTGGTAATTTTTTTGGGTGCCTTTATCTACTTTTTGAGCCGATTTTTCAACAAATATTTTTTTCTCAAAAATACCTACAAAGACATAAAAACCCATAATAAGTACAAAATTAAGCACTAGTAGAATAGAGAATTGAGCACAATTTAGACACGAAAATGTGTCTATAAAATACCCCCAAACTTACTATATGCTAGTCCTCATGCAAATCTCATCTAGAAATAAAATAAAATTCTAACTCACTTTCGCAGGAATCGCGACTACATTTAGCATATGTAATAAGCCTTTAAACCCCTAGGTGTCCCTAGTGGACGAGTTTTGTCTCGTAAGGTTTACAAGAGGTATACCTACAAAACCTTTACTCCAAATCCTAGCTACCTCTGAATGATTGAGGGTAAACACTAAACAAGCTATTTAGTTGGCATACTAAGGCTATGGAATCATTACCCTATATGAGTCCAATTGCCGTACACGAGTTTGCACTTAGCGTTCCAAAATTCATATATATAAGAAAACAAAGCTCTACTTAGATAGTTGTTCAACCACAATACTCCGAATCTATCAAAGTACAATCACATGAAAAGATTTAGAAGATGGATATAGACAAAATGAAGTTTGCACATGTTGATTAAGGTGAACGGTGTTTCCCATATTTGTCTGAAGGTCAGTGCCAGGATGAATCCTAATGGATTGAGATACGCTCCCACTGGTCTTAATCTTAATAATAATATCGACTCAACTGGTATATACAAGGGTCCAAGCGATCGATTTATTGAAAATAAAACAATTATAAATTTACTAACAACATGATTGGATCAAATTGAATCCAAGCGCATGGTCCTTATCAGCATCTTACATGATAGTTCTCATGGATCCTGTGTTCCACACTTGCTTAAGAGACAGAGACAGGGAGAACACACACATATTGCTATCAAAGTGTCAATACTCGATTTTTAAAAATAAAATAAAAATGGGGCTTGATCTTAAACACTCTATTTCATCCTGGCGGCGATAACAATTTGATACTAGTGCCCCACAAATCACTTAGAGAAACACAAAAATTGCAAAAATAAAAATAGAAAGTGATATTGTCGAGACTCCGAGATATGGTGACAACTATCATGTTATTTCTAACACCTGAACTCTGTTCTTTTATGAATAGACCATTTAACTAGGTAGACCAATTCCTATAGAAAAAGAGCTAAGTTTCCATCTACGTAGAATGGTTAGTGTCATCCTGAATTGTTCACAAGCTTCTAAATTTTGGAGTTTTATTATTGCACTAAAAAGTTTATCCCTTACCCCCAAACTTAAATCAAACAGTGTCCTCAATGTTTCAAAATAAAGAGCAGTACCAATAGATAAGTAAAAAGAGGAATAAAGAGGTAAGTCAGAAAGATAATACTTGGGTGAAGCGTATCAATCCTTCTATGGAGAATAAGACAGAAAACAAAAACCTAAAAACCTACAAAAATATACTAATGTACAAAAACAACCTTGATGGTCAATGAAGGTAAACATGGTCCTCCAGAGGGACCTCCTCAACATCACTTGTAGGAAAAGGATCTAAAAATGGTTTCAATCTCTGACTGTTAACCTTGAAAGGACTTCTTCCATCTTAAGTCTCAATCTCAATAGCACAATGAGGAAAAACAGCGCGAACAACAAAAGGACCGGTCCACCGAGAGCGTAACTTCTAGTGGAATATATGCAAACGAGTATAATACAGAAGAACTTTTCGACTTGGAGAAAATGACTTTCTTAAAATATTTCTATCGTGCATAATTTTTATTTTGTTCTTATACTCCCTAGCACTATCATATGCATATTTCCGAATCTCTTCCAACTCATTGAGATGGAGCTTCATGTGAGCTCATGCCTTGTCAAGTGAAAAATTTAAATGTTTTATAACTAATATGCTCTATGTTCTAACTCGACGGGCAGGTGAAAGGCCTTGCAAAAAACTAGACGATAGGGTGACATTCCAATAGGGGTTTTAAACGCAGTACGGTAAGCCCATAAGGCATCAGTAAGCCTTAACGACCAATTTTTCCTATTAGGATTAAATGTTTTCTCTAGAATACGTTTTTATCTCCTCGTTGGAAACCTCTACTTGACCACTAGTCTGTGGGTGATATGGGGTAGCTACTTTGTGGGTAATACCATATTTCTTCATCAAAAGCTTAAACGGCCGTTTACAAAAGTGTGACCCTCCATCACCAATTATAGCTCGCGGTGTACCAAAACGTGCAAATATGTTATCATTCAAAAACTGGACCACAACCTTGTGGTCGTATGTTTTATACGAAACCGCTTCTACCCTCTTAGATACATAGTCTATAACGACAAGGATGTAAAAATAACCAAAAGATTTAGGAAAAGGACCCATAAAATCAATGCCCCACACATCAAAGACCTCAATGACTAAAATAGGGTTGAAAGGAATCATATTTCTACGAGAAATGGTTCATAACTTCTGACAACGCTCACAAGCAGTACAATAACTGTGGGAGTCTTTAAACAACGACGACCAGTAGAATCCACACTGCAATATCTTAGTAATAGTCTTCTTAGCACTAAAGTGACACCCACAAGCATGATCATGACAAAAGGAAATAATACTGGACTAGTCACTCTCAGGTGTACATCTCCTAATAATCTGGTCTGGACAATACTTAAAAATAAGGATCGTCCTAAAAGAAATGCTTTACCTCGGATAAAAACCTAGAATGATCTTGTTTACCCCAGTGTTGAGGCATTCGACAAGTAACAACATAATTCACTATATTCGCAAACCAAGGTAATTGGGAAACAAAGAATAGTTGTTCATCAGGAAAACTATCTCTCATTGGAGGAGAATTATCAGGGGAATCCACAACAAGTCTAGACAAGTGGTCTTCTACTACATTTCATGCACCCTTTTTTTCTCTAATTTCTAGCGAGAATTCTCGTAAAAAAAGGATTAGGTTTAGTATCCTTCTTAGACAGAAGGTACTTCAAAGCAGCATGATCATTAAAGACTATAACCTAAGAGATATGATCTAAATTTGTCTAAGGAAAAAACAATGGCTAACAGTTCCTTCTCTGCAGTGGTGTAGTTCAGTTGGGCATCATTCAGAGTTTTGCAAGCATAGTAAATCACATGAAGTAATTTGTTTTCTCGCTGACCTAACACAACACCAATAGCATAATCTGAAGCATCACACATTATATCAAAGGGTAGGTTCCAGTTTTGGGGTTGGTAGTGAGCAAGGTCTTAAGCTTCTCAAAAGCCTCTAAACAAGCATCATCAAAGACAAACTTAACATCTTTTGCAAGTAGATTGCAAAAAGGTATAGAAATCAAGCTAAAATCCTTAATGAATCGACGATAAAACCCCGCATGCCCTAGGAATGACCTAACATCTCGTACATTTTTGGGAACCTGTAAAGTCTTAATAAGGTCAACTTTGGTTTGTCTACCTCTATACCCTTAGAAGATACGATATTCCCTAAAACAATTCCTGATCGAACCATGAAATTGAATTTTTCCCAATTAAGCACTAAATTCTTTTCCTTACACCTAGTCAACACTAATGCCAAATGATGCAAGCACTCATCAAAAAATGACCCAAATACTAAAAAATCATCCATAAAGACCTCTAGAAGCCGTTCTACCATGTCAGAAAATATGCTCATCATACAACACTGAAAAGTAGCGGGTGCATTACACAACCCGAAAGGCATGCGTCTATATGCAAAGGTACCAAAGGGACAGGTAAAAGTGGTTTTCTCTTGGTATTCTGGGGCAATAACGATCTGATTATAACTAGAAAAACCATCTAGCAAGCAATAATGGTTATGTCCAGCTAATCTCTCAAGCATTTGGTCGATGAAAGGAAGGGGAAAGTGGTCCTTCCTTGTGACCTTGTTCAATTTTATATAGTCAATACAAACACGCCACCCTGTGGTCACTCGGGTTGGGATTAACTCATTGTTATCATTCTGGACTACAGTGATACCTAATTTCTTGGGGACAACCTGAACGGGGCTGGACCACTTACTGTCTGAGATAGGGTAGATAATACCCGCATATAACAACTTAAGCACCTCAGTTCGAACTACTTCTTTCATGTTAGGTTAAGTCGATGTTGCATCTCCATAGACGGTTTGGTATCATCCTCTAAATGTATCTGACGCATACAAACAATAGGACTTATACCCTTAATATCTGCTATGGTCCACCCTAAAGCTTTCTTATTGTCTTTAAGAACGGTCACTAACCTACTTTCCTGGTTACTATCCAAGTCGGACGCTACAATCACAGGCAAAGACTCAGATGGGCCTAAATACACATACTTCAGAGTAGCTGGTAGTTGTTGAAGGTCCAACTTAGGAGGCTCTTCTAGAGAAGGAATTAGGTTAGACTTAGAAACTGGTAGTGGTTCGAACTTAGGTTTCCATCAATTACTAGTGTATATAAAAAGGGTTGAATTTAACAAAGCATTCACCCCATTAATCACACTATCATCATCAAAATCAAAACCAAAGTGGGCTAGAAATTTCTCTAATGGATCTTCTAACAAAGTGTTTGGTAATGACTTCTGAACTATTGTTCCTATCATGTTTACCTCTTCAATGCACGTGTCATCTAGCTCAGGTGGTTGCTTACTAATATTGAAAATATTCAACTCAATAGTCATATTACCAAAACATAAGTTCATAATACCATTTCGACAGTTAATGATCGTACTAGATGCAGCTAAAAACAGGCGACCTAATCACAGGTATCTGATTCTCTGGGTCAGGGACAAGTTGGGTATCAAGGACAACAAATTCCACATGATAAATAAACTTATCACCTGAAGATGAACATCCTCTTTGACACCACGAGGAATTTTCACAGACCTATCAGCTAACTGCAGTGTCATCTGAGTAGGTTTCAAATCAACAAGTCCTAGATGGAGGTACACATGATACGGAAGTAAGTTCACACTGGCTCCTAAGTCAAGTAATGCTTTCTCAACACGGTAGTTATCTATTGTGCAAGAAATGGTTTGGGAACCTGGGTCTTTGTACTTAGGAGTTGTATTAATCTGGATAATTAAACTTATATGACTAGTTAAAAAGGATTTCTTTTGTACACTGAGCTTTCGCTTTCGCATACACATATCCTTAACAAACTTGGCATAAGTAGGAATCTGCCTAATTGCATCTAATAATGGAAGGTTGATAGTGACTTGCTTAAAAACCTCCAATATGTCATTAAAGTTGGATTCCTTCTTTGTTGGTGCTAATAGTTGTGGGAACGGGGCTCTAGGCACAAAATATGGCTTATAAGGAACTGCATTGGGCTCTTTAGAGACCTCGTCAGTCTCTTCAGCTACTGGTTCAGAAGGGTAAACTACAATATGTTCACTATCAGGCATGGTTAGCTTGTTATCTACCACTTTACTGTTTATAAGGGTTCTAATTGCATTCACATGCTTTGATGATTTCTCACCAAAAGATACTTCATGAACTGCTCTAGGATTGGGGTGTGGTTGACTAAGGAACTTGCCTTTTTCTATTTCTCTCAAAGACTCAGCGATTTGACCAACCTGGGTTTCTAAATGTGAAATAGCCTGACTGTTAGCCTGAACAATCTTTTGATTTTCTCGTAAAATTTAGTTGACTGACTGCTGAAAATTTGTAGTGTTCTGAGTTAATAAGGCGAGAGAATCTACTAAACTCATGATCGTCTTATCTATCGGATTCTGAAATTATGCCGGTCCTGAAGTATTCTTAGTATATCCAAAACCTAGGGGAACCTTAGAATTACTAGATTGACCTTGACTCTGGCCCTTGGACCAAGAAAGGTTAGGATGGTTTCTCCAACCAGGGTTATAGGTTTCTGAATAAGGGTCAAACTTCTGATGATTATCAAATATAGTGTTATTATAAATAGCATGTGCTTGATCTTCAATAGTCTATACTTTCCAAAATGACGGGCTCAATTCCACAACTAGATTGACTCAGTTCTAAAGCTTCTAACCTTTTTGATATAGCTGCTATTTTGGCATCTTTAAAGATCCTTCTATCCTATTGACATTTGCTATACTTAGAAGAATTGTTTTCTGGGGCTCCCTACTATTTTCCCACTGTTGGGTTTTTTCAGAGATTTCATTCAAAAATGTCATCGCACCATCGACAGTTTTATTTTCAAAGCCACCTGTGCATAAAGACTCAACCATGGTTGTTGTCGAATAATCTAAACCCTCGTAGAGGATCTGAACTAGCCTTACTTTTTCTAAACCATGATGAGGATATTGTAATAATAAGTCATTGAACCTTTCCAAATACCTATATAAAGATTCTCTCTCTTGTTGAGCAAATGTGCAAATCTGCTTCCTAATAGATGATGTTTTGTACCTAGGGAAAAACTTCTGGAAAAAGGCAGATGTAAGTTGTTCATAGGTTTCAATGGACTCAGAATTCAAACTATATAGCCAAGATTTGGCTTTGTCTCTTAGTGAAAAAGGAAACAATCTAAGTTTCAATGCTTCATCATCTAGGTCCTTAATCCTGATGGTACTACATATTTCCTCAAAATCCCTAACATGGGAATATGGGTTTTCATTTTATTTCCCTAAGAAGATTAGGAGCATCTATTTGGTCCTAGGTTTTAACTTATAGTTTGCTTCAGTTTCAACATACTTGATACATGATGGACGAGAAGTCCTAGCCGGGTTCAACAAAGCTTTTAAAGTTTCCATTGCTGGCACTATCAAAGGACTAGGAGTAACTTTTTTACACAGTGTCAAGTTCTCAAAATTGAAATTTCCAAAAACAGGGCCCTCAAAAGAAGAGTCTTCGAGGTCCTCGTTTCCAGGGACAGAACTACTAGGTTCATCACTAATCAAACGACCTAGAGTGTCTCTATTCCAAGCTCGCTCAGTGATGATTTCAAGCGGTCTTGGCATACACTAAAAAAAAGTAAAAAAATAAATCCTAATTGGAAGGGAATTCTAAACAATCACAAGCAAGGATGACTCAACTGAACCAAACCTACTGAATCTAGCAAACAAAAAGCATGATGGCTTCACTTAGATTGTTTCTAGACCAGCTTCTATTCTTTCAAAAGGAAACTAGTTACAGTTTTAGCAAACCTATTAGAACGATCCAAATTAGATTAATTCAAATAAAAACAGGATAAGCTCTAAGGAGATTTGATAACGTTGTCTCTTTGGCAACGTTTTCTTGGGTTACAAGGCGGCTCTAATCAACTTAAAATAATCTTCTTGAACTTTGAGTTAGGCTAACAGAGTAACCAATACAGTCCTTTTGAATGACCTTCCTATAAGCTCGTTACCTTATCGTTCTCTTTTTAGTCAAAATTTTAAGCTTAGGTTCGCATTTGGTAACGTGTTCCTAAAACAGGTAAGAAGGAAACGGTGATGAATCCGAGTCCTTATCTTGTATGGCCAGTTCTTGCCCTTTAATAAAAAAGTAAATCCGTATTCAGTTCCTCAACATATATGCACACGAATGATTACAGTAAACTCACTTGCAGGGGATTCGTGGGTTGATCGAGTCTTACCTCCCGTACCAGACAGGGGATGAATCGGTTGTAGTCGACTCGGGTCACCGACTCTTGTGTCAGTGTACGAACCTGAGGGGTCGAGACAATATAGTAATTGTCGTCCTTCCCTGTTGCAGTTTATATTTAAATTACCCTTCTGTAGGATTTAAAAATTATAATAATGTCCAAAGTCCCAAAATAAAGTCCAAAAGTATCGAAAAATAAAAGAAAAAATTACAGGAATAATCAAAGATTTCCTAATACAATTTTCTAAAAAGAGAAACAATGAAAATCTAACAAATAAAAATAAGATATAATTAAAAATAAAATTCTTTGTCTTGTTTTCCATTCTTTTAGCTTCAACTTTATCTCCAAGTCTTTAATCACCAAAGTCTTTGGCTCAATTTCTTTTTAATCCAAAATCTACAACCTGTAACAAAAAGATAAATACCCAAAGAAACGTAAAATAGAACAAAGTAAAAATAATACTAAAAAAAAAACCTAAAAATAAATCTAACTCTAAATCTAAAGACAAGTCCGCGTCGGCGGCGCCAAAAATGATGTTTTTTAGAAATAGTGGTAAAATTCGATACTCAGACTTGTAAAGATTTGATTTTTAAACCTAATTTTTAACACTAAAAATAAAAAAAATTAAAGTAGAATTGAATTCAGATTATGGAAAGAACTGAGACTAAGGATTCCACAATTAGACAATTTTTCAAGTGGTTTAGCATTAACAATTATTTTGCAATTCATATATTCAATTTATTCAAAATATTGCCTAAGTTAGATTTTCAAAATAATAGTTGTAAATCAAAAGTATGAGACATCAAAAGCTCTAAACTAAGCATGACCCATCAAAAGAAAACACAACTAATTGATAAAAATCATTTTTTCAAATTTAATTCAAAGCAAATAATCATAGAAGAATTGTAAAAAATTAATAAAATAAGAATTACCACTTTATTATTGGAAAAATGGCTTCCTCCGTCGCCCAGTGATGGTGTTTAGCTCATCTTGTTGGAAACACTCTCAAAATAATTGTTCATAGCTCAAAAAGTGTTTACAAAGAAGGAATAAAAATAACACAGAAGGTTTGATATGATTATAAATGTTGCAAACTATGTTCTCTATGTGGTTGAAGAGAATAGAAAACACTAACAATAAAGTACGGTTCCTGGACGCTGAAAAAATATAAAACAATACGCAACCGTTTCTGCGAATTTCTTTTCTAGCCTTAGTTTCTTCGTCTTCTTCTCACTGGTAGAAGTTTTTTTTTCTTCCAGACTCTGGATAGCTTTTTCTTTAATATCTTTAATATTTATAGGATTAGTAAACCCTAATAGCCTTTCCTAACTGATAAGGACCCAAATCTTCATCCAAAACTGATCCAATTCATGATAACCCAAATCAGATCATGACTCTGTTTCCGAACTCCAAGTTACGGAAATATCTTTTTTTCTTCTCTGTACGCATCTTCCAATTCATCAAAGACTATCCAAAGATAGAATATACTCCACACAGAAGATATCCTCCCTAATAGCTCCCCCAAACTCGAGTTTATCTCCAACTCAGATTCATTCATTTTTTTACGTGAAAAAGTTTCTTCGCTTAATAGTCGGGAATGGCTATTTTTTCTCAATTCCAACTCAGGTAGCAATCCCATTGATCATAACAACTCATAAACTGTTGAGAAAATCCAGCTAAATCTCGTCTCAAACTAACTCAGATAATTCAGGGAAGCTTACCGGCATTTTCTGAATTTGAACTCAAGAGAGTGGGTGCCTTTAGTAATTATGATGTGCGCCCTTATCAATTTTGGTGGGTTCCTTTGGTAATTTTTCTGGGTGCCTTTATCAACTTTTTGAGCCGATTTTTTCACAAATATTTGTTTCTCAATAATACCTACAAATACATAAAAACCCATAATAAGTACAAAATCAAGCACTAGTAGAATAGTGAATTGAACACAATTTAGACACAAAAATGTGTCTATCAAGCAGCTGCTGGAGCTGAAACACCTGGGGCTCGAAAAGACAAAGGAGTTCATATCATTCCTGACCGTCCACCACAGAAGTACCAGCAGTCCAATTTCATCACCCGTGAAGATCTGGAGAGGCTCCTACTAAATCATGGCAAGGAGGACTCGTCCTCGGCTCATCAAAACCAACCTTCTTACCCGCCTGAAATCCAAAGGATACCTTTGACGACATGTTACACTTTCCCAATTTTTTATTGTATGACAGAACTGGAAATGCTCGTGAGAACGTCTTTCGATTTCTTGAATCCCTCGGGGGACACGAATACAATCATGTACTACGTCTCAAAGAGTTTTCAAAATCCCTCAATGGAAGATCCTACAAGTGGTATAACAACATTGCTCCCAACGACATCTCTGATTGGAAAGACATGGTTAGCTCCTTCTATAAGAAATATTTCTTCGTCTACGAGCAAATCACCCTATCATACCTGGGAATGTTCCATAGGAACAATAAACACCCCAATGAATATGTGAAGAGATTCAGAGTTCAAGCAGTGGATTGCCATGATCCAAACGTGACAGAACATCAATTAGTTGAGCTCTGCATTAATGGTATGATCCATGTTTACCGTGTTCTTCTCGAAAATTTACCTTTTCAGACTTTCTTCGAGTTACATGAAGCCGTACCTGCTCCCGCCTTCCTGGAGAGAACTAGGCCAGAAAGAGAAGAGAGTCGCAGAGACACACGATGGAATCGACGGCTAATCAACAAACAGTACGACGTCCAACCATCAATTGGTGATGTAGGTAATGAAGGTCCCAAGAAGAAAGCTACATCTCAACCAGAGGCAAAGACAAAACATTCGTCTTCTCATCCGCCCTCGACACCGGTACCAACTGAAAAATTAACTCTGTCCCAAAACAACGCCAAAACTTCACAACAACAGTGACAGCCGTAACACGGACATGATGTTAAACCAAACATAATGTTCCCGGAATTCCCAATCCCAATAGAAGAGGTACTCGAGTACCTCTTGAGCGCCCATCCTTTACGGAAAAGACCCACTCCCAAGTCGAGCCTCCCTTGAAGAACTTGTTCAACATTAACAATGAGAAACATGACCGAGGACTCCCCACAATGCTCGAAAATCTGACTCGGACTCTAAAACTCAATCAAGTCCCACTTGTCAAGCCTCTTTGCAATCAGTGATCCCATATCCTATCAAAATCCATGAGCTCTTCCTAGAAAATAGTCGTATCACGGCTAGAAGATGTGAATAGGGAGCCGATCCATTTTAATATTTTATCAAATGTTTAAAATTGCTTTTGCTAAGAATGGGAAGATTGATGACTCACTTGTGAGTCAAATTGCCTCCGGCGATAAGAAGAAGTGCCAACAACAATCCTTGGATGCCCAAGGAGGAGACCTCCCAGACGAAATGATAAAGCCTGGGCCTTTTCAAATTGGAGACACGGTTCTGTAAGTCACCAAAAAGGAACAACTTCTCACATCAGTTCCTTTGGCTATCGAGGAAGAACCCTACATAATTAATGAGACTCTACTAGGTAATCATTACAAGGTTATAAATTGTGACAAGCTAGAAGAAATAGCAATTCATGTCAAGTGGCTCAAGACTTGCAACGCCCGAGTGCTTCACCGGTTTACTCCAAATATTTCTCATAAAGCCATGAAACTAGAAAAAATCCTTGAAAGCTGGCTCATCCCCTGTAGAATATTCCTTCTCCATCCTTCCAAGAGTCTCTGATGCAAGATCCAACTCCTGGGAAATCTTTTCAACTTCTCTTCTAGCATTGGTTACCGCCTCCAGATTGGCAAGACCTCCTACTTCAACGAAATGTTCTCGCATGGCTCCCAGACGATGACGAACCCACATCACGTTCAGACGAGATATATCGATGTTGTTTACAACCTTCTCCCACTCTTTGAAGACGACATTAGAAATTTCATGCCAAGAGAGTGCGAACATCTCATGTACGATGGGCAACAAGTTGGACACATCTTGCTCTAAAACTCTGTAGCTTCTGGAAGTATCAATAGAGAAGTGACCAAACCACTTCCATATACTTGTATACAACTCAGTATAAATGGATAGAACAACAAAGCCTCCAACACGCAAATACCCGGGAAGGGTCCTACTCGGGCCAAAGTCAATACCAATGCCTGCACCAGGATGCTCGACGGAAGCGCTACCCTCAACAAGCATGCAAGCAGAAGTCCTCTCACGATTTTCAGTAGGGGAGAGCATATCATATACAAAAAGATCAATGGTAATTCTTGTTCCTTCATTAGTAATATCACCTCTCTGATTTTGATCGTTCTCGCCTCTAAAAGTAGAGAGAATATGGGAAAATTGAGTCAGAATGCCTTAAACAGGAAATTATTGAGCATGAACTATGAAACTCATCATGCATACTCATAAACATCATATAAAATCATTACAAAGTATTATTCAATAGATCATATGTGTTGGAACAATCACAAGACGTTTTACAAAAAAACGCCTCAGAAACAATTTTCACTGCCCTTCGGAAACTTTGAATCTGACAATAATTAGTGATAAATAATGGCATGGTTCTTATACCAAAATCTTCGTATTTGAATCTAATAAAATGTGTCAAAAGGGAGCATCAATTGTACAAGTGATCCAAAAGCTATGGGAAAAACGGCTAAGGGAGTCAAATCTGAAAACTCTCAGGATTTTCCTGGATACTTTCCGAGTTATACTGTTCGCTATTTTTGGCACCCTAAACAAGCTCTAAAATTGTATTTCTTCAACCAAAGTTGTAGAATTTTTTTTTCTAATAAAGATAGATGGGTCAATCATCCAAAACGGAGGTCGTATGAATATTCTATGATGTTTTTCCCAGACACCATACTTCTGAAATTCTCTGACGACGAAAATTTGCAAATACTTTGCAAATTTCAAGCACAATTATACTTATATGAGAAATGCAAGAGGTATAAATGGTTTATTATTGTTATAAGTAGGTAAGAACTTACTTTAGGAGGATCTAAGTTGGTGGAAGAGCCCAACACCATTTCACTTTCATTACTTGCTTCATCATCAATAGTATCATATTCAGGTTCTTTACATATTTCTTGTGTACGAGATGTTTCTTCAAGCTCCTCCTTCCCAGACTCATGTCCTCCTTCCATGATTATGGTGTCCCCCCAAAGCCTCAGGAGCGTCATTAGAGTCGAGGCAAACACTCGTTCTCACATGCTACACCAAGACAAGAAAGTATGTATATTATAAAATATGAACACACAAGAAATTGAGAATGACAGGTGAAATACTTACATTCTTGCGAGGGACGATCTTAGTTCCAGGAAGAATCATCCTTGGACCTTGCCTTCTAGATTTGGGACTACTCACAACAACAAAAGCAACGTTCATCCGAGGACGAACAACACGAGTCTAGCAGAAAGGGCGAAAGATAAAAATCATAAAAGCCATGTTTCCAGAATTGAGAAGAAAAGACCCTTACCTCCTGAGACACGTCAATAATTAGCTTCCGCTTGGCCTTAGACGATCTCTAGAAATTGGGACACCGAGCCTTATCCTCCTTGGAGGAAGCGCCAGTCATTATTGGCGACCTAGAGAAGAATTCCTTAAAGCGTCGCCTCTCAGTATTCCAGAAGCGTACATACATATTTGATATCCGAGGATTTCTACCCCGAGTGAAGAAAGGAATGATTCTTCCTTTAGTAAAACAAACATCCTAATTCTTCTTTAATTCTGCAATGGATGAAGCAACAATGTGATCGCGAGGTAATTCTTGGTCGAAACTCATCTGACGAGCCGCACGATCAATGTTATATGCTTGCACTGAATAACCTTCCGAGCAAAGAGAAAGGACATGACCTGGAGTGGAGTTGTCCATGAATGCGTTTTTCCTAGAAGAAAAGGCATTAGCGTCTTTCTTTAGACCCGACCAAAGAACTTCCTCAACCTCTTTGGAAAAAGTGGTAGATGAAAGTATATGTTCGTGCTCAGAATCCCAAGGTATGAAGCTCAACTCACCCTGGATATCTATCAAGTCAATCAAATCAACAGAGGTAGTATTCCTTCTATACTAATGGCGAATCCTTGCATATTCTCCCTCCAAGTTCAAAGGTTTCGACAAAGGTGCATATTTTGGGAAGTGATTCTATAACCATGCTTGGAGAAACACGGTAAGGACACAAGAATCGATCTTCATAAACACATTAGAAGTCTTCATGTCACGAGCCAGTGAATCTAAATGAGAATACAAAGAACCAAGGAATAATTTACCAAGAAGAAGACGCTCACCACCAGCGAGTGCTTCCGCTAGCGGAACACCTTGAAGCTTCAAATTTCCAATGGGGAAGTCTTCAGTTACGTCCCTAGACAGCCAGAGTGTCAGAAACGTCGTAATGGCCAGAGGGTCGCTGAGAGATGGATCTTCATCATCGTCCTCACTATTCCACCAATGATCAATCCAGTTTATATAATACGCACCATTTCGATCTCTACCCTGTTGGATTTATTCTACCTTCCTCTCCAGAGTTGTGATCATTTGCTTATCTTTAGTGGAATTTTCAACGGGAAGAGTTCCAGAAAACGAAAGCTGCAGCAAACTAATTGCGTCCTCCAGAGTAATTGTTAGTTCACCCCAGGCGTATATACAGTATGAGTTGGTTCACACCAACGTGAAGCGAAAGTCAAAATACCTTCAACATCCTTGTAGACCTGTAGATGATCAGACAATCTTACAGCATGAAATATTCCATCTTCTTTCAAAACCTTAACCACTAAAGGGTCACTCAGCATCACTTTTCACCAGCTCATCCACTTTTTCATGGGGGATTTGTGTGTCTTGAACTCGAAAGTAGAGGGTAAATAATCTCCCCTCTGAAAGAAAAGTCTCGGGACGGTCTCAAGAGAAACACTCTGAGGGATAGCACACTTCTCAGATTTGGGGATAAAGTTACCAATAAAACCAGGACGTATGGCAAGCTCTTTAGAAATATACTCCAGAAACTTATCATGAAAATGAGGTACGCTCTCAGGAAATATAACATCAGAAATTTCTTCTTTGTTTTGACCAGAAGATGTGTCAACATCGTTTTTACATTCATTGGTCATCTGCAATACATTCAAACGCTCCCTATATCAAAATAAGGTCGAACCCTAGCTCACGGATTTAAAAAAAAAACACACTAAAACTAGGTTTTGTAAAGAAAATCCATAATGACGTTAAAAAATAGGGAAAAAAAGAAGACGCTTACCTTCTTAGTTCGGTTGGCCATGGCACTTGTCCGAGATTAAAAAAGAAATTCTCAACTTGTTAATTCCATGAACTTGGAGGAATGATCAACTCTTGTAACGCCAAAAGAAAATATACAGAAGAAAAGAAGAAGAAGAAGTCACGTAAAAAAAAGGGGAAGGAAGCCTATATATAGGTACCAATTTGAAGAGTCCTTTTCCAATTAGGAAACCAAAAAAAAAGTGGCGCAAGGTTGCCTTTTCTTGGCCGCCCCAATTTTAATCCTTCCCGCTCAACATTCCAACTGAATTTAACATTAAGGGGTGCACATCTTCAGGTCCCAGAAGCTAACTATATCTTTTTCTACTATGAAAATTTTAATTATGCATATATAATTATTGAAAGCATATTGTCACCATCTAATGCTTACTGTGCAATATTATTATTCCTCAATAAGCATGGGACTTAATGTAGATTGTGAGTTTTTGACAAGGGCTAGAATTATAAAATTTCCCTCTACTAAGAAACACAAACATGTATAAATGCATATTTATGCGCATATGCTTAATATAGAATATTGTGCTTCTATTTATATTCCGCAAGCAAGTTGAGAAACACAGATTCCACCTAAATGTATTCTAAATTAGCCTTGTAGCCTTATCAATACTCATAATATCCATGATATATCGAACTAGTCTCAAGTCGCATAAATTCCACGACTGAATTCCTTGAACTTGCATCGAATGAGATTTGATGTTCTAGCAACATATATTAAACTAGGAAATAACTAATGCTTAAAACCTGAAATACATTATATCTTAATGCTCGCAACGAATGCACCTCAAATTGCTCTTCTGAGCCTAAATATGCTGCTTTAGCACTTTGCTTAAATATAAGCCAGAAATAATGCACCACTTCCTCTGATGCGCCACATTAAAGAAGCGATGTCATAAAAGATGCATTGAACCTCTCATTTAGGCTAACCCTAGCCTTTCCTGATATTAACATCAAGATAACATTAGCCATTCGGCTTAGCATCGCATTGGCACTAGTTAGCCACAATAACGCTAAAAGTGTTAACTTTCCTGGCGTTAAACCCTAGCACCTGAAAGGCGCCAACTAACCAGAAATGGTCTTAGCTAGTACATTTTAGCCTAATAAGGCTTTATCCCACGTATGATCATCTTGGCACCTAAACCCTAGCACCAAAATGCTAAACCTAACTTTAGTAACAAAAGCGTTAACGCCCTTGCTTGCGCTAGTGCCCTTGCTGTGGCTAACGCCCTTGTTTTGGATAACGCCCTTGGCTAATTCCCTTGTTGTGGCTAGAAACCTTTGCTTTGGATAGCGCCCTTGCTGTGGATAACGCCCTAGCTTGTGGATAGCGCCCTTGCTCTTGGCTGACGCCCTTGACGCGGAGATGTCCTTGATGCTGACGCCCTTTCCCTAGCTCCAATGTATTCCTAGCAAAACCCAATGCGCCTCTAAAGGCTAGCGCATCCTTAGCCATATTTAGCGACTTAGGTACAAGTATATTTATGCTAAAACCTCAGTGTTAACTATACAATTGAAGTGCTAACTATAAACCTCCTTGGTGCTAGCCTCTTAACCCTTGTAAAATTAATATTTACCAAAAGTTATGCAGGTTGGTCTTACTCCTAAGACGTTAGCACACAAGCCTTTTACGTTAAGAGGGTTAGCCCCACCTTATGAGTTAGAGGAGATACGTAATGATGTATATGACAGTTCCCGTATATACAAAGAGAAAACTAAAATTTTCCATGGTAAGATGATTTCTCGAAAGAATTTTGTTGTGGGAAAGAAAGTTCTTTTATTTTATTCTCATCTTAAACTATTTCCTGGAAAGCTAAGGTCCCGCTGGATTGGACCGTATGTTGTTACTAATGTTTTTCTTCACGGTGCAGTTGAGTTTACTAGTCTCCGAGATGTGACAGTTTCCAAGGTCAATGGCCATAGATAAAACCATACTACGAAAACATCGCTTATTTAGAAATAGATGTGCTTTAGTATACAGATTTCCTCCCTTTGGAGGAGTAATTCTGGCGAGTAGAGAGTCGGGCTGACGAATTTAAACCAAGCGTTGCATGAGAGTCAACCATTGGTTTTGTATTTCTATCTTTATCTTTTGATTTTTCTTAATTTCTAGCATATTAGGAATTTCCCATCTTGATTTTACATTGGAAGAGTCAATTTACATTAAATACAATGTAAAGTTTAAGTGTGGGGGAGTGGTTAAGCATTTAGATTTTTAGTATTCACTTTTGTAGGTAGAATTTTTATACTTTTTGTACATATTTGCATGAAAACCTCCAGCTTTTAGATGTTTTAGAGTCACTTAGTATACTTTTAGCTAAGTTTACATACGGAATTCTCACCGAAACAACTGAACTTAGAAGTATTAGAGAACTATATTCGGAGTTCTTAGTTGTTGAGAGGCTAGAGATAACAAAAAGGGACTTAAACCGTCGGTAGAGAATACAATATTAAGAAACTGATCATTCAATACCTATAAGTGAGGCACAAATATTCTTTGTACCTGTCTAAATTGTCCGTTTAGAGTGTTTCATCTGCGCAAACTCAGGGTAGAATGCTGAGCTACCCAACTTTGCACCAATTTCAACACTACTTTTTGATCTCTTGAGTGCTATTTCTATCAATCATGAGGATATCATTAGAATTGCTAACTCTATCTTGTAGTATTATTTGCAGTTAGCACCATTCTCTCAAAAACAACAGGTCCATAGAAACACCATCATCATCAACAAGCGGAACAACAAAAATTTGAAGGAAAGTTGAAGAATTCAAGGTTTATAAGCAACAGTACAAGAAAGGGCAAATTCATATTCAAGTAAAGCAACAATACAATGAGCACACTTATATTTACATGTTGAAGACTTATGTACAAGAGTGGAATAAATCAAAAGATGCGAGTTAGTGAAGTTCATGATATTGAGACAATACAAGTTGTGAAGAATCAAGTGGTAAAGTCCTTATCCCACTGCTATAGTAGTATTGTTCATTTTATTTTATTTATCCAGTTTGTATTTTATTTTGAGTTCTTCAAAATAATAATAATAATAATAAGAATAAGGAAAATATATATAAAGAAATAAGGAAAAAAAATAAAGAAAAAAGTTTTATATTTGCTTTAGTGTATATTTGTTTTTGTATACATTCAATAATGTCGTGGGAAAGGATAAATCTATAGATAAATTTTACAACAAGGAGTTTGAGGAAAAAAGTTACAATTGCCAAGGTTCTACGAAGTTCAAGAGTTCATCATCAATAGTCGAAGATTGAAGACGTTTCTATTGGGTGCTGTGAGAGTGGTGTTGATTGTGAATCGGGTGAGAAGGTAAGTAAACGTTCTCATCCTTACATAGTGGTTGATTTCCTTTCCTAGAGATCATCAGAAAAACGAAAAAAAGGGTTCTTTTTCGTCCCACGTTCTTTGAGATAACATATTCATATAATTCGGAAGGTTACCTTTCCTTCCCACCCGTCTTTTGAGTGTGAATTTCATAAAACCCTATCGGTGAGGCAGAACATTCGATCGCTCTTAAGGATGGATTCTTTCATATGGTGTTTTTCTCCTAACTCAAGAGTTAAGAACTAGAATAATGTTCTTTATACTTCTAACTTCTTATTGTTAGTGTGCAGAAACTTTATATCTTCATAGCTCTTTGGATGCATGTGCTCTGGAACGTTTGAAAGTTGGAATTTACGTTTTGTGAGTATACCACTTGTAAACCCTCACGAAACTATAACTCGTCCACTAGGGACACCTAGGGTTTTAAAGGCTTGTTGCACATGCTAAGTGTAACCGTGTCCTTGACGAAATGGATTTGTTGTATTTAGTTTAGGCTAGTTTAGATAGTAGTTTGCTCGAGGAATAGCAAAAGTTAAATGTGGGGGAATTTGATAAGTGCATAATTGACATGTTTATAATGTCAATTCCATACTTGTTTTAGTTAGATTTCTTGCATATTACCTTTTATTACTCTTGTTTTCTATTTTATTTTTTTCTTTAGGTGAATCCTCAGAAAATCAGTGGAACTATGTTGAAAACAACTAAGAAGATAAAAGGGTTTCTTCCGGAGTGAAACTGAGAAGTAAGAGCTGAAAAGTATACTTTTGGAGTGGAAATCCAGAAGCATTTACGGCTAGGAAAGCATTAGAAACTAGATGTAGACCTGGGAAGAGAACGAGAGTTTCGTCAGATTTACGGTTGGGAAATCATTTCTACCTAGCCTTAGGAGGAGTGAATGTTCGAGAGAAGTTTCAGGGTCAGATTTACGGCTAGGAAATCATCTCAACCTACCCGTAGACAAGTTGAAGTGTTAAAACATGAATTCCAGATTCACTTACGATTGAGTCTAGTCATCCAAGATAGCCGTAAAATGTGATAAAGATATATGAAGATTCTAAAGACACCAACTTGTAAAGGATTAATAAACAAAGCCAACACAAAAATAATTAGGTCAATCGGACATCAGATGAAGGAGGTATGGCCAAAACATTGAAGGAAGAAAGTGAGATCCAGGCTTAGTTACGGCCAGGAAATCTAAAAACCCAGCCGTAAGTGACCCTGGATTTTCCAAAAACTCAATTTAACATACGCTTGGGTCGTGGAAGGAAACCTAGCCGTAGCCAAAAGTCTTTTGTGCGAAATTGGACTTCTAGAAATAGAAAACCCGGTTTCGGAAGGAGTCTAAGCCCTAGATATCATGAGTACTATATAAGGAGACTCCCAAGATATTAATAAGACACCTTTTACATAACTTTGCAAGTCTTGGAGGAGATCAACAACACAAGAGGGGAAAGCTAGGGTTTCAGAGCGGTTCCATTATCGTAACGATTTCTTATCTACTTTCTTATATGTATAACATGGATGCTTCTACATTCATGAGTAGCTAAAACCTAATTGATTGAGGATGAATTCTAAGTTCTAGACATGATTTGAGTTATTATATGATTCTGTTTTGAGTTCTTCATATGATTATCGTTTGTTTATACTATAAAGAATGTTTATGATTGATTGATAGATTGTTTAGGTGGCAAACTGAATTGATTTATTGATTAATCTATTGCTAGTATTGAGTAGTGATATAAGTAACCGTCCATTGACTCTTTCACAAGTAGAGAACAAGAGACCTTGCAGAGGGATTTTATGGGGCAATGGTGTGTATGAACAACACTAGTAACTGGACCTTGATCTAAGAGTCTAACTGCTAGGATTAACCTATAAATTCACAAAATATAAAGCATTCGTCCAAATTACACCCTGAGTGATCTACTACTAGGTGGTTAGGACAAATAGAATTTGGTAGGCGAGAACTTCCATATCCAGTGATATAAGGAGTTTCAGGGATAAGACTGATCTAGCTATTATTCTATGGTTGGTGATAATCTGTGATTAACAATGAGTAGATGAATATATTAACTTGATGAATGTTTAATAGCGAAGAAGGATTTCTCGGTCATATCTCTCTCCATTGCTTACATCTTAATTATTTTTAAATTGCTTTCTTATTTACGTTGTTCAAAGGGTTTTTTGAGTTTACCCCCTAAACGAATTAGTGATTGAGCTTTCCCCCCTAAATTATTAATAGTAGCATCTTTTCCCCCTAAAATAATATATCTACTAAAAATATCCTTACTGCGCATGTTCAAAATACACATGTATATTTAATACGTATTTTCATTTACCAAAAAAAAAACCTTAACTAAAATACCCCTCACTTGGCGCTATATCTAACTATTCATCTAATCCCATAAATCCATGGCTTAGAGTTCTTACACGCTTTTATGAACCGGCACTAAAACTCGAGCAGATAAGCTTCGTCCTTCCCTTTCTTCTTCGTCGATGTAGAAATTAGGTAAGGGTTATTAATTCATAATCAATGGAGGTTTGAGATTTATTTTCATAAGAACGATTATCACATAATCACAACCAAATGCAAAAATGATAAAGAACATGAATGAAAGATTTGTACTAGTAGGCTGAAGGATGGTCACACGTGAATGGAAGATTTGTTCAGATAAATAATTATCTGTTATTAGAAGGAACAATATGGTATATAGTATAGTAGATGGTAGGTAAGTTATTGTTTACTTACTATGGTTCCTTAACGTATTTGGTATTCAATAGCTATAATGCACATAGTCCACTGTTTGAATTTTGATGTACTCAAATTTGTTGCCAACGATTCTAATGTTCATTATGACTATGATTAGTTAGACACATCTCATATCGATCCCATTAGAAAAAAATTTAGCGACCAATTTTTTAAACTATCCATTGTACATACAAAAACAAAAAGGAAAAAAAAAATCACAGCGTGTTAATGGTAGCACCACTTTAACGGCAACACCAAACTTAGAACAATATCTGAATTGAGAGTTCCCCCATTTTAGCTCTCAAAGATCGATCAATTTTGTCTGCTGGAATTTTGTGTTTTAACTATCTAGGTTTTTAATCTCTGGTTTTGGCTTTTATAAACAATTCGTGGATTTATGGGATTAGATGAATATTGGTTAGATTGAAGGGTATTTTAGTCAAGGATTTTTTTCGATCAGTTAAAATACGTATTTAATAGAGATGTGTATTTTGCACGTGCGCAATAAGGATATATTTGGTAGAAACATTATTTTAGGGGGGAAAGCTGCTACCATTAATAATTTAGGGGGCTAGCTCAATCAGTAATTCGTTTAGGGGGGTAAACTCAAAAACCGCTCGTTTAAAACCTAAAAAAAAATCCCCTTTGTGACACTTTGAACAACTGAAACACCTCACTCCTTGTGGGAACAAACTTGGCTTCCATTATACTATTCTTTAATTGAGTGGAAATAAGATCACTAATTTAATTGCACCCACGACACGCATCAAGTTCATACACACGCTCCATCAAGGATTGAACTACTTGATTGATGGGATCTTCAGACATAGTAAAATGTATGACAGAGAGAGGGTTCCTATGCATGCTTTCAGTTCCCAGGTCCAATTCTCCCTATTCAATCTTCTCTTTGAATATCTGCTTCAAAGCATTGCAGTTGCTCGTAGCACTAGTGGAAAATAGAAGATATAAGATTGATTAAAAAAGTATTTGAAACCCAATATAAGATTGTTTCTATCAGCGCTTACATCAGTACTTGTTTAGGCGTACTTTTTACTGAAGTACGTTTTTGAAGGGAACTTCAGGTTTTGAAATAAAGTGCGGTTCTCATCTGTACTTCGATAGTACACCTTGGGGACGTCTTTTAGTATGCTTTTAGTTTATAAAAAAAAATAGAGATTGATTCAGTTGAATCCAAAGTTGATTCAGCTGAATCAGAAGCTAATATCAAGATCAAAATAACAAGGAAACCAAATCAACATTTATATTAAAAGCTAAGTTCCATTTACAACTTCAATCACTTAAAATCACCATGAAAATTTTAACACTAAGAGAAAAGCTCAATCCCAATTTCTTTTACGAACCTTACCAGGAAATTTCAGCAATATTCAATACCTCAATTTGCTAATTAATTAACTCAACTGAGGAGCAAGGATCTGCCATCTATTCATCCTCCTTAGCAATTGCTGCAAATCTTCCTCAACAACACGCAGTTCGCCGCAACTAATTTCAATCAAGTCGTGAGTCCTCTGCCTAATGCAACCATATCTCACCGTGCAACTTGCCATTTCCTGTAGCAACACCATGCATCACCAGTATTTCAGAACCCACTAACTACAACCAAGTACATGCATTTAAAACATAAAAAGAAAGAGTATAAAAGGTTAGTGTTGCAAGAATTCATAATATTCCAAATAAATACAAGCTAAAAAGAGACAAACTTCAGTTTAAACAGTCAAACATAAACAATAAGATGCAAGTCAGAAGCGTAAAAATAACAATCTCCTTCTTCGGAACAATAATCTCCTCCGCCCTCGAACACTCCAAAATGGCTTTACTAAAAAAAAAATTATGTCTAATAAGTATGAAAACATTAAACCTAATATTTTGTAAATTGGCGACATAACTTTCAAAACATCATTCGACAAATATGGTCCAATAAACTTAAGCACACTTAACATATGTACAGACCCCATCAACATCAATTCATCTGCCAATTCAGAATCCTTTGTAATTTCAACTTTTGACCATGCTATTGCAAACGGAAAGTACTTATCAAACAAAAAAAAGGACTACATGAGACCACCTCTATTAAGTACAAACAGAGATGTATGAAACCACCTATATTAAGTACATTCGACAATCATAGAGGCTACCACATAAGAATCATAGATGTAAAATTGTAATTAAACTTTGTACCTAACAGGTAGTTATCCCATAAGTTCTTTAGTAAAAGGGATTGCCTCCAAACAAATCACATGCCATACATTTAAAAGCTTAAGCACAGAAAAAACCGAAGGCAATTAAGAAATGAGAATTAGACGTGTGTGATTCTGAAACCACAGTTTTTAGTAAATATTATTTGAACCCGATACAAGTACATTTGATAGCATGTTTTACTCAGGTAAACGACACTCTAATTCCACACCGGGTTGCAGGGACGGAGCTAGTAAGGGTCTAGTGGGGGCATTAGATTTTATGATATTTCGAACCTAAATAGGCTTGGTGATTTAGTTATTTTAGTACATATGTGGGACAAATTGGTGGGAGAATATTGGAAATTTGCTAAAATGATAAAACTCATTTCGTAGTCTTTCTTAATTGCCGAAATTGGCTAAGCACTAATTCTGTAACTTTGTCAAACAACTTATGCAAGTGATGATAAAACATTAACAAAATTTTATGAGAATGAAGATATGTCTTACCTTGTGGGGTACCACAACAAAGTCTGGGATCATCAATGTGTTCCACATCTAAACCAATAAACCAAGCTCCTAATGAAAATTTTTCACTTGCGCATTGTGTAGCATGTGTATGAGTTGAATCAAGTTACCTTTCGCACCTGACAGAAGAAAAACAATAATTTAATCATCAAAACTGAACATGTTATACTTGCATTTCAATAAACAAGCAAAGACACATCCCTTGAGCATTGTCAAAATTTCAATGAAGGAAAAGGTTCCAAAATCTGAACCAGATAAGAACAATCTATTTCTCAAGTATGGTGATACTTTCATGCTCCATTCATATATATATATATATATATCAAGTCTAAATTTCAAATGAATAATTGTTTATAATCCTATGACTAAACGAAGATAATGACATAAGATAGTAGATTGTGTTAAAAAGGCCTCCATCTCCACAGTACACTCCTTTACATACTTCTTCAACTGCTCTTGTTATGAATTCATGGTCCCTGTCCTGTATAGCTGTTTGAAACAAATAGAAACAAAAGACAATTTAAATACATCATAAATACAGCTACCCGACGGAGTGATTTTTATTACCCAACCAAAGAGAAGTTAAATACAATACCTAGACTTGTATAGATGTAGGTCATTTTCATCCAGGGATATAATCCGTTTACAAAAAAAACTTGCAATTAGCATTACGAGACAATAATCAGTTCCTATTAAAACCAATACCCTCTAAGACAGTATTCCATAGAAGGTTCACACTAGAGATACATAAAAAATGCAAGTTGAAACATATATCCAAAATAAGATAAGATGATGTATGATAAAGATCTAAACTTTATCAAAAGAAAGCCCGTTTTCTCCTTTAATTTGTAAACCTATAATCAGAAAAAAGAGCTCAAATGGTAGTGAAACAACCTTAAACATTAGTATTGCTACTACAGCTTTAGACCAAAAACAAAAACTAAAGTAATTCACAATAGACTCAAAAGATAGATAAATCAATAGTATACACAACAAAGTTGGTCAAAAAGAGTTCAAAGAGAAAAAAATATCAAAAGATAACTTTTTTATAACAAAATCTTGTGAAAAGAACTCACTATTGGAAAGAGATGAGCTAACATAAATTCAATCAAAACCTAAATATTTACCTCTCCCGTAGATTAACATAAAAATCTCATTCCCTTCTTCTCCAAAGATTGGACTTCCAATAACTCCTACAACAAAATCAACAGAGATTTAATTTGAGCTAGAGAACAAAGACAAAAATAGGGAAATAATATATTTCAACTCTAACTTTACCTGCTGATGTTCAAGAAAAGGAAACCATGACAAGGAAATAGTTGATTAGATCAAAGAAGATTGTTCACACTGATATTGAAGAAAGAATATTTTTATAGATCGAATCATGATAGAAGGAGTAGATCGAAACAAGGTGGGATAACGGCGTTGTTAGGCTATGTTTTCTGTAGAGAGAAAAAAATGAAAGATGCTAGGTTATGTTTTTCTGAAGAATGAAGAGAAAGAGATGGCTAGGTCAATAAAATCAAGGAGTCCATGAAAAATTCTTCCTTTATCCGCACTATTTTTAGTCCCACTAGGAGGGGCATATGTGTAACTATTTGCAGCCAAATAAAGTGCGGTTTCTCGTCGAGTTTTCATATTTCCGTATATTTACCAATAAAAATACGTTTCAGTCCACACTTACACTGAGTACATTGGAAGACATCCCTTTTATAGTGTACTAAAATGACCATTTCCCACTAGTGATGATTAAAAAACATGTGGAAGTGGCAGTACTTAATATCTGCCATTTATTGCTCAATTGGTGGAAGTCAGATAGGAGGTAAGTTGATAGCACCATCTTGAATCCAGGCTTTCAAAAGTTCGACTACTTCCTTAGAAGAGGAAAATATGTGGATGACGGGGCTTCTCTTGGTTGTTGGTGTTGATGTTGGGTTGGTGGTGAAGCTGCAACTGCTTGATTAGTACTTCGAGGTAGCTGGCCTGCCTGTGGTGCTGGAGATGGGACTAGTGCTGGTGCTGCACGCTTAGGCTGTGGCTCTGCTGCTGAAGATTTCCTCTAACCTCCTTCAGTCACAACACTTACAAATGGTTGCATGTTGTACTGCCTTTGGGCCAGGCGTCGACTGCTGCGAGTCTCACGTATTTCTTCATTCTTGACAGGAAGCCTTGTTTTCCCCAGCAAAGCGGGAGTGGTATTGGCCGATCTCTTGGTAGCTTCATATAACTTTTTTATAACAAAATCTTGTGAAAAAAACTCACTATTGTAAAGAGATGAGCTAACATAAATTCAAAAAACCAAAATATTTACCACCCCCGTAGATTAACATAAAAATTTCAATCCCTTCTTCTCCAAAGATTGGACTTCCAATAACTCCTACAACAAAATCAACAGAGATTTAATTTCAGCTAGAGAACAAAGACAACAATAGGGAAATAATATACTTCAACTCTAACTTTACCTGCTGATGTTCAAGAAAAGGAAACCGTAACAAGGAAATAGTTGATTAATGATAGACACATTTTTGTGTCTGATTTGTCTCAATTCTTTTTATTTATAATGCTCGATATTGTTCTAATTGTGTTAACTTATGTATTTGTAAGTATTTTTGGGAAATAAATATTTTTTACAAAATTGGATCGAAAAAGTGTTAAAGGCACTGTTCATTTGGATAAGGGCACCCCAAATTACTATGGGCACCCAAGTACTAAGGAATCTTCTTCACGTTTAAAATATTTTCGGCGGGAATTGGGGATTTTAACTGCGCAAGTATCTGGATTACTTCTGGCGAGATTTTCTTGGAGAGTTTTGATATTTTTGGGATGATAGTTAGCTGTGACGACAAACCAGGGATGGTAATGGGTTTAGATGTGAAGAAAAACATGTTTTCATGTTTATCTCGATAAAACAGGAAGATTTTATTCTCCGGCTTTGGTTGTTTTCCTTGGAAACTACGTGGAGGATTGGGAAGATATCTTCTCTAGTTATTGTATTTGATTGGAGAAAAAAATCATATTTCGTGAGAAGATAATACCCAAGAATATTTTTCATTAAAAAAAAATATGAAAAGATAACGAGGAGATTAATGAGAAGATATGGAGCTGATAGTATATAAACAAGTCGAAAGATAAGTTTTTTTGTTTTTTTTTTT
>JAJJMC010001074.1:2519373-2600179 GCA_023531435.1 Papaver californicum
ATCATTATTTTGAGAAAGTGATTAATATGAGGAGCTAAACCCCTTTGATGAGGCGACAAAGGAAGCCATTGTTCCAAAAAAAGTGGTATATTTCTATTTTAATTGAGTTTTGCAATTTCTTTTATGATTATTTTCTTTGATTAAAAATTGATTTAAAGATTTTTATTAAGCAGTTGTGATTTATTTTGATAGAGCATGCTTAGCCAGGGTTTTTGATGTTCTATGCTTTTGATTTACAATTGTTGCTTTTAAAATCTACGTTTGCAACATATTAGAATCACTTTAAACGTAAGAATTGCATGAATATTGATTAAATTGAATCACTTTAATTGGTTAATGGTGAATTCCATAACCTCAGTATTTGTGAATATTACTTTCATATTTTATGTGTATTTTCTAGTTAAAAATTAGTTTTTAAATCTAAAATCAGTCTTCACAAGTCCGAGAGTTTGAAACCCATTCTTGCCATATCTACAAATCTAAATCAATTAGATCGAAGAAGATTGTTCACAGTGAGATTGAAGAAAAAATATTTTTATAGATCAAATTATGATAGAAAGTGTAGATCGAATCAAGGTGGGATAACGGCGTTGTTAGGCTATGTTTTCTTTAAAGAAATAGATGGCTAGGTCAATAAAATCGAGGAGGCCATAAAAAATTCTTCCTTTAGCCGTACTAGTTTTTGTCCCACTAGGAGGGGCAAATGTGTATCTATTTGCAGCCAAATAAAGTGTGGTTTCTCGTCGAGTTTTTATTTTTCCGTATATTTACCAATAAAAATACGGTTTCAGTCCATACTTACACTGAGTACATTGGAAGACAACCCTTTTATAGTATACTAAAATGACCCTTTTCCACTAGTGATGATTAACAATTCTGTGGAAGTGTCAGTACTTAGGATACGCCATTTATTGCTCAATTGGTGGACGTCAGATGGGAGCTAAGTTTATAACATCACCTTGAATCCAGGCTTCCGAGAGTTCGACTACTTCCTTAGTTGGAAGAGGGAAATATGTGGATGATGAGGCTTCTCTTGGTTGTTGGTATTGGGCTGGTGGTGAAGATGCAGCTGCTTGATTAGTACTTCGAGGTATCCGGCCTACCTGTGGTGCTGGAGTTGGGACTGGTGCTGGTGCTGCACGCTTAGGATGTGGCTCTGGTGATGAAGCTTTCCTCTTACCTCCTTCAGTCACATCACTTACAAATAGTTGTGTGTTGTACTTTCTATGGGCCAGGCGCCGACTGCTGCGAGTCTCATGTACTTCTTCATTCTTGACAGGATGCCTTGTCTTCTCTAGCAAAGCGGGTTTGGTAGTGGATGATCTCATGGCAGCTTCATGTAACTCAGAGAATGTTTGAAAGTTAAAATTCTCTAGTAGAACACGATTAGGGATGCACATACTCGACCCAACCCGCCAACCCGACCCGCACCCGCCCATTTTGACCCGACCCGCACCCGACCCGCTGATAAACGGGTCGGGTGCGGGTGATAACTTCCATTTGCCGCATTCTGACGGGTCGGGTGCGGGTGATTCCTTCTCTCACCCGACCCACCCACCCAACCCGCCAGAAACTTTCTTATTCTCTCTTCCTCCCTTTCTCATATCAGTGATACGGTATATCCCAGAATCCTCTCTTCATTTGTTTTCTATCTCCGTCTCTCTACCTAAACACCCCTACATGTTATGTCTCTCTCTCAATCTCCCAGAGTTTTCTTCTTTCATATGATCTATGTTATGAAATCATGAATCCAATTTATGTTATCAGCAAGATGAATCGTGAACTTAGATCAAAAGCAACCCAAAAAACCAAATCTTTCTGTAGAAATAAAAAACCCTACCTCAAAATCAAAACCCATGTATCAACAGAAATCATAAGCAAATATTGTAACCCAAGATCTAGTTGCTTTTCTCCTGAAATCATCAAGGTAATATCACTCATTCTTGTTATTGTTTCATAAATTTGATAGACTTTTAGTATTATGAACGATTTAATTTCTCTTCATCTTCTCTCTTTTTTGCAGTAAGGTGTTTCCTTTTCTATTTTTCCCTAACAAGAGAACTTCTTAAGTGGGTTGAAGATCTATTCTCCAAGTGTAAGAAACAAAAACCCTAAATATAATTTTGAACATAACTGTAATTCTATTTTGATTTTTAACCCTAACTTCTATATCTTCTTCTTCTTTCATTTCATCGAGCATCCCCTAACTCTACACTTCTTTTTATTTCACTTCATTCACTGATGAGAACATTAACTCGTATACAATTCTTCTTCTTCTTCTTCTTTAACTTTACTTGGAGTTAGTATCTAAACTATTTATTACTTTCCCTTTCTTCTTCTTCTTCTTCTCATCCACCACCTCCACCACCACCACGAGACTGTATATCTAGGTTGGAAGACTTAGGATAAAAATCAAAGTGTTATGAACCTTTATTAGGTGTGATTACATATTCATGTATATATTGTTCTCTAATATCACTTCTTTTGGTTAGAAATTGAAATAATTAAAAACTAGTGTTTAAAAATTTGGGGGAATTGTTTTTAGAATTTTAGGGTTTTATTTTATCAATTGGGAAAATATTCTGAATTGGGTATGTGTTCAGCTTTGTATTCTGATTTTGGTTCATGGAAATTGGGTTTTTTATTTTAATTTTGTACATCTTCTGATCCATTTTGTATATCTATTAGGGTTCAAGTGAAGCAAATACTCATGGAAAGGATGGTATCTGCATTGTCCCCTGCAAGAAGCTGTTTTTTATGTAATTTTCATACCTCCACGTAGTCTTGGAGATTTCTAATATGGGTGTTTAGTTTATGAGATCATCTTAGAGGTTCATTGTTTTTACAGATAGCTGAGGATTATTCTCACTGTGAATTCCTGATTTGCCTTCCTGGATACTGTCCGAGTAGGTTTGCTTACAGTCAACACAGTTTTCTTGTTTGTGTATCTAGTTCCTAAATCCTTGTGGTCATCTCTAACTCCGTGTCTTTATTTTGAAGTGCCTTTTCTTTCGTGATGTTATTGACGTACCTCTTGTTGTTAGGAGGCTACATAAATCCCGAACAGGAGGCTATACAAATCCTGAACAGAGGTCGCAAGCTTAATAAGCCTCTCCTGTGAGGATGTTAATGCGTTACGCATTATTAATTTGTTTTAATTATTGTAGGTGAGAAAGAAGCTTGGAATTGGGGAAGATGTAAAGCTAGTTATTTTCAGCTTTAGTGGACAGGTGAGAAACTCATCTAGCTGCTTCACACATAAATACTTGTTAGGTGGTCTCATAAATTCGCTATTTTGATGTCACTGTACATTTAATATGTTCCTAGTTTTGTCGCTGGATGTAAATTGTAAGTATTCATCTAGCATGTTTTATCCTGAAGTACTTGGTATAACATTAGTGAACTCGTATTTTCTATCATCATATACTATTTAATCAAATCTGCTTCTTGTCTCATATTTTTTCATATCACTTGCAGCCAGCTGGCTGGAAAATGAAAGAGGAGTATTCAACTGCTGGTTGGTTGTGTCTGGTATGCTTAATCAATCCTGGTTCTATTACTCTCTATGCTTGTAGAGTAGCGGGAATTTCTCTTTTCTGCACTTTTGGGGGATAGTGTGCTGAATGGTTGTTCCATTGTGCAGGTATGTGGAGCATCTAATAATCAAGAACTTCCTTCGAACTTTATAAAGCTTGTAAAGGATGTGTACACTCTTGATTTGATGGAAGTCTCTGATTGCATGCTTGGTATTGGGTTGAGATTGCTTGACTGAATGGTTGTTCCATTGTGCAGGTATTTGTTGTATTTTTGGTGTTAACTGCTCATTACAGTTGGGGTTTAGTTTGGTTTAGTGGGGTTTTGATCAATTTTGGGTCTTTATCAGGAAGTTAAACTATTTTGGATTCTGCTCATTCTAGGGCAAGTTATTTTTGGTGTTAACTGTTAAGTGTTAACTGATTTTGTAACTTCTGTTCATACAACTGTTTATGGGTTTTGATATTTCTAATGTTAGATCACTTGTATGCACTAATATTAAGTGTAACTTCTGTTCATACAGCTGTTTGTGAAAGATATATTTGCTATACCTGTTTCTTCTGTTGCTTCTGTTTCTGAAATTTTTTTGCATTGAATCTGGGCGCGTGACCCGTACCCACCCGCACCCGACCCTTCCTACAGCGGGTTGGGTGCGGGTGAATACTTCAGTCACCCGCCAACTGGCTGGTCGGATGCGGGTGGGGCCAAACCCGACCCACCCGACCCGATGTGCAGCCCTAAACACGATAGACTGGTATTATTCCATGATGCAAATTCTACCAATTAAAGTTCAGTTACGTTTGGGTCATGGCAGTCTAGTGCTTGGACTCTGAACCGCTTTACATAATCATTGGGATGTTCATTAGATCGCTGAAACATCCTTCCCATGTCTGATAATGTGACTTGTTCAAATGCAAAGAAGTATTTCCTGTAAAATGCATTAACCATTTCACACCAATTAGAAATATTGTTGAGTGCAAGATTATTGTACCATGTGTACTCTCTTCCAATGAGATACTTAGAAAACTCCCTCAAACGCAATACATGGTTGTACTAATGCTCCCCTAATGATTACAATCATTAGGGAAGGATAATTCTTGTTCCATCATAAAATGAGAATGAAGGAGAGGAATATCCCTAAGGAAGAATAATCATCTGTATTTCAAAAGAATCGGGAGGTCGGTGTTGATGAATGGTAGACTAATCCTCCTTCTTGCAATTTTGAAGAAGTCGTTCTAAATCTTCACGAGTAACAAAATTGGGTTGATGGCTCCTCTCCAGCACTGGGTTAGGAAGAATGCGGATTTCATCCTTATCTTGAGCGTGACCCGTTGATGTGTTGGCTTCAACAGTTGCCTCAGATGTATTTCTAATCTTCTCTCTGGTGTTAGTTTTTCTGTAAGGATCTCGAGGAAGGTGAGGACCTCCTTCTATGTTGCAGTCATCTCTGTTTAAGTCCTTGCAAGGATTTCATGTGTCTTCATTAAATCGATAATGGTAGAAGGAGTCTGTTCATCCCTTGCTTCTTTAATGTGTTGTTCAGATGGAGGAGGAGTTATATTGGTGACATTGGTAACTTGAGGATTGTTACCTGGAGTACCAACACCGGTACTAGCAGAATTCACGTTAGGAGTAGTTTCTCATCCCGACCTGAGACCAACCATTTTGAAACTGATCAAATTTGAGAAACTGAAAAATTGAAGAATGACAACTGAGAGATTAATCTTCCATTGTGGTTGCCAAAATGTATATGGGGAAAACGAATTTGAAGGCTAATTTAGGAAAAGTGGGGTGAGCATGTGATAATTCGTCGAATCCTTAAACATTTGTACTGTTGAAGTACTTTGTTTAGATTCGAGAGATAATTCGTCTAATCCTTAGATTTGAGCCATGTGTCATTATTTGAGACTACAACATAGTCCTTCATGATTACGAAAAAAACAGTAAATTTCCTATAAACCAAGTTGAAGCTAACAACTTTTTAGATCTGATACATAAACCAGATTTTCATGACCTTGGTTGTAAAAGATATCCTTTTACCTGAAACAATAAAAGAAAGGGACCTGACTTTACATAACAACGTCTTGATAGAGCCCTAGGTAATAGAAATTAGCTAAAAACTTTCCCAGCTAGCTTTATAACCCAATGCCGGCTGATTTCTGACCATACCCCCATTTTCCTAAATAGCCAGATAGATTGGAATAATAAAGCTAAACCTTTTAGGTACTTTGGACATTGGTTTGAACATCCTAATGTAAACCTCTAATTGACTTAGCCTTGAATGTTAACATAACAGGGTCTCTGGCTTATTGTCTAACAAAAATACTAGTCAAAGTGAAACACATCCTAAAGAAATGGAACAAAGAAGAGTTTGGTAATATAAATTTTAACATAAAAAATACTAAAGATAAACTGAACCTGGCTAATAAAACACCCCCTCAAAACTCTAAATCCAAATCTCTAAATAATTTATAAGGAACTTACTAACTTGTATAATATAAAAGATGAATTTTGGAAAATAAAAAGCAAAGAAAAATATGTGGCCTTAGGGGATAGAAACTCTCCCTACTTCCATGACACTGCAAGGATAAGATACCGTAGAAATAAAATTGATACTTTAAAAAATAATAATGGTATTTGAAATAACACATAACAAAATTGTTGACTACCTCAATACCCATTTTCTCCAAAGTGCAAATTTTGTGAACCCCAAAATTGATGAAAACATGATAAATCTAATCCCTATAAGCATAATATACCATGATAATGAAATCCTAGAAAAAATCCCTAATGAATAAGAAATAAAAAACATGCTTTTTTCAATGGATCCTAATAAAAGCTCTGGACCGGATGGTTTTCCCCTCAATTTTTTCAAAAAAAACTTGGAAAAAGTCAAGGGAGGACTTATAAACATGGTTCAAACTTTTTTTAAAAGTGGTCATATTCTAAAAGAAAAAATTCTTCTTTTATATCTCTTATACCCAAAAATGGAAAACCTTTTACTGCTGAGTTTAGACCTATAGCCCTTTCAACACATTCTACAAAAACCTTTCCTTGAAACTTAATATCCCCATATCAATCTTCCTTCATCCCATAAAGACATATATCAGACAACATAACAGTAGTCCATGAATTAATTCATAACATCAGTGAGAAAAATAACCTGTTGGAACTTGGGACTAAAAATTGACATGTCAAAAGATTTCGATAGAGTAGAATAGACCTTCCTATTAAAAATCATGAAGAAAATGGGTTTTTCTCAAAAATGGTATGATATCATTCATCAATGCATATCAACAACTAATCTATCCATTCTCTTGATTGGGTCCCCATGCGGTTTCTAACCCACTAGGGGACTAAGACAAGGAGATCCAATCTCCCCATACATTTTCCTCATATGTATGAAAACATTGTCCAGAACAATTACTCAAGCTGAAAGTGTAGGTTTAATTCATGGTCACAAAATAACAAATCAAGCACCTCCATAAGTCATCTTCTAATCGCAGATGACTGTATTATATTTTGTGAAGCCTCCCAGAAAAGTAATAACCACTTAAAAATCCTGGAAAATTTTGGAGAGTCTTATGGACAACTAATAAATCTTAATAAATCTGGAGTTTGTTTCAGCCCCAAAACTGACCCTAACATAATCACACAAACCCAAAACATTCTTAATATTAAACCCATACCTTTAAATGATAAATACCTAGGATCACCACTTTTCACCAACAAATCTAAAATAAAATGCTTTGAACCCCTGATAAAAAACATGAAAAACAAACTAATGGACTGGAACAAAAAAAGTCCTACTACAATCGGTAGTTACATTCTAATTAAACATGTTACTTATACCATGAGCACCTATCAAATGAACTGTTATCGCCTCCCAAAGAAAATATACGAAGAAATAACTAAAATCCAAAGAGACTTCTGGTGGGGTAAAAAAACAGAAACTCCGAAAGGGATATATCTAAAAACATGGGAAAATTTTAGTAAACCCTTAGATGAAGGAGCGATGGGAATTCAAAACATCTCCCACTTGAATAAAGCTATGATAACAAAAATGTATTGGCATCTTAATGAAAACCCAAATACTCTTTGGGATCAAATTTTCAAATCCAAATATTACCCAAAAAATGACATCCTTCACATTGAACATGAACCAAAAGAAACAAACAGTTGGATTTGGAAAGGCATCAAAAGTGGCATATTTCATATCGAAAATAATTGTTTTGGGGAACTTGGAAATGGTGCCAAGATTAACATATGGTCTGACTATTGGATCCCAGGAAAAATCCTACCAATTCAAAAACCTGCTAACATACCAAACAACATAAACCTTGTTAAAGATCTAATAACACAAAGGGATAACAGTAAACTTCAAAAAAAATTGACAGTGAAACTGTAAACAAGATCCAATAAATAAAAATTCATAACGACAACAGGGAAGACAAGGTTGTCTAGAATCTCAAAAATAATGGGAAATACACAGTGATGTCATTATATAAGAAACTCAATAATCACCAACCAGACAACATAAATTGGAACAATATATGGAAACTAAAAGTAACACCATCTATCAAAATGTTTCTATGGAAACTTGCCCATTCCGTTCTTCCAAACAGCATGAGGTGTCAGCCATACTACCCCACATCAATACAATCTGCTCTCTATGTAATAATCATAATGAAATTTTTACCCACATTTTTTTAGAAGGTAATTTTTGTATTCAAGTTTGGAACCACCTAAGCCTAAACATTCATTATGTCAAAAGAAACGTTGCAAACTGCCACGAGTGGATGAACAATTGGTTTAAATCTACATAAAAAAATGGAACTAATATGACATGAGCTAAACTTGATTTTAGTAACATAATATGACACATTTGGAAGGCAAGGTGTGATAAAGTTCTTGGTAAAAAGGAATATAACATCTGGGTAACGACCATTGAAATCACAAAATTCATAAACAATAGTCTAAACATAAACAACAAAAACTATAATTCAAACCAAATCCTGTATTACAACCCTCTTCATGACCAAACTTTGGTCATAACTAAACTAAACTCGTGGCAGTATCCACAGTTTATGAGCTACAAGATTAACCTAGCCATTTTAAAGTTAAATACTGTTTGTGATTTAGCTTTTGCTCTAACACTGTCTGATGACACAAGAAGGTGCAAAGAAGCCCGTGAGGAATCATCATGATGGAATTCCAAGAAACTGCTGGAACTCAATGGATTCGAAGAAGCTTTCATATGGGCTACTGAACTAAATGGTCACAACATTGAACTCCAATGTGACTCTGAACCGATTCTTCTGAAGCTGGTAGGGATGTATGCCAAAGCTATGAAGGAAAGATTCAAAAACAGTTCCTATTTTGAAAATAAAATCAACAAATTGCCGAACTTTAAAGAAATCTCTTTCATTCTAGTCAATATGCAAGAAAATGGTAGTACAACAAACCTTCCAGTTTATTGTAATAAATCCATAACTATTGGTAGATGGAAAAATGAATAACTGCATAATATGATGAATCATATCAATATGAGATCTGACATCATCAATGAATTGTACAAACCTTATAATTCTCTGTTAAGAATATAAAGGTTACAAATTTGATTTTTTTTATTAAAAATGAATTTTTGCCAACCTATGCTACTTATTTTGTTCTATTAGTGAATAGAGAATACAGTCTACTAAAAAGTTACCGGTGATGAATTTTCTTTTTTTAAAGAAAAGCTACATTGAAAAGGAAAAATGTGTAAAAACAATGTCATCTAGCTAGACCCATAAGAAAGCAAAGAAAATCAATTACAAAAATACAATGTTCTCCCTTTAAAATAAGACTTCAGCTACAAAACAAGAGCTAAAAGTGCTTCTATTTGTGCACCATAAATAGTTCAATTTATTGATGCCCACCACTAGCTCCTCTATTGTCTTCCTTCTGCTTCCATGTAATTTCACATTTATTTCTTTCGAAATCTCCCAAATAACAAGAAGTAACATGAAAACCGATATATCTTTTCTCCTACTGGAAAGCCTAACCATGTATGCATCAAATAAGCAATATCCAATTGCATAACACATCGAATCCCTAAAGAACCAATGAAGTAATGTCATACCTTCGAGACCCAAATATCCAATTGCATAACACATCGAATCCCTAAAGAACCAATGAAGTAATGTCATACCTTCGAGACCCAAGTACAATGGATGAATAAATGATGTTTCGTCTCTTCCTCGATGTTGTAGAAAACAAAAGTGTTATCTTGGATGGTAATCCCCCTGTGCAGTAGCATTACACGAGTTGGAATAGAACAACGCAGAGACGCCAGAACAAAAACAAAACTTTAGGAGGCACTTGTTTCACGTTCAAGATACCTGCATGAATACATACACAATTCCCATAACATAACTTCTCATAAAGAGTACCGGTTGAGAAATCACCCTGTAGACAATCATCCAATCCATGTTGTAGAGTTTCTGACTTAAGATCATCCCTCAGCTCCATATAAGGTGCACAACGGTCGGTCAGTGAGGGTTTTGGTTAATACCAACTACCAAACCGATGGAGGCGGTTTTGGCGGTTTTCGACAAACCATATAGTTAGGGTTGTCAAAGGGTACCCATTATCCGGAATCGGAACCAGGTAAATTGGATCCGGGTCTTAGAATTTGACCCATTAGACATTTAGATACCCGACGGGTATATCCGATTTGGACCTGCAATCTTATCGGGTCCAATCGTGTATATCCGACGGATACTCGTTTATTTTATTTATTTTATTAATTTTTTATCAAAATTGAAAGGATTTTTCTAGGTTTGACTTTAATTTTTTCTCATTTTCCATTTTCTTTTATATTTAATCTTTATTTTGAACATTAATAAAAAAAAATAACAATAAATTTGTAAAAGCATAATTCGGATTCAAGTGAAAAAGAAGATTTGTAAGATTTTAAGGAAAAAATTGATAGTTTTTTCAATACCCAACGGGTACCCGAGTTTTTTAACGGTCCGGTTCTGGGTCGATAAATTTAGGAACCAGATCCGGAACCATTAGGAACCGGACCCGGAACCGCTAGGAATCTGACCTGACTTTTATAAGTAAGGTCCTGGTCTGGGTCTAGTGGTACCTGGGAGGACCCGGACTCACTGACACCCCTACATATAGTTGGTTCAGTTTTTTATCAGATCGGTTTTTTACGGTTTTAAGAGTTTTTGTATTCAATAAATGAATAAACGGGCCGATCAACCCGAACGACTGCAAATGTCTGCTAAAACTTTGACTATTACAAAGAATTACATTGTTGAAATAATCTTGTGGTCGTTATTGTTTCGATAAGATTATACAAGGTAACTCTGCATAGGTTAATATCGAAAATATTGTGGTATACTTTGGTATCCTCGTCATTTCAATAAAAAATCCAAATAATAATGATGATAAAAAGTGGGGCCATGAATTCCTCTTAAATTTTCCTGGGGGATTGTCGGATTCAAAATTGGGGATTACTAAATTTATAGGGTTGAATTTTCTTTGAGTTTTTTTTCCTACAATCGAATGATGTGAACATAAATACCTATCAATTATAAACTATAACCGGCTTGTATGAGCACCAACATCTGCCGATTGTATTGAAAAAAATAGACAAGTTTTAGTGTCCCTAAAAAATAGCAATCGTCGGAATTTATAATAATACATACACGCCAATTATAAATTCGTTTATTATTGAAAATACTGAACTAAAATCGATATATAGACCATTGTATCATCTGATTCTGGTTTGATGTTCTTACTTGAACAAAAAACATCAAAAGAAATCCGGTTATATTGATTGATTTATACGTCGGTTCTGTGTAACACGAAGCCCAAAAACTCTTTTAAAAGATCAAATTTTCCACAAACCCTAATTCTTAAACACTCTAACATAAATAGTTTCACAACTAACAAGACTAATTAACATTAATTATTTAGGAATAAATTAGTTATTAGTAAAAATAGTTGGACGGGGAGTTTATAAAATTATTTTAAAATAATAATGTTTTGTCTTTTTTTATCGTCCACAATTAGTTATACGTCTGTCACGGTTTGGATATGTTTACTTTATACACGAGAGAATATGTAAAACCTGAAGAGAAAATATTGGATTTTTATACAAGGTTGAAACATAATAAATGAAAAAATAATGGATGGTCACTAGTTGCCCTAACGTGAGAGTTCTTAAGACGCATGGGTCAATATCCCAATCTTTGACAAAGTCGAAAATATCAGGATGGTCTAAATTGAAATTAGAGAAATATTTGAGCATCAAGGAAAATGGTTATACTGTATGAACACATGCTTGTTAGTTGCACTATCTCTAAATTGACCTTTAGTTTAACTTTCATGATATCAAAATTACCTTTTGATCTATAACTCAATATGGTTTTCCTTTATATTGGTCTCAAAGGTCCTGAAATGTTGCATGACTAATGTTTAAACTCAGAGCATCCCTGTGTCATTCTTATTTTACGGATGCGAGATTAAAATCTCTTCAAAATGAATGAGGTAAAAAAACAACTTCTCCAATCGCTTTTTTGTTGGTTAGAAAATTTTCAAACTATTAATTTTAGATTAAATATTTGATATTTCTATTAATAATTATAGATTCTGGTGGTAAAAAAATTTACATCTCTATAAGAACTTATGAACTGAAGGATCATTTAAAGGATTGTTTGTAACTGATGTACACCTCACCTTTGCATTTAATGCCCACATTTCCATTAAATAAATTTTTTTATTAAAAATTAGATAAATTTTATATGGTCTATTAAATAGAAAATTAAAAATGCCTCGTTGGAGATGCTTTTAGAAGTTCAAGTCCTACTCCCCAAGTTTGAAGAAAAGAAAATGATGATAAAGAAAAAAAATATTTCATAAGAACAGAGAAATGAACATGAAAGTAGAACTTAATCCTCCTTTTAAGTAAAAGGAAAGTATAAAAGTGCTGGTTTAGGTTCAAATGTACATAGGCCATCGTTCATTTCATGCAAATCCAAATGGAAGTGCTTTACCCCTTCCCCTTCCCCTTCTTTTCATTCTTTTATTTTATTTTACAGTTTTCCATCCTTCTTTTGTCGTTCTTTCTTTGTTGGGCATTTTGAACTGTTTTTTAATTCTCAAGTCAAAACTTAAGTTTACTAAAGCCGTGGGCGGGAAGAGTTGGTTGTTAAAATCCAAAAGATCCTGAAATTTGTAAACAACATTCCTAAATTTCCCAATTGTTACACTATTCACCTCCTCGTGGATTGTGGAGTAGCCTATATCCTGCGCCCAAGTTGTACACTTCTATATTAAATAGAACCTTAATTTAGGGTATACCAAAAAATTGCATCTTATATTTTTTTAATATCCCATCTAAGGTGAGGGATATAGGATGTCCCAGGGATTGTTAAGTTACTAAGTTACCTTAAGGCCAGTTTTTATGCATCCATATTAAATAATTTAGTTACCTAGTCTGGTGGTTGGGTAAACAAATCGCGTCACTATGGGAGAATGGTAAGGAACTAAGTTTTTGTCGTCAGTGATAAAGACTCTGTCGCTCGACAAAGATTTTGTTTCCATCGACTGACCCTCTATTGTTTATAAATAAAAATAATTTCATTCATAATTTCACATCCAATTTTTTATCTAGAAAAAAAATTAAACGGTTTTACTGGAAAAAAATCTTCTGCTACAATGAATGTAAGGCATAAAAAAAACAGAAAAAGACAACCATCGGGCGTCCCAAAGAGTGGAGTGGCTTGGAATCAGGATAGAGATGAGGGGTTCGATAATGTTAGAAAACTTGTGGGCACTGGTGTAGTGGATGACCATATATCAGGCCATAAAGAGAGAAGTCAGATTACCAAGCTAAGATGTGGGTGGACAAAACTGTGTAAGGTGTATGGGTGGCTCCCAATGCGGTTCAAGAGAGAGTCCGGAGATATTTATGGTATCGTTTATACTTTTTAAACAATAAGAACCATATGGGCGTTGTTGTTCAAGTATTGATAGAATGTTGGTGGAAGACTACAAATACGTTCTATTTTAAGGATTTCGAATGCGGTAAGTTTGTTTGTTCTCTAATTAAATTTTTGTATTTTTATTCTTGGTTTTATATATGCAAACTTTAGGATTTATAGCCAAAATTTAATTTCTAAATGTTGTTTGTAGGAGTTACACCGTTAGATATGTATATGTTTACAAGAACACTATGCAAGGGAAATATGGTTCCATATGACCAACAAAAGTGGTTAGCACAATCAAGATGGCAACAACGCTTGTATTGTACTTGTTGATGACCTTGAAAATAACGACCAAAAAAATATTAAATCTAGTGGAATCAGAGTCTCTGGGTTGAAGGCTTTCTTACAACGCTATAAACAGAAAGTACAAGATGATCCAAGTTATGAGAAAGCTGACTACTTTGATGAGCTCGAAAGAGTATTTGTGTTATATGTGTTAGGACAATGTCTTTTTCCAAATGATAGCTCAGTGACACATGTTGGTTTTCTCGAAGCACTTGAGAATTTAGAGTTATCTCGAACGTATGACTGGGGTTTTTCCCTGTCATCTTCATTGTACATAGGCCTCAGTAATTTCTCGGGCTCCAGACCAAGTTTGAATTACTTTTAGGGAATCTTGGAGGTAAAAAGCTAATTAATTTATACATTCTAAAAAAACTAAAATGGTATAATTTAATCAATGCTTTCACAATATTGGTGGTAAACTTACTTTCGTGTTGGTGAACCTTCTCTACAATTGTCATCCCAACCTCCACCACCAACGTCCTCTCCATTCGTTTATCCAGTGGCCAGGGAGGTTCATCTTCTTCATCATTTATGCCACCGTTTGACTGAGAGGTGCCGAGTATTAATCTAGAAGAGGAGCATATCACTGTTCTAATTACTTCTCAAGCTATGGAACAGACGTATCCGTATTGGGGGTAGAAGCTACACCAGAGCAGTTGCAAGAAAGGTTGAACGATTACTATTGTCGATCACAACAAATGCAGGATTATTACTTGGGACAGCTGACCTAAAAAGACGAACACATTGAGTCTTGATATTCCAGATGAATCCAGTCAAGGTCAACTACTTCAAAGTCAACCAAGTCGTAGAAGGATAGAAGCAATCAAAGAAATGCTGACCCACCAGAGCACGTGCCAGAAACTCTTATGAAACATGATGCCGGAGAATTTGAAATGACGACTATGGAAACTTCAGGCGGTCTTCCAATATTTGGGAATCTTTATACCCTGACTCCAAGAGTATGAGGCTTCTCAGGGTATCATCCCATTCAAGACGTTGGTCCCTCCACTTCTCAAGTTCTTATGGTTCCTTTTGTAGGTTCTTGTGATGGAACTCAACCTCTTGTACCTACTCAAGCTTCTATAACAACCATGTTGGTACAAGGGGATTACAATGACGATATTTGGGTCTTTAATGGTGGTGTTCAAGGAAGTCAACCAGGAAAATAAATGCAATTTTAATTCAATGTAACAAAAGATAATTAAATCCACTATGTGTTGATTAAAAAATATGTGTATTAAATACAAAACTAGTCTGTTTTAAAGCATAATAACTATGTGTATTAATCAAAAATATTCGTTGGATTTGCAAGACGTTATATTAATTTGATTTTGAAAGGGATAAACAAGCTTAATAACTTGATTGAATTAACTAAAATTAAATTAAAATACTAATCTCCATTACATTAATTTACTCTTCTACGCTCTTTTACAAGATATAAACTAGGGCAGTAAAAACTTAAATAAATATTTCAATAAAAAACTCGAACAATCTTTGGCCTCATATTTATCTTCATTTGACGTAACTTCCAATCGATGCGCTCTTGAGAAGATTTTCCCTTGGTTTTTGTTTCTTTTGCCTTTATTTTTCTTGCCTTGAACTCTTTTCTTTCTTTTAGGTGCAGAATTACTTGGTTAACATCTAAAACTTGAAGACCTCTTTGATTTTTATCATTTTCTATTTTCTTATAACCATCACATATCTTACTAACAATGGTTTCAAGAATGAATCCAAAAAAATCAAGTTGTGTTGCCAAAAATCAAGTTGGGTTGAAATTTGTGACATTTGAAAAAAAATGAAGAAAATTTAGAGTAGAAAGTAGAGAAAGTAGAAAATTTTAGTGAAAAAAAATTGGTGTAAAAATTTGGTTTGAAAATTGTGATTTTACAGGTGGAAAAGAGTAAGCCGTTGGCGACATACTCTCCGTCGAACGATAGAGTCTTGGCCCCAAGCGATAGAGACTACGTCACCAGCGACTAAGACTTTAGTTGCTCGACAAAGACTCTGCCGCACTGTTTAAACCTCCAGTCTTGAGCGTTTGAGAGGTAAATTTATCCATTTGAGAGGTCTATAATATCTCAAAATGGACAAGTAAAGTTGTTTAAGAGATGCATAGGAACTGGTCTAACAAATTAAAAAATCTAATCTATATCCAATTCTTAAACTAAATCAAAAACAACATTTTATTTATTTAGGATTTTGATTGATTACTTTAGTTTGAATCTAACTTTTTTTATGCAATTTTAAAGTATAAAGAACACATGGAGATTTGGTTGAAAAAGTACCAGCTGAACCTCTGTGTGTTCTCCGTATAACTTAATCCTAAAAAAAATATTTTTCTCATCTTCAAAAACTGATTCTAATCCTAAGTTTAATCTATCTAATTAATCAAAAATTAACATTAACTACTAATAATATAAGAGGATTCCTGCTATTAAAAAAATAAAATATTATGGGCTTTTGGAATTACTGCGAAATGACCTAGTTTTATCCTTTTTAGTATAAGATTCAATTTTTGTGTATAACAAAAATCAAGCAACATATGAGATAAACATAAAATATCATAACAAAATACAATTATAGAGAAGACAACCAAACAACAAATGGATTTATAAAATATGTTGTTGACGGAATTCAGACAGATGTTGTCACGACTACGATATGAGATAATGTGATTCCACCTTTTATAAATCAATTTGTAATAAATAACTCCATGGATATAATGTATCTTCGTTTAATTCTTTTCTATCTTAATAAAGTATATTTATACTGTAAATTTTATTTTTTTAATATCCGTGTATATGACGAGTACATTTAGGATGCTATGCACTTTTGGGCCATGCAATACCGTTTTTGAGCCGATAGAGAGATACCTATAAGGCTATAGACTATAGTAGAATGGCAGTGTCATTCCCGGGCATTCTAAATGAGAGAAGGCATAGTATCACAATCGTCGGATTTAGGTACCATAAGTATGGACGTTGTGCCACCCTGTTCCTGAAATTCACATATTAAAACATCCTTAATTAAAAAAAATAACTCTGAAGTAAACATCACAGTGCAAGAAAGAAGAGAACACTGACTTGGTCCTGTAGACTAACGATACACATTATAACAATTGTTTTTCAAAGATATCGAATTATTATGCTAGCTTAAAAGGAAGGAGAGTACTTGGGATGCCAACGACACCAGCAGATTAAATGATTTTAGGGATCATTTTAACATATCTCAAACTGGTTAAAGATAAATTCTTTGGCACTACACACTAGTTTATTCCGTTGTGGCGCTGTCTAAGAATTGATTTAGACCAGTTCCTATGCACCTATATCAAATGAGTGTGTTTGTGATAAGTGCATAATTTATATATTTTGAATATCGCTTTCTTACACTTATTTGTTAGATTTTATGTGAATTACTTTGTATTATTATTACTTTTGTATATTATGTTTTTTGTTAGATTACATCTCTAAAAGAAGTAAAAATGAAATGTTTTTAAAAGGAGAAATGCTAAAGGACCAAGAGCAACTCTTTCAAACCTAGGATTTATTCACACCACGTCGAAGAGAACAGAAAAACGAAGCCGACTGCGAAAAATAAAATCATTCCGACTTCGTATGAAGAAGTTACTTGTGAAAAGAGGAATTAAGCTTGTCGGTTTTACGGAACCGACAGTTAAAAGAGTTTTAAAAGAAAAGTACTAAAGGCATAGCGGCTTCTGCTAAGGATGTCTACTATTTGAATATTGTTAAAGGAACCATCAGTGTTGCTAGGGGCCATCTCCTTCTTATTCTCTAAAGATGCAAACAGGGAATTAGGTTTAATTCCGGTTGTTCTTTGCAAAAGTTGATGGCCATGTTCAGGTGAGATAAAAGGGATTTGTTCATAGCAGTGAGATACTCTCAAATGAGTGTTTCCCCAGTTTACTCCAAATATTTTCCTATTTCATGCAATATTTATATTTCCTCTAAAATGAGTGCAATATTTCTACACTTATAGTTAGGTTTTCAAGCTTATCAATTAATTTAAATATCTATATTCATTTCAAAAAATAATAATAAAGGAGTCTATCTCTCTTCATAAATGACTTGTCAAAAAAAACAAAAAAAAAACTACCTACTCAAAATCCCAAAATAAAATAATAAATATGTTTCATAAAACCATAAAACTAGAAAAAATCCTTGAAAGCTGGCTCAGTTACCACAAAATATTCTTTCTCCATCCTTCCAAGAGTCTCCGATGCAAGATCCAACTCCTGGGAAAGCTTTTCAACTTCTCTTGTAGCATTGGTTACCGCCTCCAGATTGGCAAGCCCTCTTACTTCAGTGAAATGTTCTTGCATGGCTCCCAGACGATGACGAACCCACATGACGTTCAGACCAGAGCTCTCGGTGTTGTTTACAACCTCCTCCAACTCTTCGAAGACGACATCAGAAATTTCATGCCAAGAGAGTGAGAACATCTCATGTACGATGGGCAAAAAGTTGGACACATCTCGTTCTAAAACTCTGTAGCTTCTGGAAGTATCAATAGAGAAGTGACCAAACCTCTTTCATATCCTTGTATACAACTCAGTAGAAATGGATTGAACAGGAAAGTCTCCAACACACAAATACCCGGGAAGGGTCCTACTCGGCCCAAAGTCAATATCAATGCCTGCACCAGGATGTTCGACGGAAACGCTACCCTCAACAAGCATGCAAGCAAAAGTCTTCTCACGACTTTCATTAGGGGAGAGCACATCATCTACATCAGGATCAATGGTAATTCATGTTCCTTCATTAGCAAGATAAACTTTCTGATTTGTATTGTCCCCCCCCCCCCCCTAAAAGTAGAGAGAATATGGGCAAATTGAGTCATGATGCCTTTAACATGAAATTATTAAGCATGAACCATGAAAATCATCATGCATACTCATAAACATCATAAAATCATTACAAAGCATTATTCAATAGATCATATGGGTTGGAACAATCACAAGACGTTTTACAAAAAACGCCTCAGAAACAATTTTCACTTCCCTTCGGAAACTTTGAAGCTGACAATAATTGGTGATATATATGGGCATGGATCTTCAATAAAAATCTTTTTATTTGAATCTTCTACAACGTGTCAAAAGGGAGCATCAATCAGACAAGTGATCCAAGAGCTATGGGAAAATGGCTAGCGGAGTCAAATCTGAAAACTGTCAGGATTTTCCTGGATACTTTCTGAGTTATATTGTTCGGTCGTGTTGGCACCCTAAACAAGCTTGAAACTGGATTTATTCTCCCAAGGTTGTAGGAAATTATTTTCTAATAAATATAGAAGGGTCAATCATCCAAAACGGGGGTCGTATGAAGATTCTATGATGTTCTTCCCAGACACCATACTTCTGAAATTCTCTGACGACGAAAATTTGCATATACTTTGCAAATTTCAAGCATAATTATACTTATATGAGAAATGAAAGAGGTCTAAATGGTTTATTACTATTACAAGGAGGGAAGAACTTACTTGAGGAGGATCCAATTTGGTGGAAGAGCCCAACAATATTTCACTTTTAATACTTGCTTCATCATCAATAGTAACAGATTCAGGTTCTTCACAGATTTCTTCAGTACGAGATGTTTATTCAAGCTCCTCCTTCCCAGACTCATATCCTCCTTCCATGCTTATGGTGTCCCCTGAAGCCTCAGGAGCGGTATCAGAGTCGAGGCAAACACTCGTGCCCACATGCTACACCAAGACAAGAAAATATGTATATTATAAAATATGAACACACATGAAATTGAGAATGACAGGTGAAATACTTACATTCTTGCGAGGGTCGATCTTACTTACAGGAAGAATCATCCTTGGACTTTACCTTCTAGACTGGGGACTACTCACAACAAAAGAAGCAACGTTCATCCGAGGACGAACAACACGAGTCTAGCAGAAAGGGAGAAAGATAAGAATCATTAAAGTCATGTTTCCAGAATTGAGAAGTCAAAGAAAAGACCCTTACCTCTTGATATGCGTTAATAATTAGCTTCCGCTTGACCTTAGACGATCTCTACAAACTGGGACACCGAGCCTTGTCCTCCTTGGAGGGAGGCCAGTCATTATTGAAGACCTAGAGAAGAATTCCTTGAAGTATTGCATCCCAGCATTCCAGAAGCGTACATACATATCTGATATCCGAGGCTTTCAACCCCGAGTGAAGAAAGGAATATTTATTCCTTTAGTAAGACAAACATCCAAATTCTTCTTTAATTATGCAATGGATAAAGCAACACTGTGATCGCGAGGTACTTCTTGGTCGAAACTCATCTGACGAGCCATACGATCAATGTTATATGCTTGCACCGAATAACCATCCGAGCGAAGAGCAAGGACATGACCTGGGCCATGAATGCGTGGAGTTGTTCATGAATGTGTTTTGCCCAGAAGAAAAGGCATTAACGTCTTTCTTTGGACCCGACCAAAGAACTCCCTCGACCTCTTCGGAAAAAGTGGTAGATGAAAGTATATGTCCGTGCTCAGAATCCCAAGGTCTGAAGTTCAACTCACCTTGGATATCTATCAAGTCAATCAAATCAACAGAGGTAGTATTCTTCTATACCAACGGCGGATCCTTGCATATTTTCCCTCCAAGTTCAAAGGTTTCCGAAAAGGTGCATATTTTGGGAAGTGCTCCCATAACCATGCTAAAAGAAACATGGTAGGGACACAAGAATCGATCTTCATAAACCCATTGAAGTCTTCATGTCACGAGCCAGTGAATCTAAATGAGAATACAAAGAACCAAGGAATATTACCAAGAGGGAGACACTCACCACCTGCGAGTGCTACCGCTAGAGGAACAACTTTAAACTTCAAATTTCCAATGGGGAAGTCTTCAAATACGTCCCTAGACAACCAGAGTGTCAGAAACGCCGCAATGGTCAGAGGGTCGCTGAGAGATGGATCATCAGCATCGTCTTCACTATTCCAACAATGATCAATCCACTTCACATAATACGCACTATTTCGATCCTTATCGTGTTGGATTTCTTCTACCTTCTGCTCTAGAGTTGTGATCATTTGCTTCTCTTTAGCGGAATTTTCAACAGGAAGAGTTCCAGAAAATGGAAGCTGTAGCAAACTAACTACGTCCTCCGGAGTAATTTTTAGTTCTCCCCAGGCGCATATAGAAGTATAATTTGGTTCATACAAACGTGAAGCGAAATTCAAAAGACCTTCAACATCCTTGTAAACCTGTAGATGATCAGACAATCTTACAACATGAAATATTCTAGCTTCTTTCAAAACCTTAACCACTAAAGGGTCACTCAACATTACTTTGCACCATCTCATCCACTTTTTCATGAGGGATTGTGTGTCTTGAACTCGACATAAGAGGGTAAATAATATCCCCTTTGAAAGCAAAGTCTCGGGACAGTCTCAAGAACAACACTCTGAGGGATACCACACTTCTCAGATTTGGGGATAAAGTTACCAATAAAACCAGGAGGTATGGAAAGCTCTTAAGAAATATACTCCTGAAACTTATCATGAAAATGAAGTACGCTCTCAGGAAATATAGCATCATAAATTTCTTCTTTGTTTTGACCAGAAGATGTGTCAACATCGTTATTACATTCATTAGTCATATGAAATACATTCAAACGCTCCATATATCAAATTAAGGTCGAACCCTAGATCACGACTTAAAAACAACAACTAAAACTAGGGTTTGCAAAAAAAATCCATAATAACGTTAAAAAAAATAGGGAAAGAAAGAAAACGCTTACCTTCTTGGTTCGGTCGGCCATGGCACTTGTTCGAGATTAAAAAAAAAATCCTAACTTGTTAATGCCGTGAACTTGGAGGAATGATCAACTCTTGTCACGCCAAAAAAAATATACTGAAGAAAAAAAGAAGAAGAAGGCACGTAAAAAAAAGGGGGATGAAGCCTATATGTAGGTACCAATTTGAAGAGTCTTTGTCCAATTAGGAAATAAAAAAAAAAGTGGCGCAAAGGTTGCCTTTTCTTGGCCGCGCCAATTTTAATCCTTCCCGCCCAACATTCTAAGCAGGAACAAGGGCGTCTACTGATAGATACATTTTTATGTCTGATTTGTCCCAATTCTTTATATTGATTGTGCTCGAATGTATACTAATTGTGTTATTTTATGTATTTGTATGTATTTTTGGAAGAATAAATAATCATGGAAAAATGGGCTTAAAAAGTGTTAAAGGCACCCCTAATTTGGATAAGGGAACCTCAATTGATAAAGGCACCCAGCTAATTTCAAATTCAAAATGAAGTTCTAGCGGCAAAAATTTGCTTGGCAAATCTGTAATGATTTTGTGAGATTCTTTTTACGAGATCTTCAAGTGTTAAGACAAAAGTATTCTTGCCCTATCAAGAACAAGTTGTACTCGACCAGAAAGACCAAAAATCTCGGGTAATAAGTTAGTTGTGCGTTAAAAAGGGAAGGGAATTTTCTCGGATTTAATTCAAGAACTCGTTGTAATAAGAAAGAGATATTATCAGGAGAGTGAAACAAATGGTAAGGAAACAAAATTAGTGAGAGTGTGTTTAAAAGGGAAGAAAAATATTCGATCATGATCCGAGAAGATATTTCCTCTCTATCGAGATTTAACCCATTTAAAGAAGATATATTACAAAGATATGGAAGATATGGAAGATTTAGACCTATTTGGTATAAATAGGGAGAAGATATGAAGAGATAGGAGGGCTGGATCTGTCCAGAAAGAAAGAAATCAAAAAAATCATAAACTCTGCTCATGATCATGATAAAAAAGATGAAGAAATCGTTGCTAAAAGGTTGAAGTTTTCGTGGCCAAAAAGTTGAAGATTTTGTTGCTAAAGCTTTGAACTTTGTAACATTTATCTTCACTTTGCAACATTTATCTTCAGTGAAACACTTTTACCTTTGTAACAATGAGTCTGTAATGCTTATAAACGTTGCAAACTCGTTGTTTTCATTATTTTCACTCTTTTTCATCGTTTGTAAACACTTTGAGCCATGCACCATTATTTTGATGAAGAGATTAATATGAGGAGCTAAACCCATTTGCTGAGGCGACGAAGGAAGCCATTGTTCCAAGAAAACTGGTATATTTCTATTTTAATTGATTTTTGCAATTTCTTTTACGATTATTTGCTTTGATTAAAAAATTGATTTAAGGATTTTTATTAAGCAGTTGTGATTTATTTTGATATAGCATGCTTAGCCTAGGGTTTTTGATGTTCTATAATTTCAATTTACAATTGTTACTTTGAAAATCTACTTTTGCAACGTATTAGAATCACTTTAAACTAAAAAAATACATGAATATTGATTAGATTGAATCACTTTAATTGGTTAATGGTGAAATCCATAACCTCAGTATTTGTGAATATTATTTTCATCTTTTGTGTATATTTTCTATTTTAAATTTTATTTATTAAATCTATAATCTGTAACCACAAGTCCGAGCAAACGAAACTTTATTTACCACAACTACAAATTCACATCAGTTTTTGGCGCCGTCGACGTGGACTTGTTTTTAGATTTATTTTTAGTTTATTTTTAGGTTAATTAGTTTAGTTAGATTTTTTTTTTTGTTCTATTTTAAGTTTTTTTTCGTATTTTTCTTTGTATTACAGGTTTTGGATCAAAAAGAAATTGGAGCCAAAGATTATATTGATTGATTAAAGACTAGAAGTCAAAGATAAATTGATAAAGAGCGGAAAAGAAGACAAGATTTTTTATTTTTTAGTTAATATTTTTAGGATTTTTATTTTTCCTTTTAGAAAATTGTATCAGGAAATTCTTATTATTTTTGTAATTATTTTAGGTATTTTTCTGTGTTTTCTTATTTTTGGACTTTGGACTTTGAACTTTTGGACATTATTATTATTTTTAAACCCTACGGAAGGGTAATTTAAATATAAACTGCAACAGGGAAGGACAACAATTACGATATTGTCTCGGCCCCTCGGGTTTGTACACTGACATAGGAGTCGGTGGCCTGACTCGACTCCAATGGTTCATCGCCCTTTTGGAACGGGAGGTAATACTCTAACCACCCATGAATCCCCTGTCAGTGGGTTTTCTGTATTCCTTCGTAATGCATATATGTTGAGGACTTGAATACGGATTTACTTTTCTAGTAAAGGGAAGAAACTGGTCATATAAGATAAGGGTTCGGATTTCATCACTGTATCCTTTCTGCCCGACTTAGGAACACGTTACCTACGCGAACCTAAGCCTAAAATTTGACTAGAAAGAGACCTATAGGGTAACGAGCTTATTAGAAACTCATTCAAAAGGACTATATTGGTTACTCTATTAGCCTAACTCAAAGTTCAAGAAGATTATTTTAAGTAGATTCGAGCCGCCTTGTAACCTAAGGAAACATTGCTAAAGAGGAAGGGTTATCAAAGCTCCTTAGAGCTTATCCTGTTTCTATTCGAATTAATCTAATTCGGATCTTTCTAAGAGATTTTTTAAAATTGTAACTAGTTTCCTTTTGGAAGAATAGAAGCTGGTCTAGAAACAATCTAAGTAGAGCCATCATGCTTTTTGTTTGCTAGATTCAGTAGGTTTGATTTGGTTGAGTCGGCCTTGTTTGTGTATGTTTAGAACCCCCTTCATGTTAGGATTTATTTTTCTTATATTTTTTGTAAATATATTAGGAAGTTTTTGTCAGAAAATGTCGAACTGGTATTATGAGGACCACTACAATGAATATCTGACTGAATTTTGAAATAAACATTACCCGTATTATGACCATAGTGTGGATAGTACTTGGGACAACTAACAACCTTCTAAAGTTTATGGTTCATACCATGGAGACCCCAATTACTATTCATACGCACACCAGTCATATATGAACGGGAAAATGAGCAAAATTCGAGTTCTTTGTCTTTAAAGGATTCCCTCGTGAAGTTGCAAGCTAGTACTATTTCTTTCGCAAATTCCATGAAGCGGATGGGATATACTATTCCTTATAGTGATCCGAGCAAACGATACTTTATTTACCACAACTACAAATTCACCTCATCTACTACCCCCAACTGAATTTAACGTTAAGGGGTGCACATCTTCAGGTCCCAGAAGCTAAGTACATCTTTTTCTACTATTAAAATTTCAATTATGCATATATAATTATTGAAAGCATATTGTCACCATCTAGTGCTTACTGTGCAACATTAATGTTCCTCAATAAGCAGGGAACTTAATGAGATGGCCAGTTTTTGATGAGGGCTAAAATTATAAAATTGCCCTCTACTAAGCAACAAGAACATGTATAAATGCATATTTATGCGCATATGCTTAATATAGAATATTTTGCTTCTATTTATATTCCGCAAGCGAGTTGAGAAACACATATTCCACCTAAATATTCGAAATTGGCCTTGTAGCCTTATCAGTACTCATAATATCCATGCTATATCGAACTAGTCTCAAGTCGCATAAATTCCACAGATGAAACCCTTGAACCTTCATCGAATGAGATTTGATGTTCTAGCAACATCTATTAAACTCGGGAATAGCTAATGCTTAAAACCTGAAATACATTGTAGCTTAATGCTTCATTCGCAACGAATGCACCTCAAATTGCTCTTCTGAGCCTAAATATGCTGCTTTAGCACTTTGCTTAAAAATAAGCCAAAAATAATGCACCACTTCCTCTGATGCGCCACAGTCAAGAAGCAATTTCATAAAAGATGCATTGAACCTCTTATTTAGGCTAACCTTAGCCTTGCCTCATATTAACATCAAGATATAATTGGTCATTCGGCTTAGCATCGCATTGGCACAAGTTAGCAACAATGACGCTAAAAGTGCTAGCTTTCCTGGCGTTAATCCCTAGCACCTGAAAGGCGCCGACTAACCAAAAATGGTCTTAGCTAGTACATTTTTGCCTAATAAGGCCTTAGCCCACGTATGATCATCTTGGCACCTAAACCCTAGCACCAAAATGCTACACCTAACTTTACCAACAAAAGCGTTAACGCGCTTTCTTGTGCTAGCGCCCTTGTTATGGCTAGCGCCCTTGGCTAACGCCTTTGATATGGATAGTGCCCTTTTATTTGGCTAGAGCCCTTGATGTGGCCAACACCTTTGCTTGTCGCTAGCGTCCTTGCTCTTGGATGACGCCCTTGACGTGGATATTCCCTTGGTGCTGACGCCCTTGCCCTGGCTCCAATGCATTCCTAGCAAAACCCAATGCGCCTCTAAAGGCTAGCGCGTCCTTAGCCATATTTAACGACTTAGCTACAAGTATATTTGTGCTAAAACCTCAGTGCTAAAACCTCAGTGCTAACTATACAATTTAAGTGCTAACTATAAGCCTCTTAGACCTAGTACAATTAATATTTACTAATAGTGTGTATGTTGGTCTTACTCCTGAGACGTTAACACACTAGCCTTTTACGTTAAGAGAGTTAGCACCATCTTATTTGCGCTAAGTAGCTATTGTTGGCTTTTCTAGTTGTTTTCCTCAGAAATATGCCTTTCTTCTCAATTAGGTCCTACATTGAGTCTCATATGAATTCTAGCAAATCTCCTTGTTCGAGGACCCTTTTATAACATTTGGTCTCAAAATCCTCTCAGACTTACGATAAGTCGCTTCTAAGCTAATCCTTAGCTATTAAATAAGCCATGTTACTTTTAAACAAGTACATGACCACTAAAATTCCCAGCCTCGACACTAATCAGTTTGGCTATTAATCAAGTGAGTCGCACAACTTACCTCACTAACTTAGCAGGTCATTTGACTTGACTTGACTTAATCAAAACCATAGTGGTTTATAACTCCACTATTTTCACGAGATATCAAATACAAGATGGGGGGATTCTCACTGGGGTATTGGTTTGACGGTCTACGACATTGTGGGTGGTGACACAACCCCCAGGAACAAGGAGGTAAAAAGATGTGGGCGGTTACAAAGCAGTTGAGAGGATTGGGAGTAGTGGTCAGACAGGTCTTTCCTACTTTATGGGCACCACCCCACTACAATCTCCCCAATCATCACTTCTATATCTCTCCCTAACTTCCAAAACTTATGAGAATATCAATGTGTCTTCTTCAAACTATAAATAGATGATTCTCATCTATTCAAAACAAGACAGAACGAGATAACCACACAATCAGTCTGAAGAAACCAAAAACTTACAGAATTAGCGATTCCTCTACGGAGAATCCATTGTTCTTCACACATTACTAATATTTCTCAACCTTCTTTGCTTCCCTCCCCTAAGACCTACCCTAATCCTTACCATCTTTGTAATCGAAGCAGGACGAGAATGACCATTTCTTGTTTAGGCTCGTCCTATTCAAGCTTGATCTCTCGAACCTACTTGAAAGTCCCACTTTGCAGTAAATTTGTTTTCACCCTACACTCGGAGTGTCTTAACAGGGATGATGTTGATTGTAGTACTTGCATCGATTAAGGTTCTCTTAAATTCAGTGTCTCTGAGGCCGATAAAAAATAGAATTCCCTAGTCAAACTTTTCTCCATCTTTGCCTATTTGTTCAGGTTCTGTGCGTGCTTTTCCCTTATTGAGTGGAGGTAGTCTTCTGCCAGATACAATGTGATTAAGAGCAGTGAACAGATCTTTGCTTGCGTTTTTGAGAGGTAGAGGAGCTCTAATAAGTGCATAATTGATATGTTTATAGTGTCAATTTCATACTTGTTTTAGTTAGATTTCTTGCATATTACCTTGTATTACTCTTGCTTTCTATTTTATTTGTTTCTTTATGTGAATCATCCGAAAATAAATGGAAATAGTGTTGAAAAGAGCTAAGAGAAAAGGTTTATTCCTGAGTGAAACTGAGAAGTTAGAGCTGAAAAGTATACTTTTGGAGTGGGAATCCGGAAGCATTTACGACTAGGAAAATATTAGAAGCTAACATATACCTTGGAAGAGAAGGAGAGTTTCGTCAGATTTATGGCAGGGAAATCATTTCGACCTAGCCATAGAAGGAGTGAGTATTCGAGAGAAGTGTCATGTCATATAGCTAAAATTTGATTTCTAAATGTTGTTTGTAGGAGTTACACCATTAGATATGTATATGTTTACGAGAACACTATGCAAGGGAAATATGGTTCCATATGACCAACAAAAGTGGTTAGCACAATCAAGGTGGAAAAAACGCCTTATATTGTACTGTGATGATGACCTTGAAAATAATGACCACAAAACTATTAAATCTAGTGGAATCCGAGTCTCTTGGTTGAAGGCTTTCTTACAACGCTATAAACAGAAAGCATAGGATGATCCAAGTTATGAGAAAGTTGACTACTTTGATAAGCTTGAAAGAGTATTCGTGTTATACGTGTTAGGACAATGTCTTTTTCCAAATGCTAGCTCAGTGACACATGTTGGTTTTCTCAAAGAACTTGAGAATTTAGAGTTAGCTCGAACGTATGACTGGGGTTTTTCCATGTTATCTTCACTTTACATAGGCCTCAGTAATTTCTCGGGCTCCAGACCAAGTTTGGATTGTTTTTAGGGAATCTTGGAGTAAAAAACTAATTAAGTTATATATTTTTTAAAAATTTAAAATGTTAAAGTACAAATTTAATTTTTCAATGTTTTCATAATATTGGTGGTATACTTACTTCCGTGTTGGAGAACCTTCTCTACACCAACAGAATATTGTTTTTCCAATTATAGAGAAGTACTAGAATGACAACTTGCTCCCCAATCAGGTTGATGAAGGTCAACACACTGAGGTGTCTCAAAGGATTCAACAAGTGTGTAGAACAAGCCAAAACATTATTACTATGTAATATGCGGATCATCCAGAGTACCAAAGTGAAGCTGCTCAAAAGATGCTAGAGTTGAGTTTACATCGATCGGTGTTTTTCAATACTCAATTTAACAAAGGTGTTTGGTACTTTCGGGAAAAACAACTTCTACATCTTCAAAGGTGAACAATAAAAGCAGTCAACCCACTTCCAAGTAGGAAGATTTCCTTTGATGATTACTTGAGGTTGATGCAACTTGGTAGACCATGGGAACGTGATGATGACTTGGTCGTGGCCCTTATTGACAGGAGTGATTATAACAGTTAGTTCAGCAGAATTTACAAGCCTACCATTGTCATAGAGCCGCAACATGTGGGAGTGATGGATATGCCATCTTTAGGTAGATTTCCACTTGATTCCGAGTTTCTTCCATCCCAACCACCACCACCAACGTCCTCTCCCTTCGTTTATCCCAGTGGCCAGGGAGGTTTATCTTCTTCGTCAGCTATGCCACCGTTTGACTGGGAGGTGTCGAATATTAATCTAGAAGAGGAGCATATCATTGTTCCAATTACTTCTCAATCTATGGAACAGACGTATCCGTATTGGGGGGTAGAAGCTACACCAGAGCAGTTACGAGAAAGGTTGAACGATCACTATTGTCGATCACATCAAATGTAGGATTATTACTTGGGGCAGCTGACCCAAAAGACGAACACATTAAATCTTGATATACCAGATGAATCCAGTAAAGGTCAACCAAGTCGAAGTCAACCAGGTCATATAAGATGTCGTAGAAGGATAGAAGAAGTCAAAAAAGTGCTGACACACCATAGCACGTGCCAAAAACTCTTATGACACATGATGTCGGAGAATTTGAAATGACGACTATGGAAACTCCTGGAGGTCGTCCAATCTTTATAAATCTTCATACCCCGACTCCAAGAGTATGAGGCTTCTCAGGGTATCAGCCCATTCAAGACATTGGTCCCTCAACTTCTCAGGTTCTTATGGTTCTTTTTGTAGGTTTTAGTGATGAAACTCAACCTCCTGTACTTACTCAAGATTCTCTAACAACCATGTTGGTACAAGGGGATTACAATGACGATAGTTGGATCTTTAATGGTGGTGCTCAAGGAAGTCAACAAGGAAAATAAATGCAATTTTAATTCAATATAACGAAAGATAATTAAATCCACTATGTGTTGATTAAAAACTATGTGTATTAAATTCTAAACTAGTCTGTTTTAATGCATAATAACTATGTGTATTAATCAAAAATAGTCGTTGGATTTGTAAAAAGTTATATGTAATTTGATTTCGAAAGGAATAAACAAGCTTAATAACTTGATTGAATTAACTAAAATTAAATTAAAACACTAATCTCCATTACATTAATTTACTCTTTCTACGCTCTTTTACAAGATATAAACTAGGGCAATAAAAACTTAAATAAACATTTCAATAAAAAACTCGGAAAATCTTTGGCCTCATATTTATCTTCATTTTACGTAACTTCCAATCGATGCGCTCTTGAGAAGATTTTCCCTAGTTTTTGTTTTTTTTCCTTCATTTTTCTTGCCTTGAACTCTTTCTCTTTCTTTTAGGTGCAGATTTGACTTGGTTAACATATAAAACTTGAAGACCTCTTTGATTTTTATCATTCTCTATTTTCTTATAGCCATCACATATGTTACTAACAATGGTTTCAAGAATGACTCCAAAAAATCAAGTTGTGTTTTCAAATCAAGTTGGGTTACAATTTGTGACATTTAAAAAAAAATTGAAGAAAATTTATAGTAGAAAGTAGAGAAAGTAGAAAATTTTAGTGAAAAAAATTTGGTGTAAAAATTTGGTTTGAAAATGGTGATTTTATAGGTGGCAAAGAGTAAGCCGTTCGCGACATACTCTTCGACGAGCGACAGAGTCTTGACCCCAAGCGATGGAGACTATGTCACCAGCGACAAAGACTTTAGTCGCTCGACAAGGACTCTGCTGCACTGTTCAAACCTCCATTATTGAGCGTTTGAGAGGTAAATTTGTCCTTTTGAGAGGTCCATGTTAGCTCAAAATGGACAAATGAAGTTGTTTGAGAGGTGCATAGGAACTGATCTAACAAATTAAAAAATCTAACTTAATATAATCTATATGAAATTCTTAAAATAAATCAAAAACAACATTTTATTCTATTTAGGTTTTTGATTGATTACTTTAGTTTGAATCTAACTTTTTTTATGCAGTTTCAAAGTATGAAAAACACATGGAGATTTGGTTGAAAAATTACTAGTTGAACCTCTATGTGTTCTCTGTATAACTTAATCCTAAAAAAATCTATTTCTCTAGTCATCTTCAAAAACCGACTCTAATCCTAAGTTTAGTCTATCTAGTTAATCAAAAAATTAACATTAACTACTAATAATGTAAGGGGATTCCTGCTATTAAAAAAAAATATTATGGCTTTTGGAATTACTACAAAATAACCTTGTTTTATCTTTTCTAGTATAAGATTCAATTTTTGTGTATAACAAAAATCAATCAATAGATGAGACAAATATAAATACCATAATAGAACACAATTATAGAGAAGGCAACCAAGCAGCAAACAGATTTACAAAACATGTTGCTGACGAAATTCAGACAGATGTTGTCACCATTACCATATGAGATAATGCGATTCCACCTTTTATAAACCAAATTGTAATAAATAAATCCATGGATACGACGTATCCTCGTGTAATTCTTTTCTAGCTTAATAAAGAATATTTATGCTTTAAATTTTATTTTTTAATATATGTGTAAATGACGAGTACATTTAGGATGCTATGCACTTTTGGGCCATGCACTACCGTTTTTGAGACGATAGAGAGATACCTATAAGGCTACTAGGAATTACTAGTTAATCCACTTTTGGTGACTCGTTTAGTATGTAGTCCACCCATTTTAGCATGTTTTGTAGTCAAAAAAACGATTTTTGGAGTAGATTTATTACTCGCTAGTCCAACTTACGTGTGAGTTATAAGAGATATTTTGGAAATATCTTAGTTTACCCTCTCTCTAACGTACATATAAAACGAGTTGAAATCAAATCTTTGTAGATTTTCTTTCCTTTCTTCAGCTTAGATCCGACTTTCGCTCTCTCTCTACTTCTGCTGGTGTTCTTCAGTTTTAGGGTTTCGATCTCAAATCTCCAGGGTTTTTTTCTAGTTAATTTTCTTCTATGTTATTTGATTTATTTTATGCTTTTTTTTGTTTTTTGTTTTTTTAAACTGAAATCATGATAATCAACTCGATTTTACGATTTTGTTGTTTTTCTTACACTGAAATCATGTTGATTATCTTTTTCTATGCTTGTTTTTATCTCGTTTTTGTTCGTGTTTTAGTGTTTCTGTTGATTTTTGAAACTGATTTTTTTAATTGTTCTATTTCATTCATTAGATCGTCGTATTCCGTTTGTTTACATGTAGTTTGATAATAGGTATGATTTGGTTTTCTTTTATTTTTTCAGGAACTCATGATTTCTGTTCTTTGTTCTGTTTTTTTTTAATGATTCTTCAATACATATTAATATGTACTGTTTTTCTAAGCTTTTTTATATTTACTGGTGCTATATATTGTATGGTATACCATTTTTGAATCAGTACATAATTGTTTGTACTGCATAATATGCTTTTACTTGTTTGTTTTGTGTGAATCTATAATATTTGTTATACTCCTAAACCAATACATATTATGTTGTACCGTAGATTTGGTGTTCCTATCATCTGAAAATATATGTTTGATTTTTATTTGGATCACATTTCTACTGGTTCAACATGTTAGGTGTTGGTTCTAATCCAAATACCTTTTGCTACTCTCATGTATACCACAAGCAACACCACATTGCATATTTGGTTATGTTATCTTCGACTTTAGAAGATTTAAAGTTTACTATTTGCAATGTGTGGAGCTGGTTGACTCCATCAATTATTGTTGTTAATTATGTTGAAAATGGAGTGAATGTCCCTGTCATTGCTGATGTATCGCTTCAAGGGCTTGATGCATTATATTTTACAAAGAATTCAGATTTCTTTGAGTTGCATGTGGATGTTGTTTTATCAGTTCTGAGTTGTTTTATTTGAAAGGTTGTAAAGAGGTTGCAAGTGTTCTTTTTTCCGATGGTTGGGAGAATGTTTTTGAAGATAAAAACCATTTTTTCTATGGTGGTGTTGAAGCTGTTCGGTTAGCATGTGAGAAATATTGTTTGAGGACTGGATATAAGGTTAAAAAATTAAATAATGACCTTGAGAGATTTACGATGAGATGCAGCAATGACTGCTGCTCTTGGATGCTTCATGCGGTTGCCGTGAATGGATTATTGGATGTGTTTAAGATAAAGGATTACGTGGGGAGGCATACTTGTGGTGCTGGGTATAGGTTGAGGAGTCCAACTGTTTTGAGGAAGCTTGTAAATCATTTAGTTCATGAGTATGTCAAGCACAACCGTCTCATAAAGGCGCAAGAGATTATGGATTATATTAAAGTTGGGGAAGGGATCAACATCAAGTATCATCATGCATATCATGCATTATACTTATCGAATCAAATGATTATTAGTGACGATGTAAAGTCATACACTGATCTTGCTTGGTGGGTCACTGTTGTTGCGGAAACCAACCCAGGGTCTTATATCGATTTTGACTTCAACGACACAACAAAGAGATTTAACAGACTTTTTATTTGCCTTGGATCTTGTAGAGAGGTTTATAAACTTTGTCATCCAATTATCTTTTGTGATACGATATTTCTTACGCGGAGGTTTAAAAGAGGTCTAATGGCTGCGACATGTCTTAACAACAATCAAGGTAACTTTTTTATATTGTACATATTTGATATGTAACTGTTTTTTATGTACCAGTGCGAAGAGACATGTAGCCTATTTTCTAGTACATATCAATATATATTGTATGATCATATACATCATACATAAAGTACATATTGATATACATTGCAGGTATAACATAATTTGAAGGTGAAGACATGATGTACATATTGATATGGGCTTTATATTATTTTTTTCCAGGTTTTTATCCTTTTGCATATGCATTAGTTCCTGGCGAAGATAATAATAATTGGCATTGGTTTATGGAAAATCTTAAAAAAGTTAGGGAGCATCGTCCGATCACCTTTTTGACTGACCGAGGTGAAGGTTTGTTGAATACGATTCCTGAAGTTTTCCCTGATTCTTATCATAGCTATTGTTTTCTCCACTTGAAAAAGAACTTACCATCATTAAGTCTAATGAAAAATATAAATAAGTGACTGTTTCCAAAAAGCAACATATGCGCTTTCTCCAGCAAGATATGAAGAAGGTATTCAAGAAATGGTTTATCTAGGAAGGCCTTGGGTTGTTGAATACTGCCGTAACATTCCTAGGGAAAAGTAGTCTAGTGTATACTTCCCAGGATGTAGGTATGGTCAGACTTCTTCAAGCATTGTCGAGTCTTTTAATAACTGGATTCATCGCGAGAAGAAGTTACCTCCTTGCGCTCTATCTGACACAATCAGGTTTTTATAAGTTTCTTGTAACACTACAAGTACATATGTATTATATGTATACTATGTTTATTGTTTTTTAATTTTATTTGTCGTGTAGGTTACGCGTAATGGAGTTGATGTTTGAACGTCGTGAAGAAAGTCTTTTGATGGATCAGGAACTCTTAACCCCTGTGTATCAAGCCTTACTTGAACTACTCATTCAAATTGGTCTTCCTTGGAAAGTTAGTCAGTCATATGCTCACGTCTTTGAAGTTCATACCCCAAGGTTAGTTTTTTAGGTAACATGCTCTTTTGATGTGAGATATCCACTAAACTAGTTTCTTAGGGGTACTGCAGAAAACATATCAAATATGTATTGTACAGATTATCTTCTTGGGTTTGTGTAGGGAAAATATCAATATATACTGCATAAATAATATGTTTGGTTTCTTGTGTGCAGGTCTCATATGGTAGATCTACAGCAAAAGAGTTCTACTTGCCAAAGATGGCGCGTGTATGGTTTTCCATGCTCGCATGCTACTGCAACTATTGCTGCATCTGGGGGAAAGTTCCTTGATTATATCGACGAATACTTCAAAGTTAGCTGTTATCGCCAGCTATATCCAATCGCTATTAGACATGTTCCTAATCACGACAAGTAAGTTTTTAAGCAGTACATATTGATTTTTTTATGGTAGTATCATACATGAGAATGGTTTTAAGAAGTACATATAAACCATAAACTAAAACTAGCATAGTACATATTGATATTTAGTATAACATACATCAACAAAAACTGCACAAGTATAGTAGATTTTTCTTATTTATGTTTTTCAATATACCACAGGCCTGATGAGTATACCGCAGAAGATACTATTCTTCCACCAATAGTAGTTAGGGCTCCTCCAGGAAGAAGAAAAAAGAACCGCATCAAGAGTGCATGAGAGAGGAGCAAAAATCTTGTTACATGTTCAAATTGTAAATTGAAAGCTCATCAGAACAAGGATACATGCAATGTTATCCATCATTACCAATATACGGATGAGAATTAATTTCATTACAGTTTTTTTTGGTACATTTGTGATTTAAATTCTTTTAGAAGATATTATTTTTTTAGGTTTATTTTTTCAGAACTTGTTTGTGTGCCAATTGAATTATGTTCTTAATGACATAACGAGAATTTGATGATATAAATCTTATATTTTTCTCCATATTTAAAGATGTATGAACATGTGGTTGAATGTAATTCACTATATACGGGGGTCGAGGGGGCAACGCCCCCTCGTTATTAGTTATTTTTTATTCCCAATACATTTTTTTTAGTAATCTTGTAGTTGTTATAAAAACATAAAAAAATGCACATAAACAAAGTAATTTTTTTAATTCATATAAATATGTACTTCATAGTACATGTCAATATGTACTTGTTTAGAATATGAATCTATTGGTTCAGAGTTTCAGAACAAAGCACCTATCAATATGTACTTCCTAGCACATATCAATATGATCTTCCTTTCTATATAAATTTAAAAATAAATAGAAACCTAACAATGCTAATAAATATAATCACATATATATATATATATATAAACATAATAATATCCTGATATAAGTATATAAATCTTTATCAGTTCAATAACTAAAATCCAAGTTCAATAAGTACACATAATAAGAAAGTTACTGCAGTACATATCCATATCTACTCTGCAGGCAAACATTTATTTTCATTTGGAGGGGTCCCAACTGAATTCAGGCGTAGTGGCTGTCAAAAACCTGCATGCTAACTTGATTCTTTTCTTCTGAATCTTCTTCATCAATTGTTCGTCATCTCCCAAACTTTTTCCATCATGATCAATCTTTGATCTCCTCTTGATAAATGCATTACATATAAAAGGCAGTCTGGCCACATTCCTTGTTGTGGTTACCCATAGTCAGTCAACCTTAAGTTGCTCACCATCTTTCTCTGATTCTCATCCAAGAACTGATTGATTGGATTGAACAAGTATTCAGATATTTTTTTGGCATTCTCATAACAATGATCCCTGAACACCACAGATGAGTTGTAATGGATTAATTTATGGGTTTAACACTCAAACTCGAGCAGTTTTAAATGTTTGTTGCCATGGCACATGAGTACAAGGATCTTCTCGATGTCGTTGCTCATTGTCAAGATTGGCATAATAATAGCAGTCACTTCTGCTCCCTGTAAAGTCTCTGGTTTGTCGACATGATACTGAAAATTGGAAACGTTTAATAGGTTATTTCACAAAGTATATATCAATATGTACTTTTTCATATCCAATGTTCAAAATTATAAAAGAAGAAAACAACACATACCCAAGCAGCTGGATCCAGGTGCAACACCTTTAAGTATTTTCTTTCTGCCTCAGGATTCGCTTGGTCCTCCTTAGACGCCACTTGAAGCTTATACTGAACGTAGTTGAGAAGATCTTGCTCTAATGCTCTGTTGAATATCAAATCTTCCATTGTAGCCCTGCTGACGCAGATACCACCTTCATCCTCTACTGTCCAAGCAACCGAGTTGCACATTTATAACAAAAACTCATGTTGAAGTAAGTTTTTTTGATATGTAATGCAAAACTTACTTGATTTAAAAGTAAAATGAAAGGTAGAAAGTACTTACCTTTCTCAAAGTATGGAAGTAGAATCATTATTTGTTCATCTGTCATATTCTCATAGAGTGGTGACTTGTCAAGATCCATGAACTTCATATGAGGTTTCTGAGTTTTACGAGCTTTATTTTTCTTTCCTGTCTTTATTGTCTTTTTTCTTTGCTCAGTTTTCGACTTCTTCTTTTCAGAAAACTTACTTCCACTATCAAATAATGGATCTGTCTTCTTTGTTGGATTCGCACGAGTTACTCGCCTGCTAACTTGTTCTCTAGTTGGTATTGACTTCTTTGCAACAACCTTTGGTTTTGCTTTCGCTTTGGCAACAGTCATCTTGGCAAGTTTGGTTGCTAGTGGCACGTCGCTTGACGTTTGGGTGGTTGTAACTTTATATTCCTGCATTTTTGAATCCATATTTTCAGTACTATATTTGAATCATACTTTTTCAAACAAAGACAAGAAAGGTAAATTACCACAAGTAGAAGATATACCTCTGGGACATTTTCCTGCTCAGGTGTGACTTGATTTGCATTCTTCTCAGGTATAAGGTTGTTCGGCTCAGCTGTAACTTGTCGAACTTCTACACGTCCAAATAAATTATTAAAAAATGTTTTCGAATGTCAATCCAAAACAGAGTATGACTTGAAACACTACCATTATCTTGGTTGAGAGATGCATATTCTTCATCATAAACTCCCTTGCTGGAAATGTCTAAGTCCAAAAATTCTTCAAATGTGAACTTTTAAATGTCTTCCATCTTAGCCATCTCAGTAAACAAAGCTACTTTCATGTCCACGAAGCTCAAGGTTCTGCGACATCCCTTTAATAGTTTCAATACTCTGGTCTATAGCTTCAATCACCTTTTTCACTGCTTCTTGTTGAAGTCCAGGTAAATCATCCTGCAACCAGAGTTTTTTTCATGATAGTTAAATACATATTGATATGTACAGTTATATGACAATAATAAAACACATTTGTAATCGAGTACATATTGATATTTACAGTTATATTGATAAACACATTTGTAATAAAGAGTGAAACTAGCCAGCATTACTTACATATGTGTTATTTTTCTCTTGCATCTCTTTGATCTCTTTCTCCAAGTCAGATTTAGCCCATGTTTTAATAACAGAAATATCAACACCATAAAACTTGTGCACCGAAGGTGGTGTTGACAATGCAACATTAAATGGGACCCTTTTGACGGTGGTGTCACTCAAAATATTTTTTTCATCTTCTGTTGGAGTAGTCGCAGTTGGCACTTCTTATGTTGGAATCTGAACAGTTGGCACTTCTTCTCCCAAAACTACTTTATCTTCTGTTGGGGTTGTAGGAGATATGAATTCTCCTGTTGGGTCAGTACCCAAATGAGTGGGACTCTCATCAATTGAGTCTCAAAACTCTTCTTCATTTTCAGGCTCCAAGGGAGAAACTTTCATATATATGTCATTCAACATTTGCAAAAGCTTTGATGCATCAAGCGGTATATCCTCATGCTATATGGTGTTCGCTTCACCCCATTTTTCAAAGATTGTCTTTTTCAAATCTTCATATCTTGCTTTCCAATTATCTTCCTCCACTGCCTTTCCTGCAGTTTCTTCGCTATCTTCTACCTTTCCAGCTTCACTCTCCTCTTCTGCAAGTCTTCTTGTGATTCTATTCAGAATTTGCTTTTCTTGATTGGTGTACGGAACCTTGAAATTTTCATTGAACTATATCAAAATAACAAAATATGTAATCAAAAATATGTATTATAAAAACAATTTTTTTCATGAGGTACATATCAATATATACTGTAGGATAACAAACATCATAAATGCAGTAAATTAGTACATATTTTTCTTACCTCATATTCAGTTGTATCAATGTCTTTTTAGAGTGCAGCACATAAGTTTGTCAGATTCCATTTGACAGCTCTCGGAACAAACTTTTTTTCAGGAATCGTCTTTATTTCCTCCGGTTCCAGCAAATATGTATGCTCTGCATACCAAATCTATTTTGGAAAAAAAAATCACCAAAACAAAGTTAAAAATAAATCATGATTTTCATTGAGTAAACTACTAAAAAGATTTTTAGTATGTATTCTTACCAATAAATAGTTCATACATCCGATAGTATTCTCGACTGCATTCTTTTCTAAGTAAGAATGTATAAAATCTGGCCATGAGACATTCTTTGCAGCCTTGAGATCCTCCACAAGACCAATGTACTTTTCAGTCAACGCATTTACATCTTTTGTTGTGAAAAACAACGTGATACACATGAATAGGCATATAAGCTTTACAAGGTCTTCAACATCTCTCACTTCTTCACTTTTTTCCTCACTTCCTTCTTCAATATCTTCTTCACTTTCTTCTTGTTTATTTTCTTTATCACTCCCACTTTCTTCAGGTTCTTCATCACTTTGCTTTTCTTCATATTCTTCAACTTTTTCATTTGCTTTTTTCTTAGTTGCTGTTTTTTTTCTTAAAAGTTTTAAGATTTCTTCTTGTATCCTCACTCTATTTACCTTTATAGTCTTTTCTACATCACCAGAGAACCTTTGGAAGAAATCATTGTTTCGATATCCACCCTTGATGTCAGCATCATATCTTCATGTTGTCTTTTCCCTTCTCTTGGCATTCAGAAGATAACACCTATTTCTTCAGGAGTGGATGTCATAATATGTGAAATTCCATGTCTTTTGAACTTAAATTTGAGCTCATTCGCAACTTTACTTCTCTTATAACACTGTATTAGATTGGTCACCGCAGTTTCATTCTTCATCTAGTGATCTACACCAAGATTTGTGTACCAGAACATCAAAAAAAGGTTCCCATATGATTGCTCACCAATGATCAGCAACTGATTTTCACTCAACTCAAGCTTTTCATCCTTGATTGCTTTAACAAGTGAGAAAATCCCCATGAAACCACTTATGTAGATTTTCCTAGCAGGTGCAGGTGCTTATGTCTTCTTTGTGGTTTTCTTAACACCACCTATATAATGAACACACTGTCAATAACCCTAAAATATATCAATATGTACTATAATATAGAACAAAGTATATATTTTGATATGTTGATATCTATCTGTTATATCATGAACAAAGGATACATTGATATGTACTGATCCAATTCAACATTAGAACAAAGTACATACCAATATATACTATCTTGTACGCAAGATCTAGATGCTATAATATAGAACAATATATATCGATATATATGCTTTATATCTATATCATGAAGAAAGTATATATTGATATGTACTGATCCAATTCAAGATCTAGAACAAAGTACATATCAATATATACTTATCCTGCAATCAAGATCTAGATGTTATAACATGAAAATAAGTATATACTGATATATACTGATCCAATTCAAGAATTAAAACTAAAAACCAAGTACATATCAATATATAACCTATATTTTGCATGCTAGATCTATGTGCTATAACATGAAAAAATATATATATGTTGATATGTACCGATGATGTATGCTAGATCTAACTCCTATAACATGAACAAAGTATGTTATATATTGATATGCACCGATGATTAGAATCATTACATTTTTTACCAGAAACAACAACATCATTCTTCTTCTTCTTTGATGTTGATGGAGAACTAACAACAAGAGCTCTCGTAAGAAGAGCTTTCTTCTTCTTCTTTGTAGATGGAGAATCAACAACAACAATTTGCTTCGATGTTGTTGGAGAATCAACAACATCAGTGTTCTTCTACCTTTTATTTTAGTGGTAGAGAATCTACATGAGAAGCGTTCTTCTTCTTCTTCTTCGATGGTGGAGATTGAGGAGTATCTTGTTCTTCAATTACTGTTTCTTTTATTCTTCTATTAATTTTCCTTTTGGTACCCATTTAAGTTTACCGATGATACTTTTTACTCAGTGGTTGAAGACGACGAAGGTTAGGTTCAGTTTGTAGTAAACTGTAGAATGTTCAAGAAATATATGTTTCAAAGTGTGGTGGGTTTCTCGATTCAGTTTACATATTTTGATTTTGTTGTTTTCGCTGGGTTTTTCAATTTGGTTTCAGGTGGTTTCCAAAATCTTACCCTAGATTTTCAGTTTTAAATGAATTAAAGAAGGTAGCTGAACTGAAATTTTGGTTCATAACAAACTGGGAAGAAGAAAAGTGGAGGATGTGGAGTACATGGGATTCACACGTGATGGCCATTAAAGTATTTTTAACTTTTGAAAAAGATTTTGGACCTATGGATAATTGGGTTCACCCGGTGGACTATAGGATAATTAGGTCTGGTTTTTATGGACCAACCATCAAATTACCCATAAGGCTATAGGCTATAGTAGAATGGCAGTGTCATTCCTGGGTATTCTAAATCAACTGACTGATGAGAGAAGGCATAGTATCACAATCATTGGATTTAGGTATCATAAGTATGGACGTCGTGCCACCCTGTTTCTGCAATTCACGTATCAAAACATCTTTATAAAAAAAACACTAAGGTAACCATTACAGTGCAAAAAAGAATGGAACACTGACTTGGTCCTGTAGACTAATGATACACGTTATAACAATTGTTTTTCAAAGATATCAAACTGTTATGCTAGCTTAAAAGGAAGGAGAGTACTTAGGATGCCAATGACACCAACAGATTAAATGATTTTAGGGATCATTTTAACATATCTCAAACTTGTTAAATATAAATTCTTTGGCACTACACACTAGTTTATTCCGCTGTGGCGCTGTCCAAGAATTGGCTTAGGCCAATTCCTATGCACCCATATCAAATGGGTGTGTTTGTGATAGGTGCATAATTTACATATTTTGAGTATCGCTTTCTTACACTAATTTGCTAGATTTTGTATGAATTACTTTTTATTATTGTTACTTTTGTATATTATATCTTTTGTTAGGTTATATCTCTAAAAGAAGTGAAAATGAAGTGCTTAAAGGGAAAAATGCTAAAGAACCAATAGGAACTCTTTCAAACCCAGGATTTGTTCACAACATGTTGAAGAGAATGAGAAAACGAAGCCAACAGTTAAAGAATGAAGTCATTCCGACTTCGTATGAAGAAGTTACATGCGAAAAGAGGAATTAAGCTTGTCGGTTTTACGGAAACGACAGTTAAAAGAGTTTTAAAAGAAAAATACTAAAGGCATTGCGCTTCTGCTAAGGAATGTCTAATATTTGAATATTGTTAAAGGAACCATCAGTGTTGATAGGGGCCATCTCCTTTTTATTCTCTAAAGATGCAAACAGGGAATTAGGTTTAATTCCGGTTGTTCTTTGCAAACGTTGATGGCCATGTTCAGGTGAGATAAAAGGGATTTATTCATACCAGTGAGATACTCTAAAAAGTGTTATGAACAGGGCTACCAGAGGGTGCCTCACTCACAAGTAAGGGTGCCAGCAGATCTGTTAGTTAGTCTTGGTCAGCGATGGTTACAACTGGCAGTCCATGTCTGGGTGAATACGAGTCAGATCAGTTAGATAGCTGAGTCAAGTCTGATTAGTCTTAATTCTGTTTAGTGTTCGAGTGAGTATAAATAAACTCGATTAGCATCCATGTAATCCATGTTTTTTGGCTTACATTTTTTCAGTCTCCATTCATTGTTTCTAAACTTTCTCTGCAATTTTCTACATTTGTCTCATTTTTCTAAGACCTTCTTCCTATTCTTGGAGGAATCTATCATTTTGTATCAGAGCTTGAAAATCCTGATTTGATCTTTATCATGTCTAATCACACCTCAAGAATTGCTAACCTAGAAGAAAGATGTACTGAAATCAATAGGGAAATGATTTCCTTGAATGAAAGAACATCAGGAATTTCTTCAAGCTTAAATGATGTCACTAGTAGGGTGGATGGAATTACAAATCGACTAGATGACCTCTCATTGCAAATGGAAACATCTAACAACAGTATGAACATCAATATAAACTCATTCTAAACTCAGGTAAAACTAATCAGTTCAAGAATGGAAGTTATTTTTCAATTCATGCAAGAAAGCCGGCCAAATCATAACCAAGATAACCTAAGGAATGGCTCACATTCTCATCCTGAAGGAGAAGAGAGTACTCAACCAGTGGAGGAAAACAATTCAAGAAGAAATGATCTCAACCAAAATAACAGAATATCCTCACAAACTCGAGTAGATCTTCCCAGATTTGCGAAGGGAGATGATCCAATTTTGTGGATATACAAGGCTGAGCAGTACTTTAGATTTTATAGTATACACCCAACCCAAAAAGTAACTAAAATATCTTTCCAGTTAGAAGGAGATGCTCTCCAATGGTATCATTGGCAGGGGTATGACATCAATAATCCATCCTGGGAAGAATTTGTGAAGGAGTTTGGTTCAACAGAATATATTGATTTTGCTTCTTCACTGTTTAAGCTTAAACAAACAGGAACATTCCAAGATTATGTTTCTTCTTTCAGAAAGTTTGCCATAAGAACCATTGGACTCTCACAATAAGCAATTAAGAGTTGTTTCATTGGAGGACTTAAGGATGAGCTTAGATATGATGTCCAAATTCTAAAACCTTCAACAGTTTATGAAGCAATCTCAGTTGCTGCACAGCTGAATGCCAAGGTACAATCTCTCAACTCATATAATCCTAAACAGTACCAGAGATCATATGTGCAATATACTTCTAGTAGTCTTTCTCAGAATGTTATAGCTCCAACTAAGGTGGTACCCAAGTTAGAATACAAGAAAATATCCCCATCTGCAGTGACAGAAAGAACCTTGAACAATCTATGCTATTATTGTAATGGAAAATGGTTCAGAGGTCACATGTGCAAAGAGAGGGCATCCAAGACTGGTGGTTCACAAATACTACTTCTAGATCTGTTAGAAGAAGCTACTGAAGAAATGAGTGAGATGTTGGCTAATGAGAAATAACAAGCTAGTACTTCATCCATACATCTAAGTGAGTGTGCACTCTTTTGTATTAGCCAGTTACCAAATATCAAGACAATGAAAGTAGCTGTCAAACTCAAATGAATTGATGTAAAAATCTTGTTAGATTCTGGGAGCACACACAACTTTGTGGATGCCAGATTTATCAAGAATGTGAAATGGATTCCTCATGAAGAAAACACTGTCAAAGTCATGGTGGCTGATGGTAGTTATGTGAATGGTGGAGGTTATTTCAAAAAATGTCCAATTGTACTAGGAAGCTTCAAGGGAGAGGTGGATTTACAAGTTCTTCCCTTAGGTGGTTGTGACTTAGTCCTTGGAGTACAATGTCTTTCAACTTTAGGCACCATATCTTGGAATTTCTCCAACTACACTGTGGAGTTTAAACAGGATGGACAACAGTACATAATCCAGCAGTTATAGACTCCAGATCCCTTGGCAGAGATAGTGTCCATAAAACAAATGAAAAGATTGCTTAATTCCTCCAAGATAGGATATTACATATGTAATCTAGAAGCAGAAGTAGTAAAGAGTAAAGATCATTTTACCACTCTTGAATCTCAGGAATTGCAACAACTTTTGTGGAAGTACAGGAATTTGTTTGACACTCCAAGAACTCTGCCTCCTAGCAGGAGTTGTGATCATCAAATACCATTGCTGCCTGATTCTAAACCAATAAACAAGAAACCATATAGGTATGGTCCTGTTCAGAAAGATGAAATAGAATCTGCAGTACAGGATTTGTTAGACTCAGGATTCATAAGACCAAGTCACAGCCCATTTGCTTCACCAGTGTTGCTAGTTAAGAAGAAGGATGGGACTTGGAGGATGTGCATGGACTACAGGATCTTAACAGCATGACTGTGAGGAACAAATACCCAATACCCTTGATTGATGATCTCTTAGATGAATTATCTGGAGAAAAATGTTTCTCTAAACTAGACTTGAGATCAGGTTATCACCGAATAAGAATGATGGCATCAGATGTTCAAAAAACTGCTTTTAGAACTCATGAGGGATTGTATGAATTCCTAGTGATGCCATTTGGGCTCACAAACGCTCCTGCTACTTTCCAAAACCTCATGAATGATATTTTTAAGGCTTACTTAAGGAAGTTCATCCTAGTGTGCTTTGATGACATTTTAGTCTATAGCAAGACATGGGAGGAACATCTCAACCATCTGGAACTCACATTCAAGTTGTTGGATCTACATCACCTATATCTCAAGGAATCTAAATGTGATTTTGGGGAAAGACAGGTGCATTATTTAGGCCACATTGTCACTTGTGAGGGAGTCTTACCTGATCTAGAGAAACTGAAGGCAGTTCAAGACTGGCCTCTTCCCTCTACACTTAAGAAATTGAGGAGATTCCTGGTCCTCACCGGCTACTCCAGGAAGTTTGTACCTGGCTATGGCAAGATATGCCATCCATTATTTGAGTTAACCAAGAAAAACAATTTCCATTGGAATCAGAAGGCAGAGGAGGCATTTGCTAAATTGAAGCACATTATGTTGATCCCACAGGTACTAGCCTTACCTGATTTTTCTTTGCCTTTTGAGATTGAATGTGATGCATCAGACACTGGAATTGGAGCAGTACTTCAACAAAATGGTAGACATATTGCTTTCTTTAGCCAGAGTCTGGGGGCTAGAAATGCTGCACTATCTACCTATGAGAAGGAGTTGATAGCCATAGTACATGCCATAAGAAAATGGGAGAATTACATACAAGGTAAACATTTTGTTATTAAAACAGATCACCAGAGCTTGAAATACTTTCTGGAACAAAAGGCCAACACCACATTTCAAAGGAAATGGGTAGGTAAACTCATGGGATATGATTATGAAATAAGGTACAAAAAGGATTGTGACAACAAGGCTGCAGATGTACTATCCAGGATGCATGAGGAGACACCAGTGCCAGAGTTACAAGCAATATCATATCCATACTCTAATTGGATGGATGACCTGAGACAACACTTAGAGGAAGAGGTCTACATTAAAGATTTAATGAAAACATATTATGCTACAGGTGCTTTCCCATCTAAAAATTTCACTTATGATAATGGGTTCCTTAAGTATAAGAAAAGGATTGTGCTTAGTCCCAATTCATCTTGGAAAATTAAACTCTTGGAAGAGTTATATTCCAGTCCAGTTGTTGGCCATCATGGTGTTCTGAAAACTTATATGAGAATGAAAAGAAATTTTTACTGGTCTGGAATGAAGGAAGATATCAGGAAGTTTGTAGCAGAATGCTCAGTTTGCCAAAAACACAAGTATGAGACTTGTGATCCACCTAGGTTGCTTCAGCCACTTCCAATTCGTGAGCAAGTCTGGACTTCAGTGAGCATGGACTTCATAGTGGGGTTGCCAAGGTCCAAGAATAAGATAGTAATATTTGTGGTGGTGGATAGACTGTCCAAGTATGCTCACTTCATGCCATTATCCCATCCTTATACTGCATCCACAGTGGCTCAAGTATATGTGGATAATGTAACCAAATTACATGGAATGCCCACTTCCATCATTATTGACAAGGATCCAGTATTCTTAAGTCATTTCTAGAAGAATTTTTTCTCTTTAAGTGGTTCTAAACTGAACATGAGCTCAGGATTCCACCCACAGACTGATGGGCAAACGGAAGTGGTTAACAGGTGCATAGAGACTTATTTGAGATGTTTTGCTTCTCATGCTCCACATTCTTGGGTTAAATGGCAATCTTGTTCTGAGTGGAGTTATAACACAGCATACCACTCCTCTTCCAAGCTGTCACCATTTCAAGTTTTAGATGGGTACCCCCCCTCCCCATATTCAATTGCACGAATTAGGCACAACAAGAGTTGAGTCTGTGGAGGAGGAATTAACCACTAGAGACCAAATGATGCAGTTGTTGCGCATAAACTTACAAATGGCTCAGCAGAGAATGAAGATCCAAGCTGATAAGAATCATTCTGAGAGGGAATTTCAGGTCAATGATATGGTATATTTACGACTTGTTCCTTACCAGATGAGTTCATTGGCAGGGCATTCTTTTCACAAATTATTACCAAAATTCTTTGGTCCATACAAGGTGATCCAGAGAATAGGAAAAGTAGATAATAAACTCCTGCTACCTCCCCAGATCAAGGTGCACCCAGTTTTCCATGTTAGTTGCTTAAAGAAGCAACTTGGTTCACAAGTGCAACCAGTGCACACTTTGCCATCTCTGACTGATAACCAGGTAGTTGTTCCTAAAAAGATTTTGGCAAGGAAGCTAGTATTGGGAAAAACGTCAGAGGGCAATCGAGTTTTAAGTACCAAATGGTTAGTTCAATGGGAGGGAAGAGATGAGGCTGATGCTACTTGGGAAGATTCAGTTTCTTTCTTACAGAAATTTCCTGGCTTTGCAGTAGAGGAACAAGATTGATCACCTTGAGGACAAGGTGGATTTCATGAGGGGACAATGTTATGAACAGGGCTACCAGATGGTGCCTCACTCACAAGTAAGGGTGCCAGCAGATTTGTTAGTTAGTCTTGGTCAGCGATGGTTACAACTGGCAGTCCATGTCTGGGTGAATACGAGTTAGATCAGTTAGATAGCTAAGTCAAGTCTGATTAGTCTTAATTCTGTTTAGTGTAAGGCCTAATCGAGTGACTATAAATAAACTCGATTAGCATCCATGTAATCCATGTTTTTTGGATATTAATAAAAAGTACCCTTACATTTTTTCAGTCTCCATTCATTGTTTCTAAACTTTCTCCAATTTTCTACATTTGTCTCATTTTTCTAAGACCTTCTTCCTGTTCTTGGAGGAATTTATCAAAAAGTTATGGTGGTATGTGGTGATAGTGGAGCTCGATCTCGAAAAAGATGGCAGTGGTGGACTATTATTTGCTGCCTGTGATTGATGAAGATCGGAGATGGTCGATGGTGGTTTGTGGCAGGAGAAAGAATGGAGAAAACAGAGTTGATGGTTAGTTGTTAGTTAGAACATTGTTCGAGTGATGGAATTATGGCAGTGTTGATGGGTTGTTTCCATTATCGAAATCAATTAGGGAGATGAATGAGCAACAATGATGGCAGTTTACGATTGATGGCAGTGATGATGGAGACGTGAGGATAAGGGAGCTGTGATGTGATTACTCAATGATCAATGGCAGAGAGGAGTCTGAATAAAACATAGATGAAGAAGGCAGTTATGGCATAGATTGATCACGATACATTGATCGATGGTGATGGTGGTTGGAGAAGCTGGTGCCACTGATGGGTTTCCGTCGATGATTGATGGAGGCGTATATTTGAGTTTGTGGCAGTCGAGAAGGCTAGTGATGGTTGTTGTAGTTGTTTGAGCTCGAGATTTTGGTGGAAGGTTGGAAGTTAATGAAATGGAAATTAAAATAGGGAATGCGAGAAGATATGGCTGTGAATGATGAAGTTAAACAAGGAACTAGTTTCCTTATTGTGTTTAAAGTTAGGTTCGAGAAAAAAAGGTGCTAGTGACCGAATTTTAAAGCAAAGTCAGAAGAAAACTTTTTTCTCGATGGGTTGAAGCTATCGAGAGAAACTGAAGAGATGAAAGAAAGTCAGGAAGAAAATTTTCTTTCAGTGGCTCAGGCCATCGAGAAAAACTGGGCATTAAAACAATTATCGAAGGGGAAAGAAAAATTTAGGCTGTCAGGGAACTGACAGGCCATTAGAAACCAATTCCGGATTTGGGCTTGGCTATATTATGGGTTACACGAGACCACTTGTTGAATAATGTTTATTTAAGGAACCTACTTCACGTTTTTGGAAAATTTTATCGAATTTGGTAACCCATTCAGACCGGGATTCAAGCACGGGCACTTTAACAACTTGGTACCTATATAAGAAATACTTTTTAATACTTTTTGAGATAGACTTAGATATTAGTGTTTACCCCTTTAAGGGGAAACCATGTTATTTCTCCTTCTTTCTTGTACCATGAGTATGTAATTTTCTTTTATTGGTTAGGATGTAATCCTAAGTCCCAGACATGCAAATCAATCTGGCTGATTATCATTAATTTTCAAGATCTTTTTTTATCGTTCATGTTTTACGGTGTATAATAATTATGTGATTATGTTCATATAATATGATTTGTGCTCTTGAATGTTTAAGTTGCAAAAAAATAAGCTCAGGAGCTTTTCTATAGCTAGTTAGGATTCTTAGGTAATTCTATCATGAACCTTAACAACGAGTAGCAATTTGTGATCACTAGCAGTGTGAATCATGAAGTAAGTCTCAAGTAAAGCTTGGCCTAGTTTGAATATGCCACGACAAGTGTGATGTATTGCCTATGAATAACTCGTCTCAGGGATATTAATGTTTTCCCCAAGTTGAATCTCTTAGCTATAAACATTAGATTATTTGGTGGAAAAGAATTCAGATATTAACGATTGAAGTATGTATTGACATGTGGAGGTGTACAGAAATATTACACCGATTGGGGATACGTTAGGGTTATTGGTACGAAGAGGGAATGTATGATGTTTTTAATCGATTGAGGAGCATGATTGGCGATGGAACTCCGACTCGTTTTTTTCATATAGAAATACTCACTAGGCGCGGGATGTCCCACACCTTGCCTCGTCTTTCACTAGCACTGGAGTCAGATCTGGAGCAAAGAAAGGTGAAATCCTTAACCAGTATTTTCTCACCTTGATCTCAACCTTTATTTAATTTTTGTTTTATTTTATTAGTATAACTTAGTTTAGTAATTTTACAATCCCCCCTTTGTTTACATAAAAAGTTCAAAACAAATAATAATTCTCATCTCCTCGTGGGAACGATCCTTACTACCGCTATATTACTTGTTAGTATTAGTGGGAAGTATCTAAAGTAATTTGTTGCACGTACGACACGCATCAAATTTTGACACCGTTGCCGTAATTTTTGTTGTTTGATATTTCTTTTTGTTCTATTTTACGTTTTTCTCTTAGTGTTTTTCATGTTTTTAGGTTTTTGTGGTGGAGACAACTCGTTGGTAGAATTTGTCAACCGCCAAAAGTGGGAGGTAGATTCTGAAAACAGGTTGTATATATTACTTTTATTGTTCTTTTAAATCTTTTTGTTTCTACTATTTTTGTGTCATGATGCTTCCTTACGGAAATAACATGTATGATGCACAAGATTAGGCATATTATAGTGGTAATCAATTAGCTATAATTCTCAATTTTTCAATAACTTCCAACCGATCTTGGGATACAATCTAGCACTTTGGTTTTGGTCAATACCCTACGGAATCTTTTGGTTATTCTCATATATACCAGTGGGTATGTAGGTCAACAACTACAAAGAAGGTGAGACAGATATACCTCTAATTGGATCCACTCAAGTTGTATGCAGATTTTAGATCAATTAAAGGACATGCAACAAAGACTAGACCGACTTGATCCAACACTTAGTAGAGAGAACGTTGCACCAACTGAATTTTACAACTGTATACCTTACCTGACTCATGATCGTATTTATGATTATCTACCCATTCAATGGGACGAGTCGTGGTTAAGTGATTCTATTATAAGCAATGGTGGAAGACGTGTAAACATAAGAAAACTCTCGAGAAGACTATATTAACTAGAAGATAATGGAGCACCAAAAGAAATTCTCCAATAAATTAGTAGTACCATATGTATGGAATTCAAACGATATTTTTCTAATAAAGAATATGAGGTCGATGAAGATTCTGATGAAGAGTCGGATATCGAAGATGATGAAATATTTTAGAATGAGGCTAGATTGAGTATTATTGTGGAAGACCCAATTGAGCTTACCAAAGAATATAATGATGACTTTAATGCGAGATTTTGGTTAAGGTAGAAACTGACAAAGATTGGTTGAAAAGTTTAATAGAGGAACACGATACACAAGAGGTAAATAATTCATTGGAGTTCTTTAAGTACATGAGGATCCTGTAATATATGAGATAGTGAAAGGTTTGTCTAATCCTTGCATTATTTTATTTCTAATGATCCTCTCCCTTTAATCGAAGTAGTTTATCAAAAAGTTGTTAACCCCACTTCTAAGAAAATACCTCACTTATGATTGGAGTTGTTTGCTTCCAAAGTTTTAACGGATTATTTTGCTTCTAAATTTCCGACATTAGAGATCCTTGATTCTAACAATGCCAGGATACCCAAGTTGAACCCATTAAGGTTCCCAAATTTTATGTTCTCTATACACTTCCAAGTGTAAAAGAACTAAGTGTGGGGGTAACTTCTTTATGATAATGGTTTCACTAGTATTATCATATGCTAACATTTTTGGGAAGATGTTATTAGAATTTTAGATTGTTATATGGGCGGATCCCCATATTTTCAGTTTGTTGGTGTACGAACAGTAACCAGAAGGTCAGGCTGAGGACGTTAAACAAAGCGGCGAATGGGAGGCAACCCATTTCTTTTGTATTTCTATCTTTATCTTTATCTTTTTAGTTTTATTAGTTTGCATATCATACCATAGGATTTCCCACCTTGAATTTTACGTTGGACGAGTCAATTTACATTGAGGGCAATATACAGTTTAAGTGTGGGGGAGCGTTTAAGCATATAGAATTTTTAGTATTCACTTTTATAGCTAAATTTTTTGAACTTTTTGTACATATTTGCATGAAAAACTCCAAAATTTTTAAAGATTTTAGAGCCACTTAGTATACTTCTAGCTAGTCTACGCTGAGTGCAAACTCGTGTATAACAATTTGACTCATAGAGGGTAATGATTCCCATAGCCGAAGAATTTAGTATGCCAACTAAATAGCTTGTTTAGTGTTTACCCTCAACCGTTCACAGGTAGCTAGGGTTTGGAGTAAAGTTTTTGTGAGTATACCTCTTGTAAACCCTCATAATACTTAAACTCGTCTGATAGGGAAACTTATGGGTTTAAAGGCTTGTTGCACATGCTAAGTGCAATCGTGATGCCTACGAAAGTGAGCTAGGATTGTTATTTTACTTTTAGATTAGATTTGCTCGAGGACTAGCAAATAATAAGTTTGGGGGTATTAGATAGACACATTTTTTGTGTCTGATTTGTCCCCAGTTATCTATATTGTTAATGCTCGATTTGTACTTATTGTGTGATTTTATGTGTCTGTAGGTCTTTTTGGGAAATATATATTTGTGAAAAAAATCGACTCAAAAAGTGATAAAAACACCCCGAGAAAAATTGATAAAGGCACCCCAGAAAATTACTTAAGGCACCCGGGGAAAATGATAAAGGCGCCCGACTGTTGGATAGGGGCACCCTTTCCCCTTCGTTTGAAAATAAAAATATGGCGGAAATTTTTCTTATTTACGTGAAAAGTACCCTGATTTGTTGAGTATCGATTTTTATGGGATTTTAAAAGAAGATTTCGTCAACATATATAAAAAGAATATCAACACACGTTAATTTGAGTGTTTCACTCCGAAAAAAGTGGTTGGAAGTCTCTCTACGGTCGGAAATAGGTTTACTCTCTGATTTCGGATTTGGAGGAATTAAATTTTTATTTGGTTTAGATTTTTAGTCCTTATCAAATCAGTATAAGGTATTAGGTTTACAAAACCTATAAAAGCAAAGAGAGATCGAAGAAAAGAGGGGGGAGAGGCTCGACTGGAAAATCCAGGGAAGGAATTCCCTTAGAGATTTCTTGATCCTGTTGGGTATAAAAAGGATTGTTTGAGTCACAAAAGAGGATTTGGAGGTTGGGTCGAGCTCAGAAGGCCAACAAAGCGAAGAAAAATAATTCCATAAGAAAACTGTTTCTGCTGCTGCTGAAGACGTGAAGAACATGGAATAGGCGATGGTTTCTTCAACCCATCTGCAACAGATATCTTCGTCTTTGCAACATTTATCTTCAGCTATAACGGTTTCTTCAACCCAACTGCAACGGATATCTTAGCATCTGCAACGTTTATCTTCAGCTGAAAATACTTTTCTTCTGTAACAGTGAGAACAGTGGTTTGCAACGCCGTTATACCGTTGTGAACCATCTGTCTTATTATGTTTCATCTTTCAAACACTTTTTGAGCTATGTACCAATCTTTTGAGGGTGTTTGAGCAAGATGAGCTAAACCCCATCACTGAGGCAAGGAGGAAACCATTTTTCCATGATTGATTGGTAACTTTTAATAATTCTTTTATGACTTATACATTTATTTTTATTTGAAATTATGATTTTTTTTAATTGATTGTGATTTTATTTGAAGGTTTGTGCTGGGACCTAGAGCTTTTGATGAGCCATGCTTGTGATTTACAATGGATATTTTAAAAATCTACCTTTGGCAAAAATTAGAGTCACTTATTTGAGCTAGAATTGTTTAGAATTATTATTTTTGGAACTAATTAAAAGTGGTTAATGGTGAAATCCATAACCTCAGTATTTGTGAATATTATTGTCATCTTCTGTGTATATTTTTTAGTTTAAAATCAATTTTTTAAATCTTAAATCAATCTTCACAGGTTCGAGAGTTTGAAACCTATTTTACCACTATTCTAAAACACATCAGTTTTTGGCACCGCCGACGCGGACTTGTTTTTAGATTTTTTTTTAGGTTCAATTTTCAGTTTAGTTAGTTTAATTAGATTTTTAATTAATTTATTTTATTTTTATTTGTTCTATTTTACGTTTCTTTGGTATATTTTTTTTTTGTATTACAGGTTTTGGATCAAATAGAAATTGGAGGCAAAAATTATATTTATTGATTGAAGACTTGGAGTCAAAGATAAAGCTAAAAGAACGGAAAAATAGGACAATAATTTTTTTAGTTTATTTTTTTTATTTTTTTAGGGTTTTATATTTTTTTCTTTTTAGAAAATTGTATTAGAAAATTCTTATTATTTTTATAATTATTTTAGGTATTTTTATGTTTTTTTTTTTTTGGACTTTAGACTTTTGGACTTTATTATTTTTAAACCCTTTGGAAGGATAGTTAAATATAAACTGCACAGGGAAGGATGACAATTACGATATTGTCTCTATCCCTCGGGTTCGTACACTGACATAAGAGTCAGTGGCCTGAGTCGACTTCAATAGTTCATCGCCCGTCTGGAACGGGGTGGTAAGAATCTAACCACCCACGAATCCCCTGTCAGTGGGTTTTCTGGACGCCTTTGTAATGCATATATGTTGAGGACCTGAATACGGATTTACTTTTCTAGTAAAGGGCAAGGACTATCCAAATAAGACAAGGATTCAAATTTCATCATCGTTTCCTTCTTGCCCGCTTTAGGAATACGTTACCATACGCGAACCTAAGCTTAAAATTTTGACCGCATATGTCGTAGATTCCTTTAAAAAGTCATTCAAAATGACTGTATTGGTTACTCTATTAGCCTTACTCAAAGTTCAGGAAGATTATTTTAATTAGATTGGAGCCGCCTTTTAACCCAAGGAAACGTTGCCAAAGAGGCAGGGTTATCAAAGCTCTTAGAGCTTATCATGTTTCGATTCGACTTAATCTAATTCGGATCGTTCTAAGATATTTGCTAAAACTTTAACTAGTTTCCTTTTGGGAGACTAGAAGTTGGTCAAGAAACAATCTAAGTGGAGCCATCATGCTTTTTGTTTGCTAGATTCAATAGGTTTTCTTGGTCGAGTCAGCCTTGCTTGTGTTTGTTTAGAACCCCTTCCAGTAGGATTTATTTTTAGAGTTTATTTTTGTAAATATATTAGGAAGTTTTTGTTAGAAAATGTCAAACTGGTATTATGAGGACCAATGCAATGAATATCCTACTGAATTTCAAAATAGACATTATTTGTAATATCAACATGGTGAGGATAGTAGTCGGGACCATCACCAACCTTTTGGAGGTTATTTCTCATACCAAGGTGATCCCAATTACTATTCATACATACACCCGTCATATGAACATGAAAATAAGCAAAACTCGAGTTCTTTGTCTTAGAGGGATGCTCTAATGCAGATGCGATCTAGTATTCCTTATGATGACCCAAATCCTTTTCTAGAAGAATCACACGAGCAGTTGCGATCTAGTACTCCTTATGATGAATTTGTTTCTCTAGAGAATTCCCTCAAGAAGTTGACTGAGAATACAAATAGGTTCGTGTTAAGTATGGCCGCCCGCGGCGCCGCGTGAGCAATTAGTAGTCCAATTCTTTCTCTAGAAGAATCCCTCAAGCAGTCAACTGAAAATACAAATAGGTTTGCATTAAGTGTGAATGAAAGTCTTGCAAAGAATAATATTGCTCAAAATGATCTTGATTGCCGATATAGTGCTACCCTTGATAATTATTCACCTAGTCAAGAGGACGAGGATAGAATTGGTAACACTACTTATTTAGACGAGGTTCAAACATATTCATATTATTATGATGATAAGGATATTATTGACGAAAAAACTTGAAATATACAAGCAGCGTGATTAAGAAATTGTCAATCCATTTGTGCTTCATGATGATAGTGTTATTTTTAGTTTGAATCCAAATAATTTTAATGATTATTCACATATTCAAAAGGAGGACGATTTGACTAGAGATACCACTGTTTTAGACGATGTAGAATTTTCTTATTTTGAAGCCGATAAAGGTTTAGAGGAACGGGTTTATCATGAGAATACTGTTTTAGAGTCCAGCGATTTCGAAACAATAGTCTTAGGTAACAAATATATACTCGTAGATATTTTGAATATGAGTGAGGATGCACCTCCTGATTATAACCTAGAAGAAGCAATTGACCATTTTCAGGAATCTAATGATCTAGATTTTAGGAAAATTATGATTAGTCTATCTAGAGACACTGAAAACTCTAAGTTTGGGGGTGACTATTATTCTCCTTTTGCTTTCCTTTGACTCTTAAAAAGGTCCCTCACTTGGGAATTGAAATTTGCACCTCTACCATTTTATAAGATCATCTTCAAACTAGATTTCCTGAGCCTGGTGATGTCCAGAAAAAAGTTCAGTTGTTAGAAACCCATCCTCTGGTTGATGTTGTTTACCTAGGCAATAATACCAATATTGAATTTGTTTTTCCACCAAAAAAATTTCTACCAATTGAGGGAACGTTTGAATTTCAAATGTGTCACTTATTAAGTTTTGAGACTAAGCCTAATTACTTTAGGAGATTAGAATCGACACATTTGCTTAAGAATGACCACCATTCTCATAGTAGTCAACTGTGTGAGTCCAATCAGATTAACTTTGAGGATCCACAATTATTCAGGTTGTTATCATGTGTTTCTAAGTTCTTGGCTTTTTTTTCCTTACTCTACAACCTGATCCTTTTGATATTTCCTACGAGGAAATCCATCTCATGAAATATTTTATCTAGACCCTTTTATGGAACCTGAACCACAACTAGACGTAGTTATCTTGAACAAGACACTAGATAGGGATAAGGTTGTACTCTGTTTGTTTACTCTCTGGGCCTGCTGCAGTTTTCTTCTATTTTGGATTTCATTATTTGATTTAAATGACCCAGAGTTGTTCCGGCTATTGTTACATGATTTTATGAGGTGACTAATTTTTTCTGAGTCTGGCTGAAGACTTTAAACATAGCACTTCTTGGGAGGTAACCCATGCTCATGCGACACGGTAATATCTTTCCTTAACTCTTTTCCTTCGATTGGTAACAATTTCTCTTTGTTCATGTATTTAATCATTCATCTTTAGAACATTGAGGACAATGTTAGATTTAAGTTTGGGGGTAATGGAGAAACTTTTAAGTTGAAATATGAAACTCCGAAGTCTAGAAACTTGTGAACAATTTAGGATGACACTAACCATTCTAGGTAGATGGAAACTTAGCTCTTTTTCTATATGAATTGGTGTGCCCAGCTAAATGGTCTATTCATAAAAGGATGCCTAGCTCATGTGTTAGAAATAACATGATAGTCGTCACCATATCTCGGAGTCTAAATCGACCATATCACCTTCTGTTTTTTATTTTTGCAATTTTTTGTGTTTCTCTAAGTGATTTGGTAGGGCACCAATATCGAATTGTTATCGGCGCAAGGATGGAGTAGAGTGTTTGAGATTATTTATACTATTATTCGGACCCAAAAAAAAAACCAATATTGACATTTTGATAGCAATATGTATGTGTTCTCCCTCTCTCCGTCGCCTAAGAAAGCATGGAACGCAGGATCCATGAGAACTATCATGTAAGATGCTTATAAGGAGCACGCGCTTGGATTCATTTAATCCAATCATGTTGTCAGTACATTTAATAATATAAATATAATTATTTTATCTTAAATAAATCGATTGTTGGGACCCTTGTACATACCAGCTGAGTCGATATTAGTATAAGGAGTAAGACCAGTGGGAGCGTATTTCAGTCCATTAGGATTCTTCCTGGCACTGACCTTCATACAAATATGGAAAACACCGTTCACCTTAGTCAACATGCGCAAACTTCACTTTGTCAATATCCATCTTCTAAATCTATTCATGTGATTAAACTTTGATAGATTCTGAGTATCGTGGTTGAACGACTATCTAAGTAGATTTTTGAATTCTTGTATGAATTTTTAAGTACGCTGAGTGCAAACTCGTGTACAACAATTGGACTCATAGAGGGTAATGATTCTCATAGCCGAAGAATTTAGTATACCAACTAAATAGCTTGTTTAGTGTTTACCCTCAATCGTTCACATGTAGCTAGGGTTTGGAGTAAAGGTTTTGTGGGTATACCTCTTGTAAACCCTCATAATACTAAAACTCGTCCGATAGGGACACTTATGGGTTTAAAGGCTTGTTTCACATGCTAAGTGCAATCGCGATGCCTACAAAAGTGAGTTAAGATTGTTATTTTACTTTTAGATTAGATTTGCTCGAGGACTAGCAAATAATAAGTTTGGGGGTATTAGATAGACACATTTTTTGTGTCTGATTTGTCCTCAATTATCTATATTGTTAATGCTCGATTGGTACTTATTGTGTGATTTTATATGTTTGTAGGTCTTTTTGGGAAATAAATATTTGTGGAAAAAATCGGCTCAAAAAGTGATAAAAGCACCCAAGAAAATTTGATAAAGGCACCCCATAAAATTACTAAAGGCTCCCATGGAAATGATAAAGGCGCCCAACTATTGGATAGGGGCACCATTTCCCCTTTGTTTGAAAATCAAAAAATGGAGAAATTTTTCTTCTTTACGTGAATAGTACCCTGATTTGTTGGGTATCGATTTTTATGGGATTTTAAAAGAAGATTTCGTCAACAAGTATAAAGAAACTATCAACACACGTTAATTGGAGGGTTTCACGCCGGAAAAAGTGGTTGGAAGTCTCTCTACGGACGGAAATAGGTTTACTCTTTGTTTTCGGATTTGGAGGAATTAGAGTTTGATTTGTATTGGATTTTTAGTCCTTATCGAATCAGGATAAGGTATTAGGTTTATAAAACCTATAAAAGAAAAGAGAGATCGAAGAAAATAGGGGGGGAGGCTCGGCCGGAAAATCCAGGGAAGGAATTCTCTTACAGATTTCTTGATCCTGTTGGGTATAAAAAGGATTGTTTGAGTCACAAAAGAGGATAGGGAGGTTGGGTCGAGATCATAAGGCCAACAGAGCGAAGAAAATAATTCCAGAAGAAAACTTTTTTTGTTGCTGCTGAAGACGTGAAAAACAGGGAATATGCGACGGTTTCTTTAACCCATCTGCAACGGATATCTTCGTCTTTGTAACATTTATCTTCAGCTGCAACGGTTTTTTCAACCTATCAGCAATGGATATCTTAGCATCTGCAACGTTTATCTTCAGCTGAAAACACTTTTCTTCTGTAACAGTGAGAACAGTGGTTTGCAACGCCGTTACACTGTTGCAAACCATCTGTCTTATTATGTTTCATCTTTCAAACACTTTTTGAGCTATGAACCAATCTTTTGAGGGTGTTTTGAGCAAGATGATCTAAACCCCATCACTGAGGCAAGGAGGAAGCCATTTTTCCATGATTAATTGGTAACTTTTAATAATAATTTTATGACTTTTGCATTTATTTTTAATTGAGATTATGATTTTATTTGATGGTTTATGCTGGGACATAGAGCTTTTGATGAGCCATGCTTGTGATTTACAATTGATATTTTAAAAATCTACCTTCTGCAAAAATTAGAGTCACTTATTTGAGCTAGAATTGTTTAGAATTATTATTTTTGGAACCAGTTAAAAGTGGTTAATGGTGAAATCCTTAACCTCAATATTTGTGACTATTATTGTCATCTTTTATGCATATTTTATAGTTTAAAATCATATTTTAAATCTTAAATCAATCACAAGTTCGAGAGTTTGAAACCTATTTACCACTATTCTAAAACACATCAACGAGCTGACAAAAAAGGACTTAAACCGTCGGTGGCAAATTAGGTGCAGAAAGAATACAATATTAGGGAGATGATCATCATTAGTGGATAATACCAATTATTATATCAAGCGAGGCACTAGACCTTCAACTCTTTGTAGCTGTCTAAAAATTTCCCTTTAGAATGTGTGTCATCCTATGCTAATTCCGGGTAGAATGATTAGCTACCCAACTTTGCACCAATTTCAGCACTACTTTTTTGATCTCTTGAGTGTTATTTCTTCAATTAGAAGAGTGTCATCAGAATTGCTAACTCTATCTTGTAGTCTTGTTTGCAGTTGGCATTATTCCCTCGACAAAGAAGCAATAGAAACACATCATCATCAACAAGCGGAGCGACATCAAAATCACGAAGAAAGTTGAAGACAGTCAAGGTTTGCAAGCAACAAAAAGAGAAGCAAAATTATGTATCAAAAGTAAAAATAAAAACAAAAAAAACACAAAATATATAAGTTTTTGAAGTTTATACGATACCAAGGCAATATAAGTTGTGAAGAATCAGGTGCTTAATTTCTTTCCCCATGGCCATGTTAATTAAGTTTAATTATTATTGTAGTTGTTATCTTTCTGTAGGATATTAAAAAAAAATCGAAAACAAAAAATACAAAAAGATATGCATTTTAAATTTTCATAGTTAGTGTGTTAGTTCATTAGCTATGGCCATGAAAAAGAAGTTTCAAGCAACAAGGAATCGAAGAAACGGGTACAAAGTTGTCAAAGTTTAGAAGTTTATAATCAATAGTTGAAGTTGAAGATGAAGACGTTTCTATTTGCTGTGAGAGTGGTGCTGATTGTGAATCGGGTGAGAAGGTAAGTAAGTATTCCCATCCTCTCATAGTGATTGATTTCCTTTCTTAGAGATTATAAGAAAAAAATGTTCCCTTCGCCCCATGTTTTTATGGGACAACAAAATATATGATTCGGAAGGTTACTTTTCCTTCCCATCATTCAACTTGTGCAGGATTTCTATCTTCATTCTTTCCTACACACATAAGAACCATAAACTACGTCTTTTGAGTGTGATGGTATTTTTAATTGTAGACCGCAAGAGCACGGCTGTCGATGAGACAGTATGCAAGCACGGTTCGTACCACAGGGATTTCAGAATTGCAATTTCTAACCTTTAATTAAATGATGTATAATGACAAATTTATTTTGATGATTTAACTCTAAAATAAAAATTCTAGAAATAATAAAAATGATTTAATAATGAAAAAAACCCCAAGGATATTGAGATTCCATCACTATTGTGCATATTAGATATTTGTAACCATTCTCTATAATTTTCTCAAAATAATACTCAAGACGATTTCGGACAAAGTATTTACGTCTTGGAAAATATAGAATTTTAATCAATTAGTTTTTCTCAAAAGATTAAAAATTACTTCATTATAAAATGATATTCTTTAACAACAATAAATAAAACGATTGATTTAAGCATCATAGGACACATGAAGAAATTATTATCATTATTAATCAAGAAATAGGACCAAGAGAAAAATTATATAAAATAATTATGACATGCTAGCAAACACAATAGGACTTCCTCTCTAATCCTAGGGGAGGGTTCTAGCTACTCATCGCAAAAAGAATAGAAGAAAATATAAAAGAAGTCATTTTATTCATGATTTTATAAAGGAATTACAATAAAGCACTGACCAAATGTGTCGCAGAAGGATTGAAAACCTTTTTGAATCGTTTTATGAATCAACGACTTATTCCAGGCACACTCAAATACATCACATCCTTCTTGTGTATTAAAAGCTGAAACTGTAGCAGTTACTATTCAAAAAATTGTTGCTAAAGCCGTTAAATACAAAAAAAATTGTAATTGTTTCAAAAAACAGTTCTATGACGCCTTTTTTTTCTTCTTCTTCTTCTTCCTCCTCGAACTCAAGAACCCTAACAATGACTGCATTTTTCTGGATTGTTTTCTGTGAGCTTCCTGGCAGAAGCCAGCCTCCCCCAACCTTCTACAAGACCTCTATTTATACTACAACCCTCATTAACTCGAATATTTTTTCTCTTTCAGTGAGAATAATCTCGGCAGATCACGATCATGATTTTATCTCGGTGATATTTTTTTTTTCCTCGGACTTTAATTCTCGACAAAACTCTAGGGTATTGCTATCCTTTTCAAAGATGATTTTGACTTATCCAGAAAAACTTGAGAACAAAATTTATTTTGTTTCACAGCAACGAGAAATATTATTTCCAAAAAATATCTCGTGAAAGATTTTCTATCGAGATTTTGTTTTTATTTTTTCGAGTCTCCCATATTTATAAACTCCCATATAAGGAAAGCATATCTTCTTGTCTTAAAGCCTAACAATTCTCCTTCTCATCCCGCTAATAGAATTCACGCGGAAGGAATTTTAGTTTTCCCGCCATTAACGAAACCTTTGATGAAAACCCAAAATGAAATACCTCTAAGTCAAATGTGCAATACTCAGAAGTCATTTGCACGAGAGCACTCACTATGAAGGTTTTCTCACTGAAAAAAGTGGAGATCAATACCGGTTGGATCGACCACCCATGGAGCAATTGCCCTACTGACTACTGACAATTCCGACCAAGATCTCTTGACTGATGACCGCCCATCTGATGAGCGAATGCGGGAAGGGAAGCACTGCGAAAAGCGGATAGATCAAACTACTTGAGACTATTCATCCGTGGGCACGCCCTTTTTCTTGCCCTAATTGCTTGCCAACCACACCTGGACAATCCCACTTTTAGTTGGATGGATGTCCATGAAGCGGGGGACCGTAATAACTCCAATCAATCAGCATCACTGGTTAGGCCTATTCACTTTTCATAAGTCCATTAGCCAGTAAATCCAGCGCCTTTCGTTACGTAGATCGACGACTCCAAGGAAAATTAGATTGAGACTTATGGTTTATTACCTAACTCTTTAATAGTGGGGAAAGAGCTTGGAATTGGTTGGCGAATGATTCACTAGAGTGCACTTCCCTATTACCCCACACTATAGTATAGAAGGACTGATACTGATCAGAGATCCCGGTTGACGACGAATAAATTGAACCATAAGTCGGGAATCCGGGTCTTCGATTGAGAAAGATCGTTGGTAAGATGAGTGAGACGGAAAGCTCAGTCATCCGGTTTCGCGAAAATTCTACTAGTTAGGTGACGAGAGGGACTTTTTAAGCCATTTTTTCAAAAAACTTTATTTTTCAAAAGTACCTAAAAACATATAAAATAATCATATTAATACAAAAATTGAGTAATAACAATATAAATATGAGCTCAAATAAGACATAAAATTTTGTCTATCAAATACCCCCAAACTTATATTTTGCTAGTCCTTAATCTAGAAATAAAAATCCTAACTCACTTTCGCAGGAATCGCGACCACATTTAGCATGTGTAACAAGCCTTTAGACCCTTAAGTGGTCTTAGCGGACGAGTTTTGTCTTGTGAGGGTTTACAAGAGGTATACCCACAAAACCTTTACTCCAACTCCTAGCTGCCTGTCAACGACTGAGGATAGACACTAAACAAGCTATTTAGTTGGCATATTAAATTCTTTGGCTATAAGAATCATTACCCTTCATGGATCCTATTGTTGTACACGAGTTTGCACTCAGCGTACTAAAATTAATATAAGAATGCAAAACTCTACTTAGATAATCATTGAAATTTATAAAACTGGATAAAAATTGTCAACATTCACATTGCTCAAAATCAATTAACTTCAAACACATGGATAGACTAGAAGATGGATATAGAAGTGATGAAATGTGCATATGTTGACTAAGGTGAACGATATATCCTAGAATATCTGTAAGAACGTCAGTGCCAGGATGAATCCTAAGGGATTGAGATAGCACCCACTGGTCTGAATCCTAATTCTAGTATCAACTCAGCAGGTATATACAAGGGCCCCAGCGGTCGATTTATTGAATATATATATTTTTTTATATATATTATTGAATGTATTGACAACATGATTGGATCATTTGAATCCAAGCGCATGCTCCTTTTCAGCAGATTAGACGATAGTTCCCATGGATCCTGCGTTCCACGCTTGCTTAGGCGACGGAGACAGGGAGAACACGCATATTGCTATCCAAGTGTCTTTTTATTTATTTATTTATTTTGGACAAGTTTAATTAAAATAATGGGGCTTGATCTCAATCACTCTACTTCATCCTAGCGGCGACAACAAGGAGATACTAGTACCCTACCAAATCACTTAGAGAAACACAAAATTGCAAAAATAAAAACAGAAAATGATATGGTTATGATGATTCCGAGATATGCTTGTTCTTATTTCTAACACCTGAGTTACGCATTCAAATATGAATAGACCATTTTTCTGGGCACGCCAATTCCTATAGACAAGAATTTTATTTCCATCTACCTAGAATGGTTAGTGTCATCCTGATTTGTTCACAAATTTCTAGATTTTGGAGTTTTTGGTACAATTAAAAATTTTAAATTTTTCTCCCTTACCCCCAAACTTAAATCGAACATAGTCCTCGATATTCTAAAGATAAATGAATGAAAGCATGAACAAAGAGAAAATAATGAACAAATTAAAAGAGATAAAGAAAGATATTACCATCACCGTGTACCAAAAGCATATGGGTTTCCTCCCATAGAGCGCTAAGTTTAAAGTCTTCATCCAGACTAAGAAAGGATTAGTCACAATTTATGAATCATATAACAATAATTGAAATAATTGCGGATCCTTAAAGTCAATCGAGTTTGACTCAATAATTAGGCTTAGCTCCAATATTTAATATTTGAAACATTTGAAATTCATATGTTCCCACATTTGGTAAATAAAATTTTGGTGGGACAACAAAGTCAATTATGGTATCTTGGCCTGGGTAAATCACATCAACATGATGATGGGTTTCTAATAACTGAATTTCTTCTTGGACATAATCAGGTTCAGGGAACAGTTCTTGAAGATAATCTCTTAAAATGGTGGAGGAACATACATCAAAGGATTACCACCGGGAGAATGATATTCACCCCCAAACATAGGATAGTCTGTGTCCTTAGATGAACTAGTCACAATTTCCTTAATTTCTAAATTATCATATTTAGGAAATGGTCAATTGATTCTTCTAGGTTGAAGTCAGGTGGGGTACCTTTACTCACGTTCAAATCCTCATCAGTGACTATTGTTTCCAAATCGTTGGACCCTAAAATAGAAGTTTCAGGATAAACTCGCTCCTCTAAACCATCATCGTCTTGATAATAACAGGGAAATATCTCACCGTTTATAACAATGGTATCTCTTGTTAAATCCTTTTCCTTTTGAATAGGTAAATAATCATTAACATTATTAGGATTGGAACTAGAAACATTACTATTATCATGATGCTCAATTGGTGTAAAAATTTCCTGGTCATTATGACTACGGATTTCAAATTCTTCATCAAAAGTATCCTCACCATCATCATAATATGAAGATGGTTGAACCATATCTAAACAAGTAGTGTCTTCTATTCTAACCTCGTCCTCTTGAATAGGTGAACAATTACCATTATTGTCAAGGGTAAAAAATAACATAAATGTTCTATATAAGTCGCCTCTGTTTGAAGACCTCAAGTATGGAATTTTCCTCGATGTAAGTTTCAATATCAATGGGCACCAATATACTTACGGGTATCATATAGCGGATGGAATCTATCATAGATTGTATAACTTAGTTCAAGCATACAGGAAGACCCCCGTAGGCGATGCGGGTCGCGTAATTAAGTATTTTAACACGCAACAAATGGATTTGAGAAATGATGTGGAACGGGCTTTTGGAATTTTAAAGCGGAAGTTCCCTCTCATTTGTGGACCAAACGTGGTTCAAGTGCTCGTAAAATGCATAAAACTATGCTGACGTGCATCATTATGAATAACATGGTCATTCAAGAAGCCCGGCGTAATAAGGATTTGACTAACCACCCTAATGAAGATTTGAGGCCTGGAGTTATTATAACATAAGGAGGGGTACCTGCAAGGAACTATCATCAAATGACTAATCACATTCAAGACGCAAATTTGTACGACAGGCTAAGACAAGACCTGACTGCGAATCTTTGGGCCAAGTTTGGCAGAGCGGGCAGCCGTATGTGGAGTTTAATTTGATTTGTTGTTTTAAGTTTTTAGTTTATGTACTAGTTTTTAGTTTCAAGAAATGTATGCCATGTTCAAGTAATTTATTACAAGTTAATTTTCTGAGTCATATTTACTTGAATGACGTGAATGAAGTAAGTGCAACAGCTATTTCTTTTAATAATTGTCAATATGAATGACGTGGAGTGCAACGACTATTATTTCTAACCGTTGGCAATATGGATGACGTGGAGTGTAACTGCTATTCTTTTTAACCGTTGGCAATATGGATGACGTGGAGTGCAACAACTATTTTTGTAACTGTTGCAAAAATATAGCAGTTGTCGTCTCTCAACTGATCTCCTATATATATATCTCTACCCCTCCCAAACATAAATCACACCTCCCACAAAACTTTCGTACATACTTTCTCTCACTCTTATCTCATCACTCTAATCTCACTCTAATTTCCTGAAATATGGCTCAACCTAAGTTTACTCAGGAAGAAGATTCATCACTTAGCAGAAACTACATATTGTGCTATCCGGCCAGAGCTGCAGAACGACAACAAAATGGTTTAGTGAGTCAGAGTTATTGGATGAGCATTCATGAAAACTTTTGTGCTGACACCGGTAATTCTTACATTCGTAATATAACAACGTTGTTTGTACAATTTCAAAAAATAAAGCGACGAGTAGTAGAATTTATAGATTTAGTTCAGATTGTCAATCAGTATCAACTTAGGGTGAAACCAGTAATGAGATTGGTGCGAGATCTTTCAGGGAATGGCGAAGATGGAAAGGAACGAATTTCAAATACGAAGCTTGTTTCCACATCCTTAAGGAGTTCTTCATTACCCGTTTGGATTATTAATTTGTTTGCACTGTTAAGTTGTTTCCATTGCTTCCACTTCCTTTATGTAATATGTATTTCAAGTAATAGAAAAAAGATAACTTCATTGAACTAACTAGCTATTTTTTATTTCAACTAACAACTAACTATTACATCTTAATAATAATGATAAAATAAACATCTTAATTATTAAATTAACTGACTAACTAATACAATAATCAATGGGTTGAATCTCAACATCTTCTTCATCATCATCATCTTCTTCCTCAACTGGGATTCTAATGCCTTCCTTTTTAACTTGTCACATTGTAGTTGCCATAAAAAAATTTGATCCTCATCCATTATTGAGGTGTCCATAGAAAGAATCTTATTCATGCCGTATGGCTAAGAAATCTCTCTTGAGAAAGACAAGTTTTTTCAATTCCCTATTCGTAACCTTCCGGTCAACGGATCTCTGTTTCTCAGATGTCCATTTGTGAGTCAAAAACTCGGTTATGTTAAAATTTTCAGAACCTTCTCCTTTTTGGGTTAATTTTAGCTAATTTTGTTGTTGTTCTTCCTAAACCTTTCGTTTGTTGATATTAGCTGCATTGAGATCAAAATTAGGGATTGGTGGTGAGTTAGTTGGTGAAGACAATGGTGAACCGGGACTTGAATTTGGTATAGAGGTACCAGTAGAGTATGGTGACCTTAGAGGAACTTGATGCATAGGTTCTAAAAATTCTGGATTAAATTTGGGCAACACTTTAACAAGTTTCAAGTTCAAATAAGGAACCATTTTTGTGGTGCCATTCCTTCCGAACCTTCGTTCCAAATCCGTTGGTGATTCATCACTCGGTGGTGGATTACGAGTACATTGTGTGACATGACTAACATATTTGTTCAATTTTTTACTCATTTTAGTGAAGCGACTAGAAAAAGACTTTGTATCACGTGAATTGATGTTTACTGTTTCTTATTTAAACCCCGCAAATATTTTATCCCACAAGGTGCTGCCTATTTGAGAACCACCATTGATGCTCTTTTGTGTGAAACGAACATGATTTCTACAAATGCTTTCATCTTCGGCAATTGCCAAACTTGTACCACGAACTTTTTTAGCAGGAGCAGCCATTTTACACAAAAAAATTGAAAGAGTTTTGTTTTAGATTAAAATGAGGAGGGTTTTGATTTAGATTAACACAAATGCGTGTGAGAGATTGAGGTATAGAGAAGGTGTAAGTTGAATTGAGTTTAAAATTGGGTATTTATAGAAGGTTCACCCAGAACCGCTGGATGGGATAATCGATGTGCGACATAATCTCTGTCGAGCGACATAGTCTCCGCTGCCAGCGATAGAGACTATATTGCCAACGACATAGACTTGGTCGAGCGACAAAGACTCCCTCGTGCAGTTTAAAGCTCCAAATTTGAACGTTTCACATGTCTTTTTGTCCATTTGATAGGTCCATAGCGGCTCAAAATGACCAAATTTGGTCATTTGAGAAGTGCATAGGAACTGACCTTAACAGTCAAACTCAACCACATATTACCAGAAAGCCCAGATGTAATGGGCCTAACTCGTCTAAATCGGAGCCCAAAGGTTTGTCGATGCTGGGTGCGTCAAGCTCGAGCTACCGTACCTGGTCCCATGACTCTCGTCTGCCCTAATTTTGGCCGATTGTGACCGGTCCGCCATATCTGGGCTGATGGATCGTATTTGGTTCGCTAAAATTGCTTACGTACTGATTTGGCGGGATTTTTCGACTCTCTGACGGTCGAGTCAATTTCTAATCGAGAGTTTACGATCTTAAATCCTATGTTTGGTAGAGAGGAAAAAATTGCTGAGTGTTTTCAAGTTGGTCGAGCAAAGGAGACGAGACGAGTCGATTTGAAGCCAGATGCTTAAACCCTAGACTGGAAATGGACAGATGTACTGTAAAAGTTGGTGACCAGCCATAAACTTTAAGTTTAGTAGTTGTTCTTGATCGTTTATGATTTTTCTGATTTAGTGAAACTCAATTTGATTGATACATTGGTGAACAACGTTTCTTTTACTAATTAATTCACCGATGCTTTTTGGAATCATGCCCTAATTTGTGTAATTATTTAGTGTTGTTGTTTACCTGATTATACAATACAAACGTTATGATCTATGATATATACTTGGCAAATCTATAGAGAAAGTCTAAATAGGAAGGAAAAAATTGACATGTGCCTTTGGAAAGTGAGTAAGGATATGATGCCATGATTTCTTTGCTTGACGATGGTTTTTTGGGATGGTAGATTATGTTTTATAGTAGGAAGCGTTGTCAGTGGTTCAGTGCTATGCTGGAATGATATATTACTGTATGCGAGGGATTAACAGAGCTCCAAAGATGTATGGAATGGAAACATTGTTTTTTCTTTCTTTATGTGCGTGTAGTTTAAGTAAGATAAGCGGACCTGGCAGCACATCATGCAATCGTCAGAGACTTCTAAGGTGCAATCCAGTAAAGTGATAAACCAATAAGTGATCAGGTTATTTCTTAAGTACATTTGCAGTAATGATATTACCCTAAAAATTTGCTATATCAAAAAGTACAGGTCTATGTACCCAGTGCGATGCATTTAGTTTTTACTACCGAAGATAAATAAATATAGAAGGAGCCAAGGAGGCATTTTTTTACATTAAACTTTCAATTAGTTTTCTTTGTTATGAACATGGATTTTTGATAGAATTGTGTCCATTCTTCCATAACACATTCAAGCTGCTATATACAGCTTTTGTTTGGATGAAATGAAGATGTCTTCTTTAGAGGTAAGGTAACCTTACAACTCTAGTAACCGTTTTAGATGACATGGCTGCCAATATCTCCATACCACAGTGCCTTCACCTCTGGGAGGCACGTCTGGCTATTGTGAGGCATGACTAAATAGAGAGGGTTTTGAAGAATTAGGTTTGGTGGATATCATGCACGGATTTTTATTAGAGGTGTCTACCCACTTCTTGTTGAGCCTGTACGGTTAATGTGATGATGTAATTTATAAGTAACAAAACTGTTCGCTGAAACATGCTACACGAAAGCATTCTATAATGGTGTCTGACTCGGAGTACGACCATCATTTTCCATAGGATAAGCTGTATCTCAGATGTGACATTTTGTGTGTCCCAAACTGTTGAACTCTATTAATGTCACGAGAGAAGCAACGTCTTGTTATAATTAGGGGACTCCTACCTCTAGCAGCACCCATGGTGCCGTTCCTCAATGCTCATTATATTTCTTATGCCCCTTCACTTCCTGCTGCCTTTCCGAAAGTCTTCTGCATCCTTATTCTCATGTACTTGCTTTTACTGCTTCTAAATTGTAGTAATTTGGGAAGTATAACATTAGGATTTCTTTATAAATTTTGCAGGCAACTAATTTGGGACTGTCTGTGATCGACTTGAATCCTATCAAGCATTTACAATTCTTTGATCTCTTCATAGGCATCTAGGTCCTGTCCTGAGTTCTCGATAAGTTCATCTATACCTCAAAACTCCAATATATGGCAGTGTAGCTTCTCTATATTGGGAATCACCATATCTATTTGTTTCCCTGCTGGTGAAGTAAGTTAGGCAACATATTCTATTTATTTCGTTCTTCATGCCGTACATGTCCCCTTCATTCGCTCATTTTCTGATTCTTGGAAACCGGCTGTGCATTCTCATGGTAATATCGGATTAGTTTTGAATTTAGAGTCCTCTGTTAGCGTAAACTAGGTTGGGAAAAACATCTCACATTTAAAATGAATTGTGTGTTTTTGTTCAGTTTCTGCCCAGGGTATTGAAGCCATTGATCTATTAACTTGATTCATCATATCTCTAGCTATCATGTTTGTAAAGCCTATGAAGAATTGTCCTTATCAGTTTACTTCTGTGCAACGTGTTGGTGATCTTTCACATCGAAACCACTGAAGCATGCTAAACATGTAGAAACCAGAAACATACCCTGTTTCTAGATAATTAGAAAACATGCTGTATTATACATTTATATTATGTACAATCAATTGTTTGGACAACACTTATTAACTTATGTATTTATGTTTATGTAGAGTGCTTACTGGGTTGGAAACTAAAGCATTTTACCTGTAATAGATTGGCTTCTGCTGCTGGATCTTGTTGACGCTAATGAGACAGTAATTCGTTTGTTTTGCGAGTGCCCTTTCGACTCTTCCTTTTTCATGAGTATAATGCATCTTAGCAAACTACTTTGTGAATTTTAGATTGCCTTACTGAATTACCCTTATAGGAAGATAGTGCTATACCATTCCTTTGTGAAGGATGTGAAATGTGTTTTTTGCAGAAAGTTTGTACATATTCAGATTCTATAAAGTCGTCGACCAAGAAAAGTGCTCCACTTCATGTTTATGGAATAATGTAGGTAACTTTTATCAAATATCTATCATAGGCTGGTTTAAGGAGGGGTTTCTGTGAGATGTCTTTTGGATACACTTAAGGGCGCATTTTGTGTGATGGTCTGTACCAATGATAGGATGGCGAGTTGAAGATATTTTCTGAATGATAGAACCACTCAAGTTGATCATAAATCTGTTAATAAATGGATTAATTAACAATATGATATGAAAACACACACTAATGGGTGATTTGGATCAAGCATCCAATAGCTAATCTGAGACTTCCAGTAATCTGAATTCTGAACTTTCCTGATGGTACTGTGAAAGTAGATGTTTCCAGATTTTCTGTAGATTGTGAAACTAACCAAAGTAGTAATGGTTAATTACTGAAGAAACATTAAATTGTATGATGTCATTCACTGGTACAGTATCTAGCTAAAAGAAAATTTAATAGAAAACAATAAGTATGTCTGAAACTTGGAATGTAGTCACTGCAAGCAATTTCTATTACTGATCGTACAAGTAACTCACTGCATGCTTATATCATGTCAAGTTTCAGGTTTACATCAGTTGACATGGAATAGCAAACTAAAACTTCCACTGGTTTGGGACTTATTATTGCTATGTCTGAATGACTGTACTTCCTGTTAGCTTAAGCTGAAACCGTTCAAATCGATGCGTCTACAATTGGAAGCTTCATTCTCTTGAAGGGAATTTAAGTCGAGCTTTGAGCTCAAATATGGCATTGTGAACCCTTTTGGTTTCTTCCCAATGCTCAAAGATACATCAGTAGGGCTTCGTTGTACTGGGAAAATACTCCTTCCTGTGTGATTTCTCTTCGGCGAACAAAACGTTTTGGTTTCTAGTTGGTCAGACCATAATATGGGTTCAGTCCGCTCGAACTCACTTCTCTCTAGGTTCTCTTTCGAACCCATTAATTGGGTAGTATCGTTGTATGGTCTTAACCCCATCACGACATTCTGCATTTCTGGGTCCTTTTGAGATCCTTCACATGAAGTTAAGCAACTGTCAACTGAACCATCTGCAGGTTGGAGTGTCTGTGTTTGTTTGTTGCATAAACCTGGTACTTCTTTCAACTCATAAAATGCAGAATTTAGACATCCTGTAGATATTTTTGAGACTAATTCAGAGGGTTGTACTTCCGTGGCCTCGAGTCCAGTGGGACCCACGTTTTGTTTTCCCAGTGTTTCTTGCGCTTTCTCCAGCACTGACTGTAGGTATTTACCCTGAGCCTCTATACGGAGTTGTAAGTGTCGCTGTACCTAATTCAGTACAGAAGTCGTACTCAGAAGCCAAACAATCACCAATAATGACTATTAAGTGCAATATTTAAACACTAGGAGTTATTTCTTAGTTAGATGAATATCCATCCAGTTTGAGATATTTCTAAGACTCAGTGACAACCTCAGTCGGACCTGAGTGAAACAACTTAAAGAATAGAAACTATTGGTCTTAAAGATACTCAGACCAAAGTGATATTTTTCCATAGTCAATCAATGAGGCGATTAATGATTCTAATCTGTTGCTGGAGTTAAAATACTGAAATGTTTTTAATTTTTTGATACTTAACCTGTAGTTGCTCATTTCCTGGAATACATCTTCAGAGGTATTTTCATTTTGTTGCATGAAGATGGTTTGGAGATACTTCAGAGTTTTTTACTGAAACTTGGATACTTTTGATGGTTGTTGTAGGATGCTAGTTTTAATGAACGTAAAAATATCGTGTCCGAGTCATATAAAGACACTATATTGAATTTTAGAATGCTCGGAATCTGGATCCCATTTGTACAGTTTATATCTTTCCACCAATTCAAATCTTTTGTCTTGCTTTGTGATAGTAAATATACAAAAATCTTTGAACTAAAAAAAAATAACACTTCTTTGGAAAGGCTTGATTTATGATTAATGACTACCATTTCATTTAGTTCTTATGCTTCGATTTGAGAGTTAAACTAAACCAAAACACATGTACTAGCTCGAAATAGTCAGAATTACTGACAATAGAGAAAAGCAATACCTCAAGCTGTTCATGTAATCTTCTCTGCACTTCAATCTGCATCTGTAGTGCTTCATTTATCTGCAAACTTCTGATGTTAGAAGTCAAGTATTAGTATAAGCTCATTAGACGAAAAACATGATTACAAAACAAATAGAAAGAAGTAAAGAACTTTGTCTGCACATACTTATTTGCTTGAGGCCCAAGGGTATTATTATTGCTCATAATTGCTACACTAATATCGGACATTCTATCTCCTTCCAACACTTCTTTAAAACCTGTAAAAAAATACGTTTTTATTTCTTTTAAGATTTTGCTTCAAATATTTACTATTTGCATTCACTGAAGTCCTTCCTGCTAGATTCAACGAGATCTCAAAAGAAGTCCGAAAATCTTCTTACCATTTCTGTTCGTCCCAGAATTAGTTTGCCCATGTACATTCTTACTGAGCCTGTATTTCTGTTAACAAAACATGAACTTCATTAGTTATTCAGTCAATGTTTTCTGAAATTTTCCTAGAGAACTCCACTTATGGTACCTGAAGATGGCTTTTTAAGTGGTACAGAGTAAGCCCTGGTATTCCCATCAGCTTCGTAACTGTTTTTGGTGTAGCTTCTGTAACAACCAAATATCTCAAATTAGGTTTATTTCATGTCTGCTTACATAACCCTGATATGTTTATATTCTTCTGTGTTGAATATTGTAGTGTATACTCACTATCTGCACCTCCGAGCTGACCGACTGCGTCGATGAAGCGTTCATGAAGCTCTGGTGTCCATTTCAATCGTGGCTTAGCATCAGTTGAAAGAACCAGTCCTGTATCTACACGGCCATTTCCACCATGCATGAGCACATGCCTTTCTTGAGGAACCGATATCCTTGATGAAGGTAAATTATCTTTTTCATGCTGATTGTGGTGATATTGATGCTGATGATACATTTTTCCTGTCATGAAAATCACACTCAATTTACTCTTTAGATTTATGCATTCAAATGATCATACTTGTGAATGTGATATTCAAATGATGAAGTAAGGTCTTATTAGTTATTACCTTTCCTGTTGATCCTGCCACTTGTACAGAAAGTTAGAACAAAATCCAAGTTTGTTGCACGCTTTCTAAGTTTGATCACTCATAAAACTAATAAAGAAAGCTTAATGAGATTTTCTAACTATGCTATTGCTTCTCATTTCTTGACCATTTCTTAAGAAAAAAAGTGTTATCAAGACTGTCATTATAAAGAGAAAAAAAAATTCAGAAGTGAAGAGAGCATAGAATCTTCAACAGGAAAAAAATGATGGACACAACTCGATGGAGTCTATCCAATCTTATAGCGACTTGAAAAGAGATTAGTTTTAACTCCTACTTTGGGTATCTGTGGGTCCATTCAAGGAACTTCACTTTCTATTCTCAGACACTAAAAACACAAAATGCAATCTATCTTCTGCACTACTACTTCAACTGTTTGGAACACTTCACACCTTGCAATATGTACACAAGTTTTGAACCATCAAAAACTTTTTGTTCATTCTTTCTCATTGGTCCCTCTAGAAAAGGAAAGAACCTTATTCCGCCATGAAAGAGAAAGAATTTTCTTGACCCACGGCCCGGACAGGGAATCTTGTCATATCTGATTTACTAAACCTTGTCCTAAGTCATCTAATGATTCTGAAAAAACTTTCGCTTTGATGTACCCTACTTGTCTTCCTTCAATAGTTTAGTTAATGTTGCTTTTAAGATCTATTAACGGTTAAACAGATTTGAAAATGGTGAATGATATAAAGTTTTATATTTCAGACTGGAAAACTGAAGAATTATTTTCCAGTTCGCGTGTTTTTTAATTGGTTAACAGTGGAGGATATGAAAGAAAGGGAAGAAGATTCTATTAACTTGAGCATCTAAGAACTGGGGAATTAGATACAATTAAGATAGAGAAAATATAAATAGTTTTGGATTGATTCTTTTTTTCTGTTTGGAAGTAGGTCTGAAGCAAAGAATAATTGAATAAAGGAATTCAATTCTTTCTTGACTCCTTGTGTAAGTTTGGTACTTATTCAACTTATTACACTGTACATGAAAAAGGGAAACAAAATATCTATCATGGGTTATTTGCTCGATTAGATGGTCCCACACCGACGAATTTGAAAGATTCGGAACCGAAAGGAAAAGGTTTGTACTCGCTCCAATACTTGCTAGAGCCTGGTTGCAGGACACAGTGTCTTGGCCTCGGCAGGACCACTTTATCCCATTCGTTTGACTCCTCTAATTTTGACTGCCACTTTTTTACATTCTCTCGGGTACTTATCTTGACCTAACTATTTATTCTCTACTTTGCATTTACATTCAATTGATTATGACTCTTATATATATCCCTCTTAAAGCTTAATTTGATCGTTTTCAAGGCTTGTTACTTTGGTATCTGTTATATGTACCTGTTCTATTTTTGGCTTGCTGTCCATAAACATGTAAAATTGGGATGTATTTGGTTATACATCAATTGTGATGCAAAAATTCTAAATCTAAGAGGTCTTGTTTTTATAAATATATGATAATTGAGATTTCAGAGCCGTATGTCTTGAAGACGTTAGGATATGTATAAACATCATATTATGCAATTAATATAATTTACATTTGTCCTTGCAGTTTTGAATGCTCATAAATCTGTCTTTCATGTTTCATCAAAGGCATTTGAATGGCCTGTTTTGTCAAACTAATTTGAACATAGGAAACGATATCTTATTAAAGAAGTTTATCTTCCAAAGAATCTTTTCGTGTTTATATTAGCAAAACAGATAGTGGAGAATACAACTTTTCTTTTTCAGATAAATTTTTAATGGTCTTGCCCTTACAATTTAAAAAATGTTAAACACATGCGAGGGAGATCTGGAGAGGACACATGGATTGCTAAAAGGTGAGTTGAGTATTTATCTGACGATAGAAGTTCGCGTATTATTAAGATTTCTGGAGTCTAATGATACTTTTAGAACCATCTCTCTCTCAATCATTGAGACACATGTGTTGTTTTTAGTTGGCTAGGTGAAATCACATGAAATGTCATTTTTTGATTTGTCATAGCATGTTGACTAGGTTTTTAACTGCCATTAGTGGAAAGGAAAATAAGAGATGATCACAGAATATTGTTCCTTGTGAGAAGAAAAAGAAAAAGAAAAGAACAAGAATAAAGTTTTATGATTCTAAAAGAATGAAATTAGAGAATCTATCTTCTTCAAATACGAAAAAAAAAACATCTAAAAAACGAACTCCTATACATGGATGGGTGGATGTGGTCATATTCCTCCTTTAGTCACAATTCTTTTGTTCCTTCTTGGGCATTAGCCTTTTAACTATTTTTAGGGTTTAGATGCTTTCCTATTTGTAACTTAAGAAGCTACATCACCTTTTCTTTTATACGCGAATCTTATTTTACCTCTTAATTATTTTTTCCATATTATGTAAAAAACAAGCCAATGAATGAACAACCTGACATGGGTTTCTGTTGTCGTAAGGAAGTTTAACACAATTTTTTGGAGTTATTTCCAAACAAAGACCTGACCCAAGATCAATTTGTTTCAGCTTATAAAGAAACTTAGGCACATCTAAACTAGTTGAAGGGTTTAAATGATACTAGTGGATCATCTTGTCCAGCTGTTTTTGAGTAGTTATATTAAACAATGATTAGGTAATTGTGGAAGGAATCAGACTAACACTATCGGGAGGCCATTCTTTACCGATTAATTCTAGATTTTTTTCCCTCTGTTTTCTTTCTTGGTTTCACTGTGAAAAAGAACATAATCTTATCTTCTTCAGAAGTTGGAATTACCAATTTCAGAGTTTCCACTTCGACTAGACAAAATTAGCTAGAATATTTTGTTAATAGACATCGAAATGCCAATTGGATTTTTAACATAATATTTATTGTTGTTGACAATTCGAGTCTCATGTTTGATGTTGGTATTGGAAAGTTGGCCGATACTGCAGTCCCATGTAGGTATTATAGTCTTTGATCAGGGAGTTAATAATGATCTTCTGAAGCCAGCTCATTTTGTGATGACATACTCTCAAGTTATTAACATTAGTCACTAGACCACTCCCTCTCCATGAACAACTAAGATCCGAACACTGCACACTAAAACTCCCAATGTATGTATGCTGTGGATGCCAATTTTGATCCTCATAGTTGATTGGTTAGAATTTGGAGGGAAATCATAGTTCAATATCGTAATGTGGTCCAGAAGAATATAACTTTTCAAAGTTTGTGGTGCTGATTGCAATAAAACAATTCCCTCCTACTAAGTTTAAAGTTTAAACAAGGAATGGACAACTAAGTACAACAAAATGGGTACCTTTGTTTTGGCACAAATTAACAGTAGTCACTAAATAGTTAATAGTTATATACTTATGCTTTTATAGGGTTTTTTTTTTTGGGGTTGTCTATTTCATGCACATATTCTCGCCCACTATAATCTTTAAGTGTTTGAATATTCTTCATCAAAATCCTTAAGATTAGATAGGGAGAAAGATATGTAGGCCCAAGTTGCTGATATGAGTCCCTTGCTGCATCTAGTTTTAAAGTGTGTTCAGTGTTCCTCTCTCTCTACGGTCTACGTTATCCCATTTCATGCGAGGAAACACGATAAGAAAGATGCTAATTTCTCCATTCCAAAATGATAATATCTTTAATTTCCCGAAGACTAGACGATCATTATTTGAATAAGAGTACTTTGCCTGTAAAACAGGTATGCTAAATCGGTCACTTTTAGAATGACGGGGAGGTAAAGGAGAGGTAAGACCCCATGGCGCCATGTTCTAAAAACTGAACCATCAAACTTTGTTCGGATTTGAGCTTCTTTTTTGGAACTACTTTAATTTCTCTTAATCCATTTTGTGAATATATTGTTGGATCTGCAACAATGGAAAACACTAAACAGAAGAAATTGTAAAGGTTAAGAAATCTCTGATTGATACAAACAAAGGACAGAGCCACCTTCTCAGCAAATTGTCCTTAACACAATAGTCCTCGGGTACTCCTCAATAATAAGAGATGCTATACCCCAACACTGGAGATGTGTCCAGGATAGAACTGCTCGTTATGACTAGTACAAGCACAATACTAGTCACCCTCTATAACTTAACAGCAATTTGGATGGAAGGGAAATAAACGAGCAATGTGCACAAAACAAAGAAAGAAGAGGGGAAAAGAAGACAGGATAGTAGCTGCTTCTGGAGTGAGTTCAAATGGTGAAATTCATTTTCTTTTATAGGTAGAAGAAGAGAATGTGGCAATCAAATCCGTGCATGAATCACGAACATTAGGGTTGAAGTTCAATTCCACGCATGAAGCACGGATATAATGATTAAAACGGATTTAAAACGGTTAAGAATAATTCTCTCCTAAAATTTCGCTGGTCATACGCCTACACATTTAAAACAAGATTTGAATTAGTCATAAATTCTTTTAAGAAAATATATTCTGTTTCAAAAACGTAAGTCTTGATTGGCCCGCAGCCTCAGCTACGCCCGCACCCGTAAGCATACTCATTCCCGCAGCAGTAGCTACAGTCACACCCGCACCCGCAACCGCAACCACATCCACAGCCACAACCGCAGCCGCAAGTCCACAAATCCGCAAGGTCGCAAGCTCGCAAGACGCAAAACGCAAGGCGCAAGCGCACACGCACGTGCACCCGAGCCCGTGCATGCGTGCTTCGGTGCGAAGCACCGCACATCTGTGAAAAGTATGTTTGGTTCAACTAGGCCATTTCCTTAGTCCTCCCCCAACCACAAAAGCTTCTAAACCCTAAGGGCCCTCCCTTAGATGCAAATTTTGTGGTAATAAAGAGAGGAATCATCTTTAGTTTCTCCAATGTGGGACTAAAGGTTCATTCACAAAAGTGAAAAATGAGCTAGTGTTCCTTAGTGACTTATAGGTCCTAAGTTCCATTCCCACCAAGACCAAAAACCATTTTAAGTTCATTTTCTCCAACAATCCCCCACATGAATGAAAACCCGATGAAAATCATAAATCAGAAAGCGAGAAATACCACTTAGGCAATAGGTGTCCATAAGGTCTTGAACCTTTTCTTAGTGAGAAATTACCGGTACTACTTGATGGACAGTGAACGCAATGTGTTGAACTGTCATCGTTTGGTATAGTTCATCAATAACTTCCACGCGTGATATCTGTCTTGGTGCTGTCAAGTTCGTGTTGTTGTGTCCATTTTGGCCCTGGACGTATCCCGTTTCTCAGAATGCTCTAGAGAATCAGCTCAATTCTCATAGGAAGCGGCCCACTTCCTCATTCATATAGGTGAGTTCTATCAAGAGTGTTAACTGCTACACCCCACTTCAATCTTAAATTGAAACTATAAAACTCATTAAGACTTAATAAAAAGTCATCCTTCACATGCAGTCACACTATCGCGTCTACACCATTGGGAAGGGACAGAGAATGAAATTCTCTGATAATGTTTCCTTTAACCCACCATAAATTAGTTATCTCATTTGAAACCTTGATCTTGGGATCTCCAGTCAGCAAGGTTGAGTATCCTTCATGGCAAGTTTAATTGATGAGCTTAAGCCCCATCCCCCTTGATGCATTACTAACTATCTCCTTGGACAAACCTTTCGTCAAAGGGTCCGCGATATTCTCCTTAGACCTCACATAGTCAACGGTAAATAACGTCAGTAGAGATTAGTTTTTTTAGGAATTGTGTCTTCTACGAATGTGTATAGACTTCCCATTATAGTTGCTGTTTTTAGCATTAACTATTGCAGCTTGATTATCACAATGTATAGATATAGTTGGCACATGCCTATGCCAAAGAGGAATGTCTTCTAAAAAGTATCTTAGCCAAGCAGCTTCCTCTCCTGCTTTATATAACGCAATAAACTCCGATTCCATAGTGGATCGAGCTATACATGTATGTTTGGAACTCTTTCAAGATACATACCCACACGCTAGAGTGAACACATATCCATTCGTAGATTTAGACTCCTCTGAGTCTGATATCCAGTTTGCATCACAAAATCATTCAACAACCGCAGGGTATCTCTCATAATTTAAATAAAAGTTCAAAGTGTGCTTCAAGTACCTTAACACTCTAATAAGTGCATCCCAATGCTCCTGCCATGGATTACAAGTATACCTACTCAACCTACTCACAGCATAAGCAATGTATGGTCTCGTACAATTCATTAAATACATCAGACTTCCTATAACACGTGAATATTCATGTTGTGAAACTCCATTACCCTTATTCTTTTTGAGTCTACAACAAGGATCATAAGGACTACAAGCAGTTTTACAAACAAACTGGTTATATTTTCTAAGCACAGATTCAAGATAATGATATTGACTAAGACTATATTCATTATAATTTCTTCTAATCTTCATCCCTAAGATCACATCAGCGGGGCCTAAGTCTTTCTTGTCAAAGTTCTCATTTAGCATGCTCTTTGTGGAATTAATTACATCCATGTTTGTACCAAGTATAAGCATATCATCAACATACAAGCATACAATCACACAGGCATCATTCACAAGTTTAGTATAAACACACTTGTCAGGTTCATTTATTTTAAAACCACTAGATATCATTACATGATCAAATTTTTCATGCCACTGTTTAGGTACTTGTTTCAAACCATACAAAGATTTTTTCAGTTTACAAACTTTGTTTTCACAACCTTTTACTACAAAGCCCTCATGTTGGTCCATATAAATTTCTTCATCTAATTCACCATTTAGAAAAGTTGTTTTTACATCCATTTGATGTTTCTCTAAGTTATGAATGGCAGCAATAGCAATTAACATCCTAATGGAAGTAATTCTTGTAACAGGTGAATAAGTATCAAAGAAATCTACACCTTCTATTTGTTTATAGCCTTTAGCTACTAATCTAGCTTTGTATTTTTCCACAGTTCTATCTACCTTACGTTTCCTTTTTAAGATCCATTTACAACCTATGGGTTTACACCTTAGAGGTAAATCTACAATATCTCAAGTATCATTCTGTATAATGGATTCCATTTCACTAATGGCAGATTCTTTCCACCATGGAGCTTCAGAAGAAGTCATGGCTTCTCCATAAGTCTATGGATCAGTCTCAGCTAGGCATGTTATGAAGTCTGGCCCAAAAGATTTTTCAGTTCTAAGTCTTTTACCTCTTCTAGGCTCAAATTCATCTTCCTCTAAAGGTAATGTCTGACTAGTGGAAGGGACATTTAGGGGATAATCACATATCATGCGAGATTCAAATTTCAAAAGAAAAACATTTTCAAAGAACACAACATCCCTAGATTCCATAATAGTATTCACACCAATTTCAGATATTTTATAACTCACAACCATAAATCTATATGCAGTAGTATGTTCATGATACCCTATGAAGACACAGTCAACAATTTTGGGTCCTATCTTGGTTCTCTTAGGTGGAGGAATGGAAACCTTATCCAAGCACCCCCACACTTTAAAGTATGCATAAGAAGGTTGTCTACCTTTCCATAACTCATATGGAGTTTTGTATGATCCTTTAAAGGGTACTCTGTTCAAGACATAGCAAGATGAGAGGACGCCCCCCCCCCCCC
>JAJJMC010001074.1:2600279-2617302 GCA_023531435.1 Papaver californicum
CCCCCCACACACACACACACACCATTAACATGGCATTCATCATCTTGCTAAGGGTTCGGTTCTTCCGTTCAGCCACACCATTAGATTGTGGTGAATAAGGAGGGGTTACTTCATGTATAATGCCATGTTATATGCAAAAATATCCTATATGGATTACATACTCACCACCACGGTCAGACCTAACAGTTTTAATGGTAGTACTCATTTGGTTTTCAACTTCTAGTTTATATATCTTAAAGGCTTCTAAGGCATCATCCTTTTCTTTAAGTAAATATATGTGACAGTACCTCGTACAATCATCTATAAAAGTGACAAACCATTTCTTACCACCTCTAGCTGAACTGATTTCATGTCAACTAGGTCTGAATGAATTAATTCTAAGGGTTTAGAATTTCTCTGAATATTTTTCTTATAAGATTTTTTTAGCATATTTTGATTTAACACATATTTCACATTTATGTTCATTTTTAAAACTAAATTTGGGTATACATCCTATGCTAGCCAGTTTATTCATTGACTTATAGTTAACATGACCAAATCTGCCATGCCAAACATTCCATGACACACAAACATAAGTAAAAGTAGGGGTGCACAACGGGCGGGCGGGTCGGTTTTGGGGTAAAACCAACTACCAACCCGTCTATAGGTGGGGTTTGATTTTCAAAACCGTATACCAACCCTGAGTCGGGTCGGGCGGGTTTGGGTTATTTTGCGGGTTAACCCGCATAGCCAGACAGAAAAAAAAAAAAAAAAACAGAAAAAAACAGACAGTATTAGTAATAAAGGTTGGAACATTCAACAAATAGATTTTTGCAGTGATAAGAGTCTCACATAATTAAGTAAATTAGCTAACTAACTGGTCTACTTATATTCTAGTGATGTTATATGGTCACCTACTTAAGTTGTTTTCAGCTAAGTATATGTGGTCTCTAAGTCTGTGATTAAACTACATACAGACAACTACTTAAGTCAGTTTTCAGCTAATTGACATCAATCCATGTAGCCATCAAGGTATTCAGACAAATAACTGATTGAAAGCATGCATATATTTCACCAACACCAACTTATTCTTGTAGAACATTGTCACATAGCTTTTAAAATATAAACTAGAAGCAATAGAGAGGCATTATAGTGATGATAGAGTAGACAACTTGCATTAAAAGGAACATAAAGAACAAGAGATGTTCGCAGGTTACTCGTTTGTGGTGGATCAACCCTTGCTGAGAGGTCTCATCGAAGTGGGAAACAAGCAAAATAATCACCAACCACAAACTTCCACCAAACCTCTACCAACTTTCACCTGCATCACCACCACCACTACAGAATCTCATAGCAGATCCAAGGGCTTCAGCACAAACACCGAGCAAATGATGGACCATCACCAACTAAATCCCAAAATATACAGCACTAACCACTCCACCAACACTTCCTACCACCACAGCAGAATCACCCACACCACCAGCTCTAAGCAACAACACATACCACCACTAACAAAACCATCAACACCACACACAAAACAATAATATTTAAGAAAACATCCACCCCTTCTATATACATATCACTGCATCACTAGACCTATCTTCATTCATCCAACCTTTATCACAAAGTTGAGAGTCTCACAATGTTGTAAAGATTTTTGCTGTCAAACAACAGATATTCCTTATTGGAACATTCAAAAATCATGATTCAGCAAAACTTAATACTCCAGGATCTAGAATTTTGATACAGAACAAAACATAGAGAGCATACAATTATACAATTAACAAGTATTTCAAGCTCAAGATAGAAGCTTCAACTCTCACCAAGCTCATAAATCATAAGAACATAATTCTGAAGCCAAATTTAACTGAAACTAACCTACATATGATCAAATTGAAACTCTAGCCTTCAAAATTGATGTAAAAAATACACCCAAAAGAAGAACACCAAAATCTCAGCAATAAGAACAAAGAAATTCAAAGTATAAGAATATTATCAAATCCATAACTAACATTAAATCAAAAAGAAAAATTCAGCAACAACAATTAAAAGTTCCGAGATTGATTGATTCAGCAATAACAATTAAAAATTCAGAAACAGCAATTGAGAAGGGTGTTGAAGAAACGATGAGTTTAGATCGCTGAAAGGGTAAAGCCTGTATTTATACTACAATATCAAACCTGATACTAAATAGACAAGTAAACTGAACTTTGACTTAATCAAAATCTAAGAAGTGAGCTTTAGCCCAACTTTGCCTTTTACCGCAACCTGTGCTGCGGACGAGTTACCCATGTAGAGTTTTTCTCCTTCCCCTACCTTCTGATAGGAGGTGAACATATCTCTTTTTCCACAAACATGTTTGATAGCACCAGAGTCTACCCACCTTCTCTCACATTGGTTACCAAATTGACTTCAGACACCGTGCCAGAAAACTCGTTCTTGTTGTTTTCAACCAAATTAGCATTGTTTTTATTATTATTAAAATCCTTATGTTTTCTACAATGTATTGCCATATGGCCAGGAATTCTGCAAACATAACACGCACCTTTAATTTACCAATACCAGATTTGGGTTTCGGTAATGTGCCTTTCTTGTGATGACCAGGCTTAGGGTTGCGCTTGCTGCTGTCGCTTGCGGAAGCCTTGTGTTCAATTACATGAGCCTTGTTGGACATGTCCCTTGCGGAAGATACGTTTTTGTCTTTTGAACACAACAATTCTTCCACTTGAATCTTCTTACCCAATTCAACCATACTGACTTCACCAGTTTCATGTCTCAATCTTCGTTTGTATTCAGACTAAGAAGATGGTAATTTCTCAATCATCGCAGACACTTGAAACGTTTCATCTATCACCATACCTTCAGCAATAATTTCATTGATAATGCGCTAAAGTTCAAGGAACTGATCAACCACAGATTTTTCATTAGACATTTTGTATTCCAGGAACCTAGCTACCAAAAATTTCTTACTTCCAGCAGTTTCCACTTGGTATTTTACTTCTAAAGCATCCTATAAATCATAAGCAGAGAAGTTTTCTTTTGCATTATAAAAGTCATACAATGCATCTTCTAAATAGTTCAGAATATGATTTTTGGCCATATAGTTCTGTCTACCCCAACTTTCCAACTCTCTTTCATTTCCAGCATCATTCAAACTTTCATCAAAGGATTTCAGAAATAGTTCATCTAACATATGGAAACTCATAAAGAACAACATCTTGGATTGCCATCTTTTGAAATCTTTGCCACTGAATTTTTCTGGTATGTCTACATCATTCTTGCCCATTGTTATAGAAGAAATAAAATATTTTGTTAAGATTGTTGGATCTGCAACAATGGAAAACACTAAACAGAAGAAATTGTTAAGGTTAAGAAATCTCTGATTGATACACACAAAGGACAGAGCCACCTTCTCAGCAAATTGTCCTTAACACAATAGTCCTCGGTACTCCTCAATAATGAGAGATGTTATACCCCAACAGAGGAGATGTGTCCAGGATAGAACTGCCCGTTATGACTAGTATAATCACAATACTAGTCACCCTCAAGAACTTAACAGCAATTTGGATGGAAGGGAAATAAACGAGCAATGTGCACAAAACGAAGCAAGAAGAGGGGAAAATAAGACATGATAGTAGCTGCTTCTGGAGTGAGTTCAAATGGTGAAATTCATTTTCTTTTATAGGTAGAAGAAGAGAATGTGGCAATCAAATCCGTGCATGAATCACAGACATTATGGTTGAAGTTCAGTTCCACGCATGAAGCACGGATATAATGATTAAAACAGATTTAAAACGGTTAAGAATAATTCTCTCCTAAAATTTCGCCGGGTCATAAGCCTACACATTTAAAACAAGATTTGAATTAGTCATAGATTCTTTTAAGAAAATATATTCTGTTTCAAAAACGTAAGTCTTGATTGGCCCGCAGCCTCAGCTACTCCCGCACCCGCAAGCATACCCATTCCCGCAGCAGTAGATACAGTCACACCCGCACCCGCAACCACAACCACAGCCGCAGCCGCAAGTCCGCAAGCTCGCAAGACGCAATCTCGCAAGAAGCAAGACGCAAGCGCACGTGCACCCGAGCTCGTGCATTCTTCGATGCGAAGCACCGCACATGTGTGAAAAGTATGTTTGCTCCAACTAGCCCATTGCCTTAGTCCTCCCCCAACCATAAAAGCTTCTAAACCCTAAGGGCCCTCCCTTAGATGCAAATTTTATGGTAATAAAGAGAGGAATCATCTTTAGTTTCTCCAATGTGGGACTAAAGGTTCATTAAAAAAACTGAAAAATGAGCTAGTGTTCCTTAGTGACTTATAGTTCCTAAGTTCCATTCCCACCAAGACCAAAAACCATTATAAGTTCATTTTTCTCCAACATATATATTCCTCCTGGGATAGGATTTCACATGTCAAGCTTTCTTTTTTGATTTTGCATCTGCTGGCGACCCCAAAGGGTCTCAACTTCTTAGTCTTTATATATGCAGCGTAAAGCTGTATCCAGGCAGCTAAGCTTATTTTTTTGATAAAGGACACTTATGTTTAAACACGCCAACTAAATGTATATTGTTGCCTTTAACCAAAGTATCAATTACACATGATATAACACTGAGAAGGTGAGTCTAATCCAAAAGATGTTGCACCCCTCTCCTAGGCCATTTAACTAGTTTATCTGCCTTAAAAGTATTACCTACTTATAGGAATAGGAAAACGGCTACAACAACGAAGTAAAAAAAGCACACCTAACTCCCAAGTTCAATGCTCTTATTTTCTTTTTTCATGCCCACTCAGCTATCTTTATAGTCAACAGCCAAAGTTCGGCTACATCTAGTCACGCTGTTATTCTGAAGTAACATAAATGTCAAACATGGAGGAAAAATAATCTAACTTGAAAATGCAAAATTTGGTCTTTCTTAGGCCAGATCTTATGCACCCTTTTAAATGGGTTAGTTTGTCTAGTCAGGTGGCTGGACAAACAGGGTGCGCTACAATAGGAAAAGCTTTGAGTGGCTGGTTTTTTATCGAGCGACAAGGTGTTAGATGCTAGCGATAAAGATTTAACCGCTGGCGATCAACATCTTGTCGCTCGACAAAGAGCGAGTCGTTAACGGCTACTTTTGGGTAACGGTTGGGTTTAGATAAAAACGGTCAATTTTCCTTATTCTATATATATATACCCCAACAATTTCTTTCAACTCAAACCATTCTTTACCTATTTCTGCAATCAATTCACAGATTTCTTGAACTACCTAACTTTTAATTCACATTCGATGGATTGTTCTGATGATGAAGCTAAAATTATTATGGATCGGTTTAAAACATAGCAAGAAACTTATATTCGGGTGTTGCAACAAATGTAAGTTGAGTCTAATGAAGACATAGAACTTATCAACCTTATGATAACATCAGAATCATCGGGGCAGATACAAATAGTTTCTGAGCCAAAAGAAGTATTCACAAGAAGAAATATGTATCGTGATCGGGAAGAGTGGCACTTGAAGCTGATGCACGATTATTTTAATAGTGGGTTTTTTTGATCAAATATGATCATTTTCTATATGCATAGGACTTGGCCTTACCAAATTTGTGGAGTCTGATTTTGTGCAAATTCTTTAGCGAATGTTTATGCGATATTTTAATTAGTGGAGTCTAACTTTAATGAGCACATGACCCTGCTCTAATGTCATATAAATCATGGGCAGCAGAGATCTAGAATTCAATGGCTTCAACCGGATGATAATAAGACAACTGTCTTTTATACCAAAGCAACCATCCATCGAGAATGCAACAATATACATCAATAACAAAATCACAAAAAAATTGAATCGTCAATAAATATGAAATAGTAAAGCTCATTTAGATCATTATACTGAGCAATATAGGCAACTAGTACAACGATAGACGAGGACCTGTTTATAGCAATCACTCCCAAATTAACCCACATACAATGTGCCCTGCTTACCGAAGAGGTAACGCCAACGGAAATTAAATAGACGTTTTTCTCTATAAATTCTGAACGTACTCTTGGCCCAGATGGATAAACTAGTTAGTTCTTCAAATATTTTTGGAAACCACACATACTCAATTGATAGCTATGGTTCATAGTTTTTTCAATTCACTTAATAGTAACCCACTCATGATCCATACAAATCTTACATTAATTCCAAAAGTAGATCATCCATCTAAGCCATCTGAATTCATACGTATAGGACTATACAATGTTACTATTAAGATCATTGCCAAAATTATGGTCAATTGAATTATGCCACTTTTACCATTCCTGATAAGACCGTACCAGAGTGCCTTTTTATCTTATAGATCAACTCATGATAATATAGCTATTGCAGGAGAACTATTCCATCACATCAAATCCTCAACCTTTACCAAGGATCCAAACATAGCTTTAAAATTGGATATTCAAAAGGCTAACGATAGCCTAGATTGGGATTTATCATAACAACATTCCCCAAACTGGGCTTTCCAACAACCTTTGTGGATTATATAATGTTCTGCATCACTACAGTTACATACTCGGTCAACATCAATGGTACTCCATACAAATATATCACCCCAACAAGGGGAATACGACAGGGAGACTCGCAATCTTCTTATATATTCATAATCTGTGCGGAAATCCCATCGACAAACTTAGGAAACCTAGAAAAACAAAAGCCTATAGGAGGATTGCGCATATCCCAAAAAGTTTCACCCATTTTGCATCATATGTATGTCGATGACCTCCTTATCACGTTTAAAGCGTCCGTAAGAAGCAACAATAATATAAAGAACTTGCTACAGTCCTATAGCTCCTCATCGGGGCAGGTAATTAATGCTTCCAAATCCACATTCATACATCATCCGAGATTGGAACAATAGGAGGTCGACAACCTGCATTAACTTTTCGGCATGACGACCACTTCAAGCCCTCCTATTTACCTAGGAGTCTAATTCAAGCACGAAAGATCATCTCGACACATCTTCGAACCTCTGTTTCAACGGCTAGCGAAAAAGAGCCAAACAATGAATGATAAAAGGCCTAACGCTTTCTGGACGGTCAGTTCTCATCAAAACCTCCTTAACTCCCACTTATAATCATCTTATGCTAACACAACTTCTCCCCACCCATGTATACCACCAGATTGATCGAATCACCAGAAACTTCTTCTGGGGGGATGTCTCCACAGTAAAGAAACTTCATCCTTTGCGGTAAGATAAATTAATTAAACCAATTTCCGAGGGAGGATTAGGAATAATAAAAAGAAGCGAACATAATAGGGCGCTGCTTATGAAAAGAGTTTGGAGTTAACATGCATAACTTGATTCCATGTGGGCAAGCTTGTGTAATGATAAATATCTCAAGTAACAACCAATTTTCCAAAGCACTCATACCGACCCTTCTGCATCTAGTTCACAATGGAAACAACTGACATCTCTCATACCTACCTTCCAAAATCTCATCTTCCACCGCATATGATACGATTAACAACCCCCAACCAGGCTAATTAGATTCCAAATTTCTTGAACCTCGATCTAACACATTGCCACCCTAAACAGACACTAATAGTTATCATCGATTCAATTTCTCATAATTGGATATAAGATAAACTAAACTGCCTCCAACTAGCAGCGGTTAAAAAAATTATAACATCCACCTACCCCAAAATAGGTCACATGACCCTATTATCTAGCCACATTCGAAAACTGGAATATACACTAGTGCATCTGGTTATAAATGCCTAACCTAAGAGATTAATCAACCAAATAGAAACCCCTTCCAGGTCACTAAATTCCTGTAGACATTACCACGTCCACCAAAAATCCAGCCTTTTTTGTGAAAAGCAACAAATGAAGGTTTACCAACCTTCTCCATCCTAAACCGCATCTATCTCACCAATTCTAACCTATGCCCCCAATGCAATTTTGAACCGGAATCAGCTACCCATTTACTCCTGCATTGCCCAATAACAACCTTCGTCTGGAATACTCTCCTCACTCACCTCTCAAACAACCAAAATACTAACAATACCACTCCAAACAGTATAACTAATCAAACAACCATTCATCAACTGTTACAACAACCAAAACCACCCTCAACCATTACCTCCTTTTGTTTCCTACTCTGGTCACTATGGCTAGTTTCACACCCTCAAATGCACCTTGCAATTTTTGGCTCGAGTATGACCCGGTAGTACAATTGTTTAGTGAATATACAGTTCATCCACTTGCACTTCAGCCTTATAAGTTTGCATTAAACAATTAGCAACACTCACAACTAATAGATACTTGATTTTCTCTTTACCTTCGATTGTATCCCATATTACAAACAGGTTTATGTCATGATTAAGCTTAACAGAAAAATAGGGTATGTACAAAGAATAAGAACACATAGACAAGCTTTAAGCCAATGAAATCATTTTCATTAACTTAGGGGAAGAATAAAAAAATCTTGTCCAACCAATGGACTTACAAGTTTATTCTCTCAATAAACTTAAACTCACTTTACTGCAACAATGGTGCCTTTTTATTCAGTCTGCATATCTTATAGAGTTTGCTTCTGTTGAGGTATGTTTCCCTTTGCTTGTTGTTTGTCCTTGTTAGTCGCCACTTCTGGCTTATTCACGTAAGAGGTCTGCATGATCGGAGTGTGACAATGGCTTGCATTGTTAGATCTTCATCACTCCCATTCCCCTCTTTTATTTTTACATCATCTTTGGCCGAATGGTTACTAGGTGCACTCGGGTCGGTGCTTCCCGGGTATATCTCGTTGGAAAAGAGACAAGTCTCCCACAGTGGTCGCCAAATGTTTTAAAGTAATCTCGTAATAGGGAGACTTATCCTAGTCACAGCAAGGACTACACCTTTCTTGGTTTGGTAATAGAAAAGACCCTCTTCTTGGTACATCTCAGGTGACTGAAAAATAGTGTCACCGGCCATCAGAGTCAAGCAACGGTCAATCCTTAAATCTAAAAGTCAGTTAACGGTCAAGGTAAGGGAGTCAGCAACCGAGTCAGCTGGTCTAACTTGGTTGAATGGGTCTTACTCACTGAGTCATCTGAGTCACTGAGTCAACTCGCCTGAAGGAAAATTAGACAGAGTGTCCTCTATTTCTGGCTTGTTTCAGGCCATTTAATTAGCCCCTTCCTGCAATCAACAACAATATCACCATTTCTTACACAGCTTCAACATCAGCCCTTCTTCTCCTTGTAATGCTCAGGTTCAAGAACCTCCAACCCTTCATTATTCTGCCAGATTCCAACACTAACCCCAGCTTTGTCGTGTCCCTACTCTTCTCACAGACTCATCAAAACCACCAAAGAACCCAACAACAACAGGGTCTTCTCAATATCCGGCCACTTCCTTCTCACGGCCAACACCATCTCACTGTAACTGTAGCTACTTGAAATCCCAAAAAAAAAAAAACCATTATCTGCCATCACAACTCCACCAGCAGCTTTAACTCAAAACCTAGGTACCCATCTTAATTTCTTCTCAAATTTTTCTCGATCAAAAATAGCATCATAAAACCCTAACTCCACCAAGTTCTCATTGATTCCTTTTTAAGTTCGACCTAGCTCAATCACAGATCCATTCCTCATCTGCAGCAAACCCAAATCTATTTTCTTCCATTTCCAATTCAACCACACACCCAATCAACTAACGAAATCAATTTCATCTCTTCTTCTATATTTCTCTCCTTCTCTTCCTCATCTCAGATTCAACAAAACCCATCATCAACAACACCTTCTCGAGTTCAATTTAACATTTAGTTCAGTTTCTCAGATCGAACCACCATCTTTCTTCTCTTTCTTCCTGTCTCAGAATCGAGCCACAACCACCATTTCATCTTCTATTTCAGATATGAGTCTTCGCCTCCACCAAACCCATTAACCACTCTTTATCCCATCTCTTTTTCTTCTCATCTTAATTTCTTTCTTTCTTCCGGCGTGAATGTTAGAGAGAATAGAAATGAGAAGAGAAACATTTCTCTTGATTTTAGGGTTAGGTATTAAAATAGGGACAACTTAAGGTGCCCACAAGGGAAGTCGAGAATTTTAGACCCCTTCTTTGTTGTTGTTGACATGCTGAGTCTGGAGTAAGAACTTCGATTGAAGTTGGAGGACTTGGTGTCGATCGCTTGTACTGTCGAGCATCCTGAGAAGGAGTTATCCTCTTACCTATTTTTTAGTTGGGTTGTTGATAAACGTCTATTCTCATGAATATTTCTTTCAATTTACTTATTCTTGAAAGTTTTGGATCTCTATCAAGAAAGGTGCATTTGTGGATGATCACGTGGAGGCTTTGTGAAGTTTAGATAAAGTCTAGAAGCAAGTTCTCTAGCAAAACATGGTAGACTGGTATATTCCATTGATGTAGAGCACCACCGGATGTATTTGAGTCGCTTTTGGATCCAATAATTAAGAATCTAGATCTTGAATCAGTCTACATAGTTATCACGATGTTCATTATCTTTCTAGAACGATTTTCCCAAATTTGATAGAGTGACTTATTATGAGACGAATAAATAATTTTTATATAAGGCGTTAGCCATCTCACACCAGTTAAGAATATTGTTGGGAGAAATATTGTTGTACCAAGTATATGCTTTTCCGATAAGATATTTTAAGAACTCTTTGAGACACAATATATGATTTTACTCATCATGTTCTCCTAATGATTCTAGAAAACGAGAAACATCCCATCGTAAAGTCAGAATGGAGGGAGGAGTATCCTTTTGGCGGAGGAATCCTTTGGATCTCGTCGGGTAAGGATAATGTGTTGATAGAGTGAAGGCGAGTCCCCCTTACTACAAGTTTGTAGGAGTCTTTCCATCTCTTCACGGGAGACGAAGTTAGGTTGTTGGATCTTTGATTGTCTATGTTGAGCATAAACTTCATCATTATATCGAACATGTATCATAGATGTGCTGATGTCAGCAGCATTCTTGGGGCCGTCTTTGACTTGCTCCATCTGATGACGCTGATGTTATTTTTCTAGTGATATTTTTTCTGTCAAAGTCTTAAGAAAGGTGAGCAATTCCTTCTGAGTAATCGCCATATAGATTTTATTTTTGAAGAGATTATCTTATCTCTCTACCAAAGCTGTGATACTCAGATGTTCTTGAGTATTCCTGACTTCTTCAGTGACATGTTCAGAAAGAAAGAAGTTGGTGTTATTTGTGGTAAGACCGAGAGTAACATAAGTGATTGGAGTGGTACTAGGCATACTACCACTAGAATTAGGATTAATAAGAACATAACGAGGATTTGAGGTTTCTGAACCCGGCCTAAGTTTAACAATTTATGACTTGACTTTTGCAACCGAAGATTGATCTCCCACTGTGGTCGCCAAAATATTTTAGGATAAAAACAATAAAGTGGAAAGTGAAGAGTAAGCTAAAGCTGGTATGAGTACGAGAGATCAAAATCGTACAAGACTATCCTAAAGCAAGAAATGGTCGTTCAAGTATTGAGAAAGGTTGAACTTAAGGAGGGAAGCAGAGAAAGAGTGAGATTAGAGTATGATGTTGTTGATGGTGGATTTTTGACGAATGCGAAAATCGTAAAATCGCCCTCTGCCCAACAGCAGAAACGTAGAAATATTCGAATATATTTCTGATCTTATATCAAAAATATGAGTCATGTACTTATACCCATATTCTTCAAAATAATTAAGAATACAGTCTCTAGAAATAGCTACAGATGTTTTGTATTGATCTCATAGCCTCTCTAAATACGTATAAATATCTATCCAACATTGAACTAGTATCAAGTCGTAGACTTCCAAGACTGAATTCCTTGAACTTGTTCAGTATATGCGACGATATTCAAATTCATATCGGAATAACATAAATTTACTACTGTACTCACAATGAAACAGCCAAATAGTCATATCCACATGCTTAATCTAGCATTGTTCCTCGAGGATGTGCCACTACCTCATCACCTTCCTCAAGGAAGCGTCACTGCCCTAGCTCAGTTCCTAGAGGACGCATCATGATCTAGTACTTTACCTCTTGGAAACGCCTCATCTCTTACTCTGTCCCTCAGGGACCCGTCACTAAATCTGGCACTGGCACTACGACAGCGCTAGCCTCCTCTCGATGCTAGACCACAAACACTCTAACCTCCCTAGGGATGCATCATTATTTTTGGCGCTGGCCTAGTGCCAACTACAACTTATTCATGGCGCAAGCGCAAGCTAGCACCAACGTCTCACATACCAGTCCCTGAGGACGCGTCATTCCTACAGCGTCGTCCCTCAGGGACGTGTCATTGTCTATGTTGCTGGCCTAGTTCTAGCGGCATCCTACTCATGGCGCTAGCCTTGAGCTGTGCCAACCAACATAACGCTGGCCTAATGTCAGTGTTATCCCTAGCCTAATGCCAGCGTTAGTGATGCAGATGAGCAGGCTTTAGCCTATTTGGAGGCTAAAGACCCGAGTGTCGTAATTTAGCTCAAAAGGGGTCCATTTTAATTTAAAACGGGTCAACTATCAAGACATGAACGACTTTGTCTCATGGTCTTCATATTTTATCCAAATTCCATCGTTTAGGGCTTCAAACAGGCGTTTTTACTATTTTATGAAAGTTTTTGTTTCGTAATAACTTCTTCGTTAGGAGTCCGTTTGGGTCGCCGATGGCGGCAAATAGTTTTATTTTATGATTACTTTCATTATTTTAGGTCGACCAAAATTTGCCAAAAATAGCAAATTAGGGTTTGAGTCGGTTTAGGGGTTTTTTTCATCTTTTCTTGACTAACAAGTTAGGGGTTTTCCCCAAGTCTATAAAAGAGTCCTCCATGTATTATTTTAAACAGTTCAATTTGATTAATAAGAATTAATTTCTTAAACTTTTTCAAGTTTAATCGATTATTATTTAAAGTCGGGAAACCGAAGTCTAAATAATTATCTTGTTCATAGTCGATATTCCTAGAAAAATTTGAAGTCTGAACAAAACCTTTATTTTCTTTATTTTCTTTATTTGTACCAGAGCAAAGTCGATTCTAGGGTTGATAAGATGCCACCAAGAGTAGCAATCGGTCAGGGTCGTGGTCGAGGTCGAGGAGGAGGTCCAGAAGGTTTCATTCCATGGAGATCTAGAGACGAATTCGTTGAAGACGTCCAAGGTTTGCTGGGTCGGTATAACCTTCGGAAGGAAGAAGAAGATGATAATGCTAACCCTTTTTCTAGAGGGCATCGCGAAGGTAGAATAAATCAACAAGAGGATTCTGATGGCTGGAAGGGAGGAATAAAAGTAGAGATCCCATAATTTTATGGTGGTTTCGAACAGGAAGAGTTTCTCTCCTGGGTGAATACGGTTGAGGAAGTATTGGAATTCAAAGAAGTACCAGATAACAAACGAGTTTCGTTGGTAGCAACTATGTTTCGTGGGAGGGTTAATTCGTGGTGGCAACAACACAAGCTGCTACGCAGTCGTAAAGGAAAACAGAAGTTAGTATCATGGGAGAAGTTGAAGAAACACATGAGAACAGAGTTTTTGCCACATAACTACATTGGATTGATGTACCAGCAGCTGCAAAACCTACGCAAAGGAGTACGTTCTATAGACGATTACACCAAGGAGTTTTACCGACTACTTTCTCTTAACGACTTGTCAGAGTCAGATGAGAAAAAAGTTGCTCGCTATATAGGTGGTCTCCCTCTACAATATCAGGATACTCTCAATATGTTTGATTGCTGCTTTATTTAGGATGCACATCATAGAGAAAGGAATATAAAAAACAAGTAGGGCGTAGAAGCTTAAATTGGGATATCAACGTGGCAGCATCTCCAGCAAGTAACCGTAGTACTTCAACACCTAGTACTGCTAGTAAACTTAATTCTTCGTCAACACCAAATAAAACCCTAGTTACCACTTTTGGAGGTAGGTGTAATAAGTGCGGAGAATTTGGGCACAAAGCTAGTGACTGTCAAAAAACAGAACGAGCGAACAAGTTATTTTTCACTGAAAAGGACTGTGAAGAAGAGGGTTGGGTAACTGATTATGAAGAGGATCATGAGGATGATTCTGAACTTGTCGATGAAGTGGTTGCCAGAGATAAAGGATTTAACTTTGTAGTAAGAAGAAGTTGTCTCACTCCACGTAAAGATGAGGGCGACAGCTGGTTGCTTAATAATATATTCCAGTCGACATATACGATCGAAGGCAAAGTTTTTCGTCTAGTTATTGATCCTGAAAGTTGCGAGAATATTGTTGATGAAGAGGCCATGAAACGATTCAAGTTGGAAACCAAGGCACATCCACATCCATACAAGCTTTCTCGGCTTAAGAAAGGGAATGAAGTAAAAGTAAACAAACGTTGCTTGATTTCTTTTCAATTGGTAACAAATATAAAAATAAAATATGGTGTGACGTTACTAGTATGGATGCTTGTCACTTGTTGTTGGGTCGTCCATGGGAGTTTGACAGGAAAAGTAGTCATGACGGGTATAAGAATACCTACAGTTTTTTATGGAACGACGTACGTATAGTACTTGTACCTAGTAAAGAGATTTCACTTACACCATCTCCTGGAGAAGCTACAATTCTCTTGTCGTTTAAGCAGTTTGAAGATGAGGTAGAAGATGCAGGTGAATTGTATGTGTTGATTGGCAAATAAGAACAACAGGATGACAGTAGTATTCCCATTGCATCTCAACCTTTAGTTAAGGAATTTATGGATGTTTTTCCGAACGAGTTGCCGGACGAGCTACCACCTCTCTGGGATATACAACACCGTATTGATCTCGTTCCTGGATCAAGCTTTCCAAATAAAGCGCATTACAGAATGAGTTCTAAGGAGCATGAAGAACTTCGTCGTCAAGTGGAAGATTTGCTACAGAAAGGATTGGTCCGACAGAGTCTAAGTCCTTGTGCAGTACCAGCCTTGCTGATTCCAAAGAAAGATGGAACGTGGAGAATGTGTGTTAACAGTCGATCCATCAACAAAATCACAGTCAAACACTGTTTTCTAATTCCCATATTGGATGACTTGTTAGATCAGTTGTGTGGAGAAAAAGTGTTTAGAAAACTCGACTTGAAGAGTGGGTACCATCAAATCAGAATTCTTGAAGGTGATGAGTGGAAGACTGCTTTCAAAAATCGAGAAGGATTTCATGAGTGGTTGGTTATGCCATTTGGGTTGACCAGTGCACCAAGTACATTCATGCGTATCATGAATCAAGTACTCATACGCTTTATCGGTACTTTTGTGGTTGTTTATTTCGATGATATTCTTCTTTATAGTGCAAACATGGACTTGCATGTTCAATATCTTCGAGAAGTGCTCTCAGTTTTACGCAGGGAGAAATTATTTGCAGGCATCAAAAAGTGTTCATTCATGAAAGATCGAGTTCTGTTTCTCGGTTATGTCGTCACCAAGGATGGAATCAAGGTAGATGAGTCCAAGGTTGAAGTTGTGAGAAATTGGACTACACCTACTACATTACACGAGGTAAGGAGTTTCCATGGTTTCACTTCTTTTTACCGGCGCTTTATTCCCCACTTAAGCACCATTATGGCACCCATTACTGCATGCATGAAAGGAGGAAAGTTTTCATGGTCTGAGGAAGCTGACGAAGCCTTTGAAACTATCAAGACAAAGCTGATAACTGCACCACTATTGGTGTTACCTGATTTCAGCAATCTGTTTGAACTACACTGTGATGCATCGAAGGTGGGAATTGGAGTTTTTTTGAGTCAGGAAGGACGACCTGTAGCGTATTTCAGTGAGATGTTAAATGGTGATAAGCTCAACTATAGTACTTATGATATGGAGTTTTATGCTATAGTTCAATCCTTAAAGCATTGGCATCACCATCTATTCATAACGAGTTCATTATGTTTTCTGATCGAGATTCTTTGAAGCACATTAACAGTCAAAAGAAGTTTTCTTCTAGACATGGTAAGTGGGCTGGTTATTTGCAAGAGTTCACTTTTGTACTGAAGCACAAAGTTGTGTCGCAGAATCAAGTTGATGATGCCTTAAGCCGAAAGAGTATGATACTCAACACTATGTGAACTGAGGTAATAAATTTTGATTCATAGTATGACCATATTCTAACCAATCCGAACTTTATGGAGATTGTGGATGATATCAGTTCAGGCAAACGAAGTGATTACCTTATGCACGAAGGTTTCTCTTTAAAGGTAACCAATTGTGTATTCCTGATTCTAGTCTCCGATTGAAGATTATTAACAAGTTACATGACGAGGGGCACATGGGAAGGGATAAGACTTTCCAACTTGTTTCGAAGTCATATTACAGCCAACAATGAGGCATGAAGTTGTTAAATTCGTGGATAGATGTGAATCTGTCAAATTTCAAAAGGAAAAGCAACTAATGCAGGGTTGTACATGACACTGAAAGGTCCAAGTCAACCCTGGAAATATTTGAGCATGGATTTTTTATTTGGTTTACCTAGAACTCAGAGGGGACATGATTCAGTATTTGTAGTTGTTGACCGTTTTTCAAAAATGTCCCATTTTATTGCTTGCAAGAAGACTACTAATGCACTGAAGGTAGCTGAATTGTTCTTCCGTGAAGTTTATCGTCTACATGGATTTTCATGTTCAATTGTTAGTGATCGAGACACATTATTCCTTAGTTATTTCTGTAAAACCTTGTGAAAATTAGCTAATATAAGGCTTAACTTCAGTAGTGCGTATCATCCTCAAAGTGATGGCCAAACAAAAGTTGTGAATCGTTCGCTAGGTGATATACTATGGTGTATGGTTGGAGACAATCCGAAGAGTTTGGATCAGAAACTTTGCCAAGTTGAATTTGCATTTAATCGTTCAGTAAACCGTAGTCTGGGTATGAGTCCGTTCGAGGTTGTTTATGGCTAAAATCCACGAGCACCAGTAGATTTAGTGCTTGTTCCTGATCTGAAGAGAATTGAAGTTCGTTCCGTAGAAAGTATCCAACAGTTGCAACATGTTCACAAGTTGTCTTAAGAACAGTTGCTTCGAACTAATCAGAGGTATAAGGAGGCGGCAGATAAGAAACGCAGAGTTGTGGATTTTGCAGTAGGATATTTTGTGT
>JAJJMC010001074.1:2617312-2648961 GCA_023531435.1 Papaver californicum
AGGGCGAATTTCTCTCAACCCCGGGAGAATGATGCAGATGAGCAGGCTTTAGCCTATTTGGAGGCTAAAGACCTGAATATCGTAATTTAGCTCAAAAGGGGTCCATTTTGATTAGAAACGGGTCAACGATCAAGAAATGAGACGACTTCATCTCATGGTATTCAGATTTTAACCAAATTCCATCGTCTAGAGCTTCAAACATGCGTTTTTTCTATTTTAGGAAAGTTTTTGTTTTGTTAATAACTTCTTCGTTAGGAGTTCGTTTGGGTCGCCGTTTGCGGCAAATAGTTTTATTTTATGAGTACTTTCATTATTTTACGACTTCATCTCATGGTATGAACAAAACCTCTATTTTCTTTCTTTTCTTTATTATCCGCTGCATCATTTGGTATCAGAGCAAAGTCGATTCTAGGGTTGATAAGATGCCACCAAGAGTAGCAATCGGTCAGGGTCGAGGTCAAGGTCGAGGTCGAGGAGGAGGTCCAGAAGGTTTCATTCCATGGAGACCTAAAGAATAATTAATTGAAGAGTCCAAGGTTTGCTGGGTCGGTATAACCTTTGGAAGGAAGAAGAAGATGATAACGCTCACCCTTTTGCTAGAGGGCATCGCGAAGGTAGAATAAATCAACGAGAGGATTCTGATCGCTGGAAGGGCAGGAATAAAAGTAGAGATCCCAGAATTTTATGGTGGTTTGGAACCGGTAGAGTTTCTCTCCTGGTCGAATACGGTTGAGGAAGTATTGGAATTCAAAGAAGTACCAGATAAAAAACGAGTTCCGTTAGTATCAACTATGTTTTGTGGGAGCGATAATTCGTGGTGGCAACAACACAAGCTGCTACGCAGTCGTAAATTAGTATCATGAGAGAAGTTGAAGAAACATATGAGAACCGAGTTCTTGCCACATAACTACATTGGATTGATATACCAACAACTTCAAAACCTACGCAAAGGAGTACGTTCTATAGACGATTACACCAAGGAGTTTTACCGACTACTTTCTCTTAACGACTTGTCAGAGTCAGATAAGCAAAAATTCGCTCACTATATAGGTGGTCTCCCTCAACAATATTAGGATACACTCAACATGTTTGATTGATGATCTATTTCAGATGCACATCATATAGCAAGGCATATAAAAACAAGTAGGGCGTAGAAGCTTAAATAGGGGTATCAATGTGGCAGCATCTCCAGCAAGTAACCGTAGTACTTCAACACCTAGTACTGCTAGTAAACTTAATTAGTCGTCAACACCAAATAAAACCCCAGTTACCACTTTTGGAGGTAGGTGTAATAAGTGCGGAGAATTTGGGCACAAAGCTAGTGACTGTCAAAAAGCAGAACGAGCGAACAAGGTATTTTTCACTGAAAACGACCGTGAAGAAGATGGATGGGTAACTGATTATGAAGAAAATCATGAGGATGATTCTGAACTTGTCGATGAAGTAGTTGCCAGAAATAAAGGATTTAACTTTGTAGTAAGAAGAATTTGTCTCACTCCACGTAAAGATGAGGGCGACAGCTGGTTGCGTAACAATATATTCCAGTTGACATGTACGATCGAAGGAAAAGTTTGTCGTCTAGTTATTGATCCTGGAAGTTGCGAGAATATTGTTGATGAAGAGGTCGTGAAACGATTCAAGCTGGAAACCAAGGCACATCCATATCCATACAACCTTTCTTGGATTAAGAAAGGGAATGAGGTAAAAGTAAACCAACGTTGCTTGATTTCTTTTTCAATTGGTAACAAATATAAAGATAAAATATGGTGTGACGTTACTAGTATGGATGCTTGTCACTTGTTGTTGGTTCGTCCATGGGAGTTTGATAGGAAAAGTAGTCATGACGGGTATAAGAATACCTACAGTTTGTTATGGAACGACGTATGTATAGTACTTGTACCCAGTAAAGAGATTGCACCTACACCATCTACTGGAGAAGCTACCAATCTCTTGTCGTCTAAGCAGTTTGAAGATGAGGTAGAAGATGCAGGTGAATTGTATGTGTTGATTGGAAAAGAAGAACTAAAGGATGACAGTAATATTCCCATTGCAGCTCAACCTTTATTTAAGGAACTTATGGATGTTTTTCCGAATGAGCTACCACCTCTCTGGGATATACAACATCGTATTGATCTGGTTCTTGGATCAAGTTTTCCAAATAAAGCGCATTATAGAATGAGTCCTAAGGAGCATGAAGAACTTCGTCGTCAAGTGGAAGATTTGTTACAGAAAGGATTAGTCCGACAGAGTCTAAGTCCTTGTGCAGTACATGCCTTGTTGATTCCAAAGAAAGATGGAACGTGGAGAATGTATATTTACAGTCGATCCATCAACAAAATCACAGTCAAATACCGTTTTCTAATTCCCAGATTGGATGACTTGTTAGATCAGTTGTGTGGAGAAAAAGTATTTAGCAAACTCGACTTGAAGAGTGGGTACCATAAGATCAGAATTCGGAAAGGTGATGAGTGGAAGACTGCTTTCGAAAATCGAGAAGGATTATGTGAGTGGCTGGTTATGCTATTCGGGTTGACCAATGCACCAAGTACATTCATGCGTATCATGAATCAAGTACTCAGACCCTTTATCGGTACTTTTATGGTTGTTTATTTCGATGATATTCTTCTTTATAGTGCTAACATGAACTTGCATGTTCAACATCTTCAAGAATTGCTCTCAGTTCTACGCAGGGGGAAATTATTTGCGGCTATCAAAAAGTGTTCATTCATGACAGATCGAGTTCTATTTCTCGGTTATGTCGTTACCAAGGATGGTAGATGAGTTCAAGATTGGTGCTGTGAGAAGTTGGACTATACCTACTATATTACATGAGGTAATAAGTTTCCATGGTTTCGCTTCTTTTTACCGACGCTTTATTCCCCATTTCAGCACCTATGGCACCCATTGCTGAATGCATGAAAGGAGGAAAGTTTTCATGGTCTGAGGAAGCTGACGAAGCCTTTGAAGCTGTCAAGACAAAGCTGATAACTGCATCACTATTGGGGTTACCTGATTTCAGCAAGCCGTTTGAACTATATTGTGATGCATCAAAGGTGGGAATTGGAGTTCTTTTGTGTCAGGAATGAGGACCTGTAGCGTATTTTAGTAAGATGTTAAATGGTGATAAGCTCAACAATAGTACTTATGATGTGGAGTTTTATGCAATAGTTCAAGCCTTGAAGCATTGGAGTCACTATCTAATTCATAACGAGCTCATCATGTTTTCGGATCATGATTCTTTGAAGCACATCAACAGTCAAGAGAAGCTTTCTTCTAGACATGGTAAGTGGGCTGGTTATTTGCAAGAGTTCACTTTTGTACTGAAGCACAAAGCTGGGTCGCAGAATCAAGTTGCTGATTCCTTAAGCCGAAGGAGTATGATACTCAACACCATGCGAACTGAGGTAATAGATTTTGATTCATATTCAGACCATATTCTAACCGATCCGAACTTTGTGGAGATTGTGGATAATATCAGTTCATGCAAACGAAGTGATTACCTTATGCATAAAGGATTTCTCTTCAAAGGTAACCAATTGTGTATTCCTGATTCTAGTCTCCGATTGAAGATTATTGAGGAGTTACATGACGAGGAGCACATGGGAAGGGATAACACTTTCCAACTTGCTTTGAATTCATATTATTGTCCAACAATGAGGCGTGAAGTTGTTAAATTGGTGGATAGATGTTGAATCTGTCAAATTTCAAAATAAAAAGCAACTAATGCAGGGTTGTACATGCCAATGAAAGTTCCAAGTCAACCCTTGACAGATTTGAGCATGGATTTTGTATTGGGTTTACCTAGAACTCAGAGGGGACATGATTCAGTATTTGTAGTTGTGACCGTTTTTCAAAAATGTCCCATTTTATTGCTTACAAGAAGACTACTAATGCACTGAAGGTAGCTGAATTGTTCTTCCGTAAAGTGTATCGTCTACATGGATTGCCATGTTCAATTGTTAGTGATCGAGACACAAGATTCCTTAGTTATTTCTGGAAAACCTTGTGGAAATTAGCTAATACAAGGCTTAACTTCAGTAGTGCGTATCATTGTCAGAGTGATGGCCAAACAGAAGTTATGAATCATTCGCTGGGTGATATACTACGGTGTATGGTTGGAGACAATCCGAAGAGTTGGGATCAGAAACTTTGCCAAGCTGAATTTGCATTTAATCGTTCAGTAAAACGTAGTCTGGGTATGAGTCCGTTCGAGGTTATTTATGGCTACAATCCACGAAAACTAGTAGATTTAGCACGTGTTCCTGATCTGAAGAGATTTGAAGTTCGTGCCGAAGAACGTATCCAACAGTTCCAACAGGTTCACAAGTTAGATGAAGAACAGTTGCTTCGAGCTAATAAGAGGTATAAGGAGGCGGTAGATAAGAAACGCAGAGTTATGGATTTTGCAGTAGGAGATTTTGTGTGGGAAATATTGACAAAGGATCGTTTTCCAGTTGGCGAGTATAACAAACTGAAGGCGCGCAAAATTGGTCCCTTGGAAATTATCGCGAAGATTAATCCTAATGCCTACAAGTTAAAGCTTTCAAGTCACATCCGGACTTCTGATGTTTTTAATGTCAAAAACTTGGTGTCGTATAATGGTGATAATTCTGATGATGACCAAAAAAAATTCGAGGGCGAGTTTCTCTCAACCACGGGAGAATGATGCAGATAAGCTGGCTTTAGCCTATTTGGAGACTAAAGACTCGAGTGTCGTAATTTAGCTCAAAAGGGGTCCATTTTGATTGGAAACGGGTCAACGATCAAGACATGAGACGAATTCGTTTCATGGTCTACAGATTTTAGCCAAATTCCATCGTTTAAAGCTTCAAACATGCGTTTTTGCTATTTTAGGAAAGTTTTTGTTTTGTTAATAACTTCTTCGTTAGGAGTCTGTTTGGGTCGCCGTTTGCGGTAAATAGTTTTATTTTATGATTACTTTTATTATTTTAGGTAGACCAAAATTTTCCAAAAATAGCAAATTTTGGTTTGAGTCGGTTTAGGGTTTTTTTTCATCCTTTCTTGACTAGCAAGTTAGGGTTTTTCCCCAAGTCTATAAAAGAGACCTCCATGTATTATTTTAAACAGTTGAATTTGATTAATAAGAATTAATTTCTTAAACTTGTTCAAGTTTAATCGATTATTATTTAAAGTCGGGAAACCGAAGTCTAATTAATTATTTCATAGTCGATATTCCTAGGAATATTTGAAGTCAGAACAAAACCTCTCTTTTCTTTCTTTTCTTTATTATCCACTGCATCAGTTGGTATCAGAGCAAAGTCGATTCTATGGTTGATAAGAAGCCACCAAAAGTAGTCAAGGTCGAGGTCGAGGAGGAGATCCAGAAGGTTTCATTCCATGGAGATCTAGAGAAGAATTCATTGAAGACGTCCAAGGTTTGCTGGGTCGGTATAACCTTCGGAAGGAAGAAGAAGATGATAACCCTAACCCTTTTGCTAGAGGGCATCGCGAAGGTAGAATAAATCAATGAGAGTATTCTGATCGCTGGAAGGCAGGAATAAAAGTAGAGATCCCATAATTTTATGGTGGTTTGGAACCGGAAGAGTTTCTCTCCTGGGTGAATACGGTTGAGGAAGTATTGGAATTCAAAGAAGTACCAGATAACAAACGAGTTTCGTTGGTAGCAACTATGTTTCGTGGGAGGGCTAATTCGTGGTGGAAACAACACAAGTTGTTACGCAGTCGTAAAGAAAAACAGAAGTTAGTATCATGGGAGAAGTTGAAGAAACACATGAGAACTAAGTTTTTCCCACATAACTAAATTGGATTGATGTACCAGCAACTACAAAACCTACGCAAGGGAGTACGTTTTATAGACGATTACACCAAGGAGTTTTACTGACTACTTTCTCTTAACGACTTATCAGAGTCAGATGAGCAAAAGTCGCTCGTTATATAGGTGGTTTCCCTCAATAACATCAGGATACACTCAGCATGTTTGATTGATGTTCTATTTCGGATGCACATCATAGAGCAAGGCATATAGAGAAATAAGTAGGGCGTAAAAGCTTAAATTTGGGTATCAATGTGGCAGCATCTCCAGAAAATAACTGTAGTACTTCAACACCTAGTACTGCTGTATACTTAATTGTTCGTCAACACCAAATAAAACCCCAGCTACCACTTTTGGAGTTAGGTGTAATAAGTGCGGAGAATTTGGGCACAAAGCTAGGGACTGTCAAAAAGCAGAACGAGCGAACAAGGTACTTTTCACTGAAAACGACCGTGAAGAAGATCGTTGGGTAACTGATTATGAAGAGGATCATGAGGATGATTCTGAACCTGTCGATGAAGTAGTTGTCGGAGATAAAGGAGTTCACTTTGTAGTAAGAAGAAGTTGTCTCACTCCACGTAAAGATGAGGGCGACAGCTGGTTGCGTAACAATATATTCCAGTCGACATGTACGATCGAAGGAACAGTTTGTGGTCTAGTTATTGATCCTGGAAATTTCAAGAATATTGCTGATGAAGAGGTCGTGAAAAGATTCAAGCTGGAAACCAAGGCATATCCACATCCATACAAGCTTTCTTGTCTTAAGAAAGAGAATGAGGTAAAAGTAAACAAACGTTGCTTGATTTCCTTTTCAATTGGTAACAAATATAAAGCTAAAATATGGTGTGACGTTACTAGTATGGATGCTTGTCACTTGTTGTTGGGTCGTCCATGGGAGTTTGATAGGAAAAGTAGTCAGGACGGGTATAAGAATACCTAGAGTTTTTTATGGAACGACGCATGTATAGTACTTGTACCCAGTAAAGAGATTGCACCTACACCATCTACTGGAGAAGCTACCAATCTATTGTCGTTTAAGCAGTTTGAAGATGAGGTAGAAGATGCAGGTGATCTGTATGTGTTGATTGGCAAAGAAGAACAACAAGATGACAGTAGTATTCCCGTTGCATCTCAACCTTTAGTTAAGGAATTTATGGATGTTTTTCAGAACGAGTTGCCGGACGAGCTACCACCTCTCCGGGATATACAACATTGTATTGATCTCGTTCCTGGATCAAGCTTGCCAAATAAATCGCATTACAGAATGAGTTCTAAGGAGCATGAAGAACTTCGTCATCAAGTGGAAGGTTTGCTACAAAAATGATTTGTTCGACAGAGCCTAAGTCCTTGTACAGTACCAGCCTTGCTGATTACAAAGAAAGATTGAACGTGTAGAATGTGTGTTGACAGTCGATCCATCAACAAAATCACTGTAAAATACCGTTTTCCAATTCCAGATAGGATGACTTGTTAGATTAGTTGTGTGGAGAAAAAGTATTTAGCAAACTCGACTTGAAAAGTGGGTACCATCAGATCAGAATTCGTGAAGGTGATGAGTGGAAGACTGCTTTCAAAACTCGAGAAGGATTATACGAGTGGCTGGTTATGCCATTGGGGTTGACCAATGCACAAAGTACATTCATGCGTATCATGAATCAAGTACTCAGATCCTTTATCGGTATTTTTGTGGTTGTTTATTTCGATGATATTCTTCTTTATAGTGCTAACATGGACTTGCATGTTCAACATCTTCGAGAAGTGCTCTCAGTTCTACGCATGGAGAAATTATTTGCAGCCATCAAAAAGTGTACATTCATGACAGATCGAGTTCTGTTTCTCGGTTATGTCGTCATCAAGGATGGAATCAAGGTAGATGAGTTCAAGGTTGAAGTTGTGAGAAATTGGACTACACCTACTACATTACACGAGGTAAGGAGTTTCCATGGTTTCGCTTCTTTTTACCGGCGCTTTATTCCCCACTTCAGCACCATTATGGCACCCATTACTGAATGCATGAAATGAGGAAAGTTTTCATGGTCTGAGGAAGCTGACGAAGCCTTTGAAGCTGTCAAGACAAAGCTGATAACTGCACCACTATTGGTATTACCTGATTTCAGCAAGCCGTTTGAACTACACTGTGATGCATCAAAGGTGGGAATTGGAGTTGTTTTGTGTCAGGAAGGACGACGTGTAGCGTATTTCAGTGAGAAGTTAAATGGTGATAAGCTCAACTACAGTACTTATGATGTTGAGTTTTATGCTATAGTTTAAGCCTTGAAGCATTGACGTCACTATCTAATTCATAACGAGTTCATTATGTTTTTTGATCATGATTCTTTGAAGCACATCAACAGTCAAGAGAAGCTTTCTTCTAGACATGGTAAGTGGGCTGGTTATTTCCAAGAGTTCACTTTTTTACTGAAGCACAAAGATGGGTCGCAGAATCAAGTTATTGATGCCTTAAGCTAAAGGAATATGATACTCAACACCCTGCGAACTGAGGTAATAGATTTTGATTCATATTCTCACCATATTCTAACGGATCCGAACTTTGCGGAGATTGTGGATCATATAAGTTGAGGCAAACGAAGTGATTACCTTATGCATGAAGGATTTCTCTTCAAAGGTAACCAATTGTGTATTCCTGATTCTAGTCTCCGATTGAAGATTAGTGAGGAGTTATATGACGAGGGGCACATGGGAAGGGATAAGACTTTCCAACTTTTTTCGAAGTCATATTACTGGCCAACAATGAGGCGTGAAGTTGCTAAATTGGTGGATAGATGTCCAATCTGTCAAATTTCAAAAGAAAAAGCAATTAATGCAAGGTTGTACATGCCAATGAAAGTTCCAAGTCAACCATGGGCAGATTTGAGCATGGACTTTGTATTGGGTTTACCTAGAACTCAGAGGGGACATGATTCAGTATTTGTAGTTGTTGACCATTTTTCAAAAATGTCCCATTTTATTGCTTGCAAGAAGACTACTAATGCATTGAAGGTAGCTGAATTGTTCTTCCGTGAAATGTGTCGTCTACATGGATTGCCATGTACAATTGTTAGCGATCGAGACACAAGATTCCTTAGTTATTTCTGGAAAACCTTATGGAAATTAGCTAATATAAGGCTTAACTTCAGTAGTGCATATCATCCTCAAAGTGATGGCCAAACAGAAGTTGTGAATCGTTCGCTGGGTGATATACTACGGTGTATGGTTAGAGAAAATCTGAATAGTTTTGATTAGAAACTTCGCCAAGCTGAATTTGCATTTAATCGTTCAGTAAACCGTAGTCTGGGTATGAGTCCGTTCGAGGTTGTTTATGGCTACAATCCACGAGCACCAGTAGATTTAGCACCTGTTCCTGATCTGAAGAGAATTAAAGTTCGTGTCGAAGAACGTATCCAACAGTTACAACAGGTTCACAAGTTGGCTGAAAAATAGTTGCTTCGAGCTAAGGAGAGGTATAGGGAGGCGGCAGATAAGAAACGCAGAGTTTTGGATTTTACAGTAGGATATTTTTTGTGGGAAATATTGACAAAGGATCGTTTTCCAGTTGGCGAGTATAACAAAATGATGGCGCGCAAGATTGGTCCCTTGGAAATTGTCGCGAAGATTAATCCTAATGCCTACAAGTTAAAGCTTCCAAATCACATCCGGACTTCTAATGTTTTTAATGTCAAAAAACACTTGGTGCCTTATAATGGTGATAATTCTGATGATGACGAAGAAATTATAAGGCGAATTTCTCTCAACCCCGGGAGAATGATGCAAACGAGCAGACTTTATTTGGAGACTAAAGACCCGAGTGTCGTAATTTAGCTCAAAAAGGGGTCCATTTTGATTGGAAACGGGTCAACAATCAAGACATGAGACGACTTCATCTCATGGTCTTCATATTTTAGCCAAATTCCATCGTTTAGGTCTTCAAACAGGCGTTTTTGCTATTTTAGAAAAGTTTTTGTTTTGTTAATAACTTCTTCGTTTGGGTCGCAGTTTGCGGAAAATGGTTTTATTTTATGAGTACTTTCATTATTTTAGGTCGACCAAAATTTGCCAAAAATAGCAAATTAGGGTTTGAGTCGGTTTAGGGTTTTTTCCATCCTTTCTTGACTAGCAAGTTAGGGTTTTTCCCCAAGTCTATAAAAGAGTCCTCCATGTATTATTTTAAACAGTTGAATTTGATTAATAAGAATTAATTTCTTAAACTTTTTCAAGTTTAATTGATTATTATTTAAAGTCGGGAAACCGAAGTCTAAATAATTATCATTGTTCATAGTCAATATTCCTAGGAATATTTGAAGTCTGAATAAAACCTCTCTTTTCTTTATTTTCTTTATTATCTGATGCATCAGTTGGTATCAGAGCAAAGTCGATTCTAGGGTTGATAAGATGCCACCAAGAGTAGCAATCGGTCAGGGTCAAGATCTAGGTCGAGGAGGAAGACCAGAAGGTTTCATTACATGGAGATCTAGAGAAGAATTCATTGAAGACGTCCAAGGTTTGCTGGGTCGATACAACCTTCGAAAGGAATAAGAAGATGATAACGCTAACCCTTTTGCTAGAGGGCATCGCGAAGGTAGAATAAATCAACGAGAGGATTCTGATCTCTGGAAGGCAGGAATAAAAGTAGAGATCCCAGAATTTTTTGGTAGTTTGGAATCGGAAGAGTTTCTCTCCTGGGTGAATACGGTTGAGGAAATATTGGAATTCAAAGAAGTACCAGATAACAAACGAGTTTCATTGGTAGTAACTATGTTTCGTGGGAAGGCTAATTCGTGGTGGAAACAACACAAGCTGCTACGCAGTCGTAAAGGAAAACTTAAGTTAGTATCATGGGAGAAGTTGAAGATACACATGAGAACAGAGTTTGTGCCACATAACTACATTGGATTGATGTACCATCAGCTGCAAAACCTACGCAAGGGAGTACGTTCTATAGACGATTGCACCAAGGAGTTTTACCCACTACTTTCTCTTAACGACTTGTCAGAGTCAGTTAAGCAAAATTAGCTCGCTATATAGGTGGTCTCCCTCAACAATATCAAGATACACTCAACATTTTTGATTGCTGTTCTATTTCGAATGCACATCATAGAGCAAGGCATATAGAAAAACAAGTACGGCGTAGAAGCTTAAATTGGGGTATCAATGTGGCAGCATCTCTAGCAAGTAATCGTAGTACTTCAACACCTAGTACTGCTAGTAAACTTAATTCTTCATCAACACCAAATAAAACCCTAGTTACCACTTTTGGAGGTAAGTGTAATAAGTGCGGAGAATTTGGGCACAAAGCTAGTGACTTTCAAAAAGCAGAACGAGCGAACAAGGTATTTTTCACTGAAAACGACCGTGAAGAAGATGGCTGGGTAACTTATTATGAAGAGGATAATGAGGATGATTCTGAACCTGTCGATGACGTAGTTGCCGGAGATAAAGGAGTTAACTTTGTAGTAAGAAGAAGTTGTCTCACTCCACGTAAAGATGAGGGCGACAGCTGGTTGCGTAACAATATATTCCAGTCGACATGTACGATCGAAGGAAAAGTTTATTGTATAGTTATTGATCCTGGAAGTTGCGAGAATATTGTTGATGAAGAGGTCGTGAAACGATTCAAGCTGGAAACCAAGGCACATCCATATCCATACAAGCTTTCTTGGCTTAAGAAAGGGAATGAGGTAAAAGTAAACCAACGTTGCTTGATTTCTTTTTCAATTCTTAACAAATATAAAAATAAAATATGGTGTGACGTTACTAGTATGGACGCTTGTCACCTGTTGTTGGGTCGTCCATGGGAGTTTGACAGGAAAAGTAGTCATGACGGGTATAAGAATACCTACAGTTTTTTATGAAGTGACATATGAATAGTACTTGTACCCAGTAAAGATAGCACCTACACCATCTACTGGAGAAGCTACCAATCTCTTGTCGTTTAAGTAGTTTGAAGATTAGGTAGAAGATGCAGGTGAATTGTATGTGTTGATTGGAAAATAAGAACTAAAGGATGACAGTAATATTCCCATTGCAGCTCAACCTTTAGTTAAGGAACTTATGGATGTTTTTCCGAATAAGCTACCACCTCTCCGGGATATACAACATCGTATTGATCTCGTTCCTGGATCAAGCTTGCCAAATAAAGCGCATTATAGAATTAGTCCTAAGGAGCATGAAGAACTTCGTCGTCAAGTGGAAGATTTGTTATAGAAAGGATTGGTCCGACAGAGTCTAAGTCCTTGTGCAGTACCATCCTTGTTGATTCCAAAGATAGATTAAACGTGGAGAATGTGTGTTGACAGTCGATTCATCAACAAAATCACAGTCAAATACCGTTTTCCAATTCCCAGATTGGATGACTTGTTAAATCAGTTGTGTGGAGCAAAAGTGTTTAGCAAACTCGACTTGAAGATGGGGTACCATCAGATCAGAGATCGTGAAGGTTATGAGTGGAAGAGTGCTGTCAAAACTCGAGAAGTATTATATGAGTGGCTCGTTATGCCATTCGGTTTGACCAATGCACCAAGTACATTCATGCGTATCATGAATCAAGTACTCAGACCCTTTATCACTTTTGTTGTTGTTTATTTCGATGATATTCTTCTTTATAGTGCTAACATGGACTTGCATGTTCAATATCTTCGAGAAGTGCTCTCAGTTCTACGCAGGGAGAAATTATTTGCAGCCACCAAAAAGTGTTCATTCATGACAGATCGAGTTCTATTTCTCGGTTATGTCGTCACCAAGGATAGAATCAAGCTAGATGAGTCCAATGTAGATGATTCCAAGGTTGGACTACGCCTACTACATTACACGAGGTAAGGAGTTTCCATGGTTTCGCTTTTTTTTACCGGCGCTTTATTCCCTACTTTAGCACCATTATGGCACCCATTACTGAATGCATGAAAGGAGGAAAGTTTTCATGGTCTAAGGAAGCTTACGAAGCCTTTGAAGCTATCAAGACAAAGCTGATAACTGCACCACTATTGGTATTACCTGATTTCAGCAAGCCGAACTACACTGTGATGCATCGAAGGTGGGAATTGGAGTTGTTTTGTGTCAGGAAGGACGACGTGTAGCGTATTTCAGTGAGAAGTTAAATGGTGATAAGCTCAACTATAGTACTTATGATGTGGAGTTTTATGCTATAGTTCAAGCCTTGAAGCATTGGCGTCACTATCTAATTCATAACGAGTTCATTATGTTTTTTGATCATGATTCTTTGAAGCACATCAACAGTCAAGAAAAGCTTTCTTCTAGACATGGTAAGTGGGCTGGTTATTTGCAAGAGTTCACTTTTGTACTGAAGCACAAAGATGGGTCGCAGAATCAAGTTATTGATGCCTTAAGCCGAAGGAGTATGATACTCAACACCCTGCGAACTGAGGTAATAGATTTTGATTCATTTCTCACCATATTCTAACGGATCCGAACTTTGTGGAGATTGTGGATGATATCAGTTGAGGCAAACAAAGTGATTACCTTATGCATAAAGGATTTGTCTTCAAAGGTAACCAATTGTGTATTCCTGATTCCAGTCTCTGATTGAATATTATTAAGGAGTTGTATGACGAGGGGCACATGGGAAGGGATAAGACTTTCCAACTTGTTTCAAAGTCATATTACTAGCCAACAATGAGGCGTGAAGTTGCTAACTTCTTAGATAGATGTCGAATCTGTCAAATTTCAAAAGGAAAAGAAACTAATGCAGGGTTGTACATGCAACTAAAGTTCCAAGTCAAACCTGGAAAGATTTGATCATGGATTTTGTATTGGGTTTACCTAGAACTCAGAGGGGACATGATTCAGTATTTGTAGTTGTTGACTGTTTTTAAAAATATCCCATTTTATTGCTTGCAAGAAGACTACTAATGCACTGAAGGTAGCTGAATTTTTCTTGCGTGAAGTGTATCGTCTACATGGATTGCCATGTTCAATTGTTATTGATCGAGACACAAGATTCCTTAGTTATTTCTGGAAAACCTTGTGGAAGTTAGCTAATACAAGGCTTAACTTCGGTAGTGCGTATCATCCTCAAAGTGATGGCCAAACAGAAGTTGTGGATTGTTCACTGGCTGATATACTACGGTGTATGGTTGGAGACAATCCGAAGAGTTGGGATCAGAAACTTTGCCAAGCTGATTTTGCATCGTTCAGTAACCATAGGATGCGGCAGATAAGAAACGCAGAGTTATGGATTTTTCATTAGGATATTTTGTGTGGGCAATATTGACAAAGGATCATTTTCAAGTTGGCGAGTATAACAAACTGAAGGCGCGCAAGATTGGTCCCTTGGAAATTATCACGAGATTAATCCTAATGCCTACAAGTTAAAGCTTCCAGGTCACATCCGGAATTCTGATGTTTTTAATGTCAAACACTTGGTGCCGTATAATGGTGATAATTCTGATGATGACCAAGAAAATTCGAGGGCGAATTTATCTCAACCCCGAGAGAATGATGCAGATGAGCAGGCTTTATTTGGAGGCAAAAGACCTGAGTGTCGTAATTTAGCTCAAAAGGGGTCCATTTTGATTGGAAACTGGTCAACGATCAAGACATGAGCCAACTTCGTCTCATGGTCTTTAGATTTTAACCAAATTCCATCGTTTAGGACTTCAAAAAGGCGTTTTTGCTATTTATGAAAGTTTTTATTGTGTTAATAACTTCTTCGTTAGAAGTCTGTTTGGGTCGCCTTGTGCAGAAAATAGTTTAATTTTATGAGTACTTTCATTATTTTAGGTCAACTAAAATTTGCCAAAAATAGCAAATTAGGGTTTGAGTCGGTTTAGGGGTTTTTTTCATCCTTTCTTGACTAGCAAGTTAGGGTTTTTCCCCAAGTCTATAAAACTGTTCTTCAAGTATTATTTTAAACAGTTGAATTTGATTAATAAGAATTAATTTCTTAAACTTGTTCAAGTTTAATCGATTATTATTTAAAGTCGGGAAACCGAAGTCTAAATAATTATCATTGTTCATAGTCGATACTCCTAGGAATATTTGAAGTCTGAACAAAACCTCTCTTTTCTTTCTTTTCTTTATTATCTGCTGCATCAGTTGGTATCAGAGTAAAGTCGATTCCAGGGTTGATAAGATGCCACCATGAGTAGCAATCGGTCAGGGTCGAGGTCGAGGTCGAGGAGGATGTCCAGAAGGTTTCATTCCATGGAGATCTAGAGAAGAATTCATTGAAGACGTCCAAGGTTTGCTGGATCGGTATAACCTTCGGAAGGAAGAAGAAGATGATAACCCTAACCCTTTTGGTATAGGGCATCGCAAAGGTAGAATAAATCAACGAGAGGATTCTGATCGCTGGAAGGCAGGAATAAAAGTAGAGGTCCCATAATTTTATGGTGGTTTGGAACCGGAAGAGTTTCTCTCCTAGGTGAATACGGTTGAGAAAGTATTTGAATTTAAAGAAGTACCAGATAACAAACGAGTTTCGTTGGTAGCAACTATGTTTTGTGGGATGGCTAGTTTGTGGTTGCAAAAACACAAGCTGTTACGCAGTCGTAAAGGAATACTGAAGTTAGTATCATGGGAGAAGTTGAAGAAACACATGAGAACAGAGATTTTGCCACATATATACATTGGATTGATATACCAGCAGCTGCAAAACCTACGCAAGGGAGTACTTTCTATAGACGATTACACCAAGGAGTTTTACCGACTACTTTCTCTTAACGACTTGTCAGAGTCATATGAGCAAAAAGTCGTTCGCTATATAGGTGGTCTCCCTCAACAATATCAGGATACACTAAACATGTTTGATTGCTTCTCTATTTCAGATGCACATCATAGATCAAGGCATATATAGAAACAAGTAGGGCGTAGAAGCTTAAATTGGGGTATCAATGTGGCAGCATCTCCAGCAAGTAACCGTAGTACTTCAACACCTAGTACTGCTAGTAAACTTAATTCTTCATCAACACCAAATAAAACCCTAGTTACCACTTTTGGAGGCAAGTGTAATAAGTGCGGAGAATTTGGGCACAAAGCTAGTGACTTTCAAAAAGCAGAACGAGCGAACAAGGTATTTTTCACTGAAAACGACCGTGAAGAAGATGGCTGGGTAACTTATTATGAAGAGGATAATGAGGACGATTCTGAACCTGTCGATGACGTAGTTGCCGGAGATAAAGGAGTTAACTTTGTAGTAAGAAGAAGTTGTCTTACTCCACGTAAAGATGAGGGCGACAGCTGGTTGCGTAACAATATATTCCAGTCGACATGTACGATCGAAGGAAAAGTTTGTCGTCTAGTTATTGATACTGGAAGTTGCGAGAATGTTGTTGATGAAGAGGTCGTTAAACGATTCAAGCTGGAAACCAAGGCACATCCACATCCATACAACCTTTCTTGGCTTAAGAAAGGGAATGAGGTAAAAGTAAACAAACGTTGCTTGATTTCTTTTTCAATTGGTAACAAATATAAAGATAAAATATGGTATGACGTTACTAGTATGGATGCTTGTCACTTGTTGTTGGGTCGTCCATGGGAGTTTGATAGGAAAAGTAGTCATGACGGGTATAAGAATACCTACAGTTTGTTATGGAACGACGTACGTATAGTACTTGTACCCATTAAAGAGATTGCACCTACACCATCTACTGGAGAAGCTACCAATCTCTTGTCGTTTAAGCAGTTTGAAGATGAGGTAGAAGATGCAAGTGAATTGTATGTGTTGATTGGGAAAGAAGAACAATAGGATGACAGTAGTATTCCCATTGGATCTCAACCTTTAGTTAAGGAATTTATGGATGCTTTTCCGAACGAGTTGCCGGACTGACTACCACCTCTCCGAGATATACAACATCGTATTGATCTCGTTCCTGGATCAAGCTTGCCAAATAAAGCGCATTATAGAATGAGTCATAAGGAGCATGAAGAACTTCGTCGTCAAGTGGAAGATTTGCTACAGAAAGGATTGGTCCGACAGAGTCTAAGTCCTTATGCAGTACCAGCCTTGCTGATTCCAAAGAAAGATAGAACGTGGAGAATGTGTGTTGACAGTCGAGCCATCAACAAATTCACAGTCAAATACCGTTTTCCAATTACCATATTGGATGACTTGGAAAATCAGTTGTGTGGAGCAAAAGTGTTTAGCAAACTCGACTTGAAGAGTGGGTACCATCAGATCAGAATTCGTGAAGGTGATGAGTGGAAGAGTGCTTTCAAAACTCGAGAAGGATTATATGAGTGGCTGGTTATGCCATTCCAGTTGACCAATACACCAAGTACATTCATGCGTATCATGAATCAAGTACTCAGACCCTTTATTGGTACTTTTGTTGTTGTTTATTTCGATGATATTCTTCTTTATAGTGCTAACATGGACTTGCATGTTCAACATCTTCGAGAAGTGCTCTCAGTTCTACGCAGGGAGAAATTATTTGCGGCGACCAAAAAGTGTTCATTCATGACAGATCGAGTTCTATTTCTCGATTATGTCGTCACCAATGATGGAATCAAGGTAGATGAGTCCAAGGTTGAAGTTGTGAGAAATTGGACTACACTTACTACATTACACGAGGTAAGGAGTTTCCATGGTTTCGTTTATTTTTACCGGCGCTTTATTCCCCACTTCAAATCTTGACTTCTAACACTTCTAAATTTGTGTCATTTATAAGTCTCGTTACTTTCAAACTTGCACACAACTACTTGACTTATTATTTTTAGTAGACTTGACACTAATCAGCCTACTTAACCACTTAATGAACTGAAAAACTCGCCTTACTAATTTAGCGGGTTATTGTCCTGACTTAACCAAAATGGTAGTAGTCCATGATTTCACTATTTTTCTATGAGACATCAAATATTTCACATGGGGGGGTTCTCATTGGAGTATTGATCATGCGGTTTACAGCAACATGCGGTGTGGCAACACATTCACGATGAGAAGGTAACAAGTAGTGGGACAATTAAGAGCGGTTGAGAGGATGAGAGGATGAGGGAGTAGTTGTCATATAGTATTCCTGACATAGTGGGCATGATTCCACCACAAACCCCACGATCATCATTTTTTCATCTCTTCACAACTTCCACAACTTACGAGAAATCAGTGTGTTTACTGCAAGACTATAAATAGATGGCTTGATCTATTCAAAAGGAGGGTAGACTATCCTAGAGATAATCAAACTCGTAGTCATAAATCCAGCCTTCATTATAGTTCAACAACAACATAGTTAAATTTATCACATAATGATTTTTCAACCTTTTCTGCTTCCTCCCCTAAGATCAACCCATCATCTCCACCTTTGTGACCGAAGCAAGACGTGAATGACCATTTCTTGGTTAGGCTCATCTTGTACAATTTTGATCTCTCAAACCTACATAAAGTACTTTGTGAAGGCTTCTATGTGTAAGACTGAAAGGAAGCTGGGGAAGGTAGAGATAAGACTTGTTTGTGTAAGTATGCTCCTTCACGTTGAAGAGGTTGAGTGACCTATTTATAGTAGTTGTAGCATACATTGATCTCGTAATAAGTAGAAGAAATAAAAAAGTGGAGGAGTGGGGAATGTAGTTGAAATCATGTACGCAAATGTAGGGAAGACTGGGAGTCACACGCCCACTACTCCCTCATCCTAACGTTATTCTCACAATTTGGTTTCTTTCTCATTGTGGGTATACTGTTACACCGCACATGTTATAGACCGTCATACCAAAATAGTAGTGAATATCCCCCATATAACATATTTGGTGTTTCGTAAAAATTAATAATACGGCTAAGTATTTTTACTATTGAGTCAATAGTCATATTTGAGAAACTAATTGGTAAAGTCATCTATGGAAGTATACCTAATCAAGTCAGCTGTGAGAGACTACCTGGTCTGGTGATTGAGCCAAAACTTCTCATGAGAACGAGTAAATCAGACCAAGTGATGAGTTCACCGAAACTAGAGAGTCTCATGGAGACTTAGTGAATTTGATGAGTCGTGTAGAGCTAACCATCAGTGTTAATGAGCGTTGAGCTCCAGTGATTCCAATAGTGGGCGCTCGTAGGCATAGTGATGCCACTACTAGTGATTGATGCCAGATATTGACGGTCAAGTAAGACAGGTAATTAATGTCAGTAGAGCACTTCACGTCCTCAGTGCGAGATGATGAATGACCATGAAGGAATAGAAAGAGACCAGCGTCAGTAAGCGGTTAAGTAAGCCGGGTAATTGATGTCAGTAGAGAACTTTATGGCATCAGTGCAAGGTGATGAATGACCATGAAAGAATGGAGAGAGAATGGCATCAGTAAGAGCTCGACAGTGATGCCTGGGACCAAAGTCTTTGGCTTTATTTCCTTTCAATCCAAGATCCAAACCTGTATCAAAAAGAGAAATACCCAAAGAAACGTAAAATAGAACAAAATGAAAAATAAAAATAAAAATCTAAAGTAAATCTAAAACTCTAAACCTAAAAATAAGTCCGCGTCCGGCGCCAAAAATTGATGTAGTTTTTAATAGTGGTAAAATAGGTTCGATTCTCGGACTTGTGAAGATTTAATTTCTAGACCTAATTTTTAATAACAGAAAATAAAGAGAATTAAAATAATTTGATTTTAAAATGGATGAAGAAAAACTAGGGCTTAAGATTCCACCATTAACTAATACTTCAATGATAACATCTAACAATTCTTATATTCAATTTAATCTAAATATGCCAAAGATAGGTTTTTGAAAGAATAATTGTTAATCAAGAGCATGAGACATCAAGAGTTTAAAAACCAAGTATGACCCATCAGAAGAAAACACAATTATTTGAGAAAAACCATTTTCTCAATTTTAATTCAAGCAATTAATAATAAAAGGATTGTAGAATAAATATAATTAAAATAGAAGTTACCACAATTATTGGATGAACGGCTTCCTCCGTCGCCCCAGTGATGGTGATTAGCTCATTGTAATGGAAACACACTCAAAATAGACTTTCATTGCTCAAAAGGTGCTTACAATGGTGAAAAAGGAGTAACACAAAAGTTTTGAGACGTATATAAAAGTTACAGTGAAGTGATCTCAGTGTTACAGAAGAAATAAAAGGAAATAGGAAAGAAGAATGGACCGATACCGTAGTAGAAATAAGACTGCCTTAGCAGCTGAAGATACGACTGAAACAGCGATAGAAAGAATGACAGTTCAGCGACAGTCTTATGTTCTTCAGCGTCTTCTTCTTCGCAGCAGCAGCAGTTATCCTGTTTGCTTTTTTCTCTTTTCTGGCAGCTCCTCCATGCGATTTCCTCCCTTCTCTTTGATATATATAGGTTTATTAAACCCTAGGAAGTCTTCTAAGTTGATAAGGAATCATAAAACACGTTCAAATCATCCTTTAATTACGTGTGAAACCGAAACAGGAAGGAACTCGGTTTTCCGTCCAAATTCACTTCTGCCAACCAATTTTCCCGGCCAAAACACGTTTGTGACGTGTGTTTATGATATTCTGGTTGTCTAATTCACTTTGGGTGAATTTTAATTACCCAACTCTCCCAAAATCACGCAACATAAGCCAACAGAAGTTCTTCCCGAAATAAAAGACTTTCCCGCCTTAATCGGAAATTTGAAATCAAAAGGGGGGTGCCCCCAATCCAAAGTGTGGATGCCTTGATCACTTCTCCCCGGGTGTCTTTAGTAATTTTTCCGAGTGCCTTTAACAACTTTTTGAGCCGATTTTTTCCAGATTATTTATTTCTCCACAATACCTATAAAAACACAAAAAACCAAAAAAGTACAAAATCGAACAGTAACAAAATAGAAAATTGAGTGCAATTTAGACACAAAAATGTGTCTATCAAATACCCCCAAACTTACTATTTGCTAGTCCTCGAGCAAATCTAATCAAGAAATAAAATCCTAACTCACTTTCGCAGGAATCGCAACTACATTTAGCATATGTAATAAGCCTTTAAACCCCTAGGTGTCCCTAGTGGACGAGTTTTGTCTCGTGAAGGTTTACAAGAGGTATACCCACAAAACCTTTACTCCAGATTTTAGCGACTCGTGAACGATTAAGGATAGCCACTAAACAAGTTATTGAGTTGGCTTACTCAATTCTTCGGCTATGTGAATCATTACCCTATATGAGTCCAATTGTTGTACACGAGTGTTTACTCAAGCATACTAAAATTCATATAAAAGATAACAGAGCTCTACTCAGATAATCGTTCAACCACAAGACTCAGAATGTATCACAGTTCAATCACATGAAAAGATTTAGAAGATGGACATGGAAAATATGAAGGTTGCACGTGTTGACTAAGGTGAACGGTGTTTCCCACTGTCTGAAGGTCAGTGCCAGGACGAAACCTAATGAATTGAGATACGCACCCACTGGTCTTAAATCTAATACTAATATCGATTCAACTGGTATATACACGGGTTCCAGCGATCGACTTATTGAAAATAAAACAATAAATGTATTGACAACATGATTGGATCACATTGGATCCAAGCGTATGGTTCTTATCAACATCTTACATGATAGTTCCCATGGATCCTGCATTCCACGCTTGCTTAGGCGACAGAGACAGGGAGAACACACACATATTGCTATCAAAGTGTCAATATTCTATTTCTTTTTTTTTCTTTTCTCTTTTAAAAAAAAATAAAATTAAAATGCAATAATGGGGCTTGATCTCAAAACACTCTATTTCATCCTGAGGCGATAACAACTTGATACTGGGCCCCACCAAATCACTTAGAGAAACACAAAATTGCAAAAGTAAAAACAGAAAGTGATATGATCGAGATAGACTCCGAGATGTGATGACGAATATCATGCTATTTATAATACCTGAACTCTGTCCTTTTATGAATAGACCATTTAGCTGGGCACACCAATTCCTATAGAAAAAAGAGCTCAGTTTCCATCTACCTATAATGGTTAGTGTCATCCTGAATTTTTCACAAGCTTCTAGACTTTGGAGTTTTATATTTCATTAAAAGTTTCTCCCTTACCCCCAAACTTAAATCTAACATTGTCCTTAATGTTCTAAAGATGAATGATTAAAAATATGAACAAGGAGAAACTGCTACCAATCGAAAGAAAGCAGTTAAGGAAAGATATTACTGTGTCGCATGAGCATGGGTTACCTCCCAATAAGTGCTAAGTCTAAAGTCTTCATCCAGACTTAGAAAGAATTAGTCACCTCATAAAATCATATAGCAATAGTCGGAACAACTGTGGGTCATCTGAATCAAATAGTACTATCACAAATAAGAGGAAACTACAACAGGCCAAGAAAATGAACAAACCGAGCACACCCTTATTTAGTTTTCTGTTTAAGACAACTACTTCTAGTTGTGGTTCAGGTTCAGGCTCTATAAAAGGGTCTAGATAAATAATTTCATGGGATGGATTTCCTCGTTGGCAGGATCAAAGGAATCAGGTTGTAGAGTCTGGAATAACTCAACTAAGAACTTAGAAGCACATAAAAATAACCTGAATAATTGTGGATCCTCAAAGTCAATCAGATTTGACTCACACAATTGACTACTATGAAGGTGGTCATTCTTAAGCAAATGTGTCGATTATAATTCCCTAAAGTAATTAGGTTTAGTCTTAAAACTTAATAACTGACACATTTGAAATTTTAACGTTCCCACATATGGAAGAAAATATTTTGGTGGGAAAACAAAGTCAATATCGACCAGATGATGAGTTTCTAACAACTGAACTTCTTTCTGGACATGATTAGGTTCGGGAAACAGTTCTTGAAGATAATCTCTTAATATGGTAGAGGCACAAACATCAAGTCCCAAGTGAGGGACTTTTAAAAGAGTCAAAGGTAAAGCACAAGGAGAATGATAATTACCCCCAAACTTAGAATTTTGGGTGTCCCTAGATAGACTAGTGATAATTTCCCTAATTTCTAGATCATGAGATTTCTGAGAATGGTCAATTGTTTCTTCTGAGTTATAATCAAGTGGTGCATCCTCATTCATATTTAAAATCTCTACGGGTCTATCTTTGTTATCTAAGACTATTGTTTCTAAATCGTTGGACTCTAAAACAGTATTCTCAGGATAAACACGTTCCTCTAAACCATTATCGGCTTCAAAACAAGAAAGTTCTACATCGTCTAAAACAGTGGTATCTTTAGTCAAATCCTCTTCCTTCTGAATCGGTGAATAATCATTAAAATTATTTGGATTTGAACCAGAACTAACACTATCATCATGAAGCACAATTGGAGTGACAATTTCCCGATTACTCTGCCTGTATATTTCAAGTTCTTCACCAATATTATCCTCATCATCATAATAACATGAAGATGTTTGAACCTCGTTTACATAAGTAGTGTTACCAATTCTATCCTCGTCCTCTTGACTAGGTGAATAATTATCAAGGGTAGCATTATATTGGCAATTAAGATCATTTTGAGAAATATTATTCTTTGCATAAATTTCATTCACACTTAATCCAAACCTTTTTGTACTCTCAGTCAACTCCCTGAGGGATTCTTTTAGAAAATCAAATGGATCATAAGGGGTACTGGTTTGCAATTGCTCGTGTGATTCTTCTAGAGGCATAATAGGTTCATGGGGAGTACTAGATTGCATCGGCTTTAGGGCATCCCTCCAAGACAAAGAACTAGAATCATCGTAGGAAGTACTAGATTGCATCTGCTTTAGGGTATCCCTCCAAGACAAAGAATTAGAATTTTTCTCACTTTCATGTTCATAAGACGGGTGTATGTACGAATAGTAATTGGGATCACCCTGGTATGAGTGTTAACCTCCAAAAGGTTGGTGGTGATTCCGACTACTATCCACACAATGTTGATAGTATGGATAATGTCTATTTTGAATCAGTCGGATATTCATTGTATTGTTCCTCATAATACCAGTTCGACATTTTCTAAAAACTTCTTAATATATTTAAAAAAAAATCTAACAAAATAAATCCTAACATTAAGGGGGTTCTAAACATTCACAAACAAGGCCAACTCAACCAAATCAAACCTATTGAATCTAGCAAACAAAAAGTAAGATGGCTCCATTTAGATTGTTTCTAGACCAGCTTTTATTCCTTCAAAAGGCAACTAGTTACAATTTTAGTAAACCTCTTAGAACGATCCGAATTACATTAAGTCGAAGAGAAACAGGATAAGCTCTAAGAAACTTTGATAACCCTGTCTCTTTAGCAACTTTTCCCTGGGTAACAAGGCGGCATTATTCAACTTAAAATAATCTTCCTGAACTTCGAGTTAGGCTAACAAAGTAACCAATACAGTCCTTTTGAACGAGTTTCCTATAAGCTCGTTACCCTATCGGTCTCTTTCTAGTCAAAATTTTAAGGTTTAGGTTCGCGTTAGGTAACGTGTTCCTAAAGCGGGCAAGAAGGAAACGGTGATGAAATCCGAGTCCTTATCTTGTATGTCCAGTTCTTTCCCTTTACTAGAAAAGTAAAATCGTATTCAATCCCTCAACATATATGCATAAGAAGGAATACAGTAAACCCACTTGCAGGGGATTCGTGGGTTGAACGAGTCTTACCTCCCGTACCAGACGGGGGATGAATCGGTTGTAGTCGACTCGGGCCACCGACTCCTGTGTCAGTGTGCGAACCCGAGGGGCCGAGAAAATATCGTAATTGTCTTCCTTCCCTATAGCAGTTTATATTTAAATTATCCTTCCGTAGGGTTTCAAAATAATAAAATGTCCAAAGTCCAAAATAAAGTCCAAAAAGTGTCCAAAATAAAAGAAAAATTACAGAAATAATAAAAATTCCTAATACAATTTTCTAAACAAATAAAATCTAAAGAAAAATAAATCTAATTAATAAAAATAAAATCTAAAAATAAAAGTCTTTGTATTTTTCTCCGTTCTTTAAGCTTTAACTTTTAACTCCAAGTCCTTAACTTTAACTTCAAGTCTTTAATCACCAAAGTTTTTGGCTTTATTTCCTTTCAATCCAAGATCCAAACCTGTATCAAAAAGAGAAATACACAAAGAAACGTAAAATAGAACAAAATGAAAAATAAAAATAAAAATCTAAAAATAAATCTAAAACTCTAAACCTAAAAATAAGTCCGCGTCGGCGGCGCAGAAAATTGATGTAGTTTTTAATAGTGGTAAAATAGGTTCGATTCTTGGACTTGTGAAGATTTAATTTCTAGACCTAATTTTTAATAACAGAAAATAAAGAGAATTAAAATAATTTGATTTAAAATGGATGAAGAAAAACTAAGGCTTAAGATTCCACCATTAACCAATACTTCAGTGATAACATCTAACAATTCTTATATTCAATTTAATCTAAATATGCCAAAGATAGGTTTTTGAAAGAATAATTGTTAATCAAGAGCATGAGACATCAAGAGTTTAAAAACCAAGTATGACCCATCAGAAGAAAACACAATTATTTGAGAAAAACCATTTTCTCAATTTTAATTCAAGCAATTAATATAAAAGGATTGTAGAATACATATAATTAAAATAGAAGTTACCACAATTATTGGATGAACGGCTTCCTCCGTCGCCCCAGTGATGGTGATTAGCTCATTGTAATGGAAACACACTCAAAATAGACTTTCATTGCTCAAAAGGTGCTTACAATGGTGAAAAAGGAGTAACACAAAAGTTTTGAGACGTATATAAAAGTTACAATGAAGTGATCTCAGTGTTACAGAAGAAATAAAAGGAAATAGGAAAGAAGAATGGACCGATATCGCAGTAGAAATAAGACTGCCTTAGCAGCTGAAGATACGACTGAAACAGCGACAGAAAGAATGACAGTTCAGCGGCAGTCTTATGTTCTTCAGCGTCTTCTTCTTCGCAGCAGCAGCAGTTATCTTGTTTGCTTTTTTCTCTTTTCTGGCAGCTCCTCCATGCGATTTCCTCCCTTCTCTTTGATATATATAGGTTTATTAAACCCTAGGAAGTCTTCTAAGTTGATAAGGAATCATAAAACACGTTCAAATCATCCTTTAATTACGTGTGAAACCGAAACAGGGAGGAACTCGGTTTTCCGTCCAAATTCACTTCTGCCAACCAATTTTCCCGGACAAAACATGTTTGTGACGTGTGTATATGATATTCTGGTTGTCTAATTCACTTTGGGTGAATTTTAATTACCCAACTCTCCCAAAATCATGCAACATAAGCCAACAGAAGTTCTTCTCGAAATAAAAAGACTTTCCCGCCTTAATCGGAATTTTGAAATCAAAAAGGGGGGTGCCCCCAAACCAAAGTGTGGATGCCTTGATCACTTCTCCCAGGGTGCCTTTAGTAATTTTTCCGAGTGCCTTTAACAACTTTTGAGCCGATTTTTTCCAGATTATTTATTTCTCCACAATACCTATAAAAACACAAAAAACCAAAAAAAGTACAAAATCGAACACTAACAAAATAGAAAATCGAGCGCAATTTAGACACAAAAATGTGTCTATCAAATACCCCCAAACTTACTATTTGCTAGTCCTCAAGCAAATCTAATCTAGAAATAAAATCCTAACTCACTTTCGCAGGAATCGCGACTACATTTAGCATATGTAATAAGCCTTTAAACCCCTAGGTCTCCCTAGTGGACGAGTTTTGTCTCGTGAGGGTTTACAAGAGGTATACCCACAAAACCTTTACTCCAGATTTTAGCGACTCGTGAACGATTAAGGATAGACACTAAACAAGCTATTGAGTTGTCTTACTCAATTCTTCGGCTATGGGAATCATTACCCTATATGAGTCCAATTGTTGTACACGAGTGTTTACTCAAGCATACTAAAATTTATATATAAGACAACAGAGCCCTACTCAGCAGGTGGCGTTGGCAAGTGCCAGCGTTGGGGATCGGTGATGCTGGCGCTAATGAGCCAGCAGTGAGGTTACATTATTGGAAATATACCAGCGCTGAGGAGGTGTTTTCGCTAGCACTAATGCACCATCGTGGTGGTAACAAATATGGAAACTTGTCGGTGCTTGAGAGTTTCACGTTAGCCCAATATGCGCCAACCTTGGTGGTGCCAACGCTGGAGAGTTTTACGCAGACGCAATATGCGCCATCATGAGAGAGTTTGGCACTAGGCTTCAACGTTGGTAGTGTCGTTGGAACTTGTGTCCATATTTGTATGTGTACACATGTCTGCGTTCACAAAAGTTATACTCTATGATGTTTACATCTGCTTTTGTGCTGGCAAGTGATAAGTGCATAATTTACATGTTTATAGTGTCAATTCCATACTAGTTTGAGCTATAATTCTTGCATATTATCTTGTTATTACTTTGTTTTCTATTTTATTTGTTTCTTAAGGTGAATCATCCGAAAATCAATGGAAATGGTGTTGAAAAGAGTTAAGAAGAGAAAAGGGTTTATTCCTGAATAAAACTGAGAAGTTAGATCTGAAAAGTACACTTGGAGTAGAAATCTAGAAGCATTTACGGCTAGGAAAGCATCAAAAGCTAGTCGTAGACCTGGGAAGAGAAGGAGAGTTTCGTCAAATTTATGGCTGGGAAATCATTTTGACCCAGCCGTAGAAGGATTAATGCTCGAGAGAAGTGTCAGGGTCATATTTACGGCTAGGAAATCATCTCAACCTAGACTAGACAAGTTGAATTATTGAAACATGAATTCCAGATTCACTTACGGTTGAGTCTTGCCATCCAAGCTATCCGTAAAATATGATAAATATGTATGAATATTTTTAAGAATCCATGTTGTCGAGGACGAAGAGACGAAGTCAACACAAAAAAAATAAGGTCAATCGGACGTCGGATGAAGGAGTTATGGACAAAACGGTGAAGAAAAGAAGTAAAAACCCAGGCTCACTTACGGCCAGGAATGCATAGCACGACCCAGCCGTAAGTGACCCTGGAAAATCACCCGAAAATTGATGTTTTGGTTACGGCTAGGTTGTGGGATAGTTCCCAACCATAACTAAAAGTGTTTGTTGCGAATTGTACTTCTAAAAAAAAGAGAAAACCCGGTCCCGGAAGGATTCTAGGCCCTAGATATGATGAGTAGTATATAAGGAGACTCCCAAAACATTCAGAAGATCCTTTTACAACCTTTTACACAACTTTGCAAGTCTTGGAGGAGAGAACAACTCAAGAGGAGAAAGTTAGGGTTTCGGAGCGGTTCCATTATCGTAACGATTTCTTATCTACTTTCTTATATATATTTATAACATGGATGCTTCTACATCCATGAGTAGATAAATACCTAAGTGACTGAGGATGAATTCTAAGTTCTAATACATGATTCAATTTAACATATAAATCTATTCTTCTAATTATCACATGATTATCGTTTGTTTTTACTAATATGAATGTTTATGCTTGATTGACAGATTGTTTAGGTGGCCAACTAATTCAGTTTGTTAATTAATCTAAACCTAATAGAGAGTTGTGAGATACGTGTAATAGTCGAACACCTCCTATACAAGTAGAGAACGTGAAACCTTGCAGAGGGATTCTGTGGAGCAATCGCGTGTAAACACAACATTAGTAAGCAGACCGAGCTTATGTGTTTGATGCTAGGATCAACCTAAATTCACAAGACCTAAAGCATTTGATTGAGTTACACCTTGAGAGCTTATTTTTGGTGGCTCAGACGAATAGAATCTAGTAGTCGAGCGCTTCTGTATCCAGTGATACAAGGAATTTGGGGAATAACAGAGCTTATTGTTATTATACGGTTGGTGATAATTGGTGATTAACAATGAGTAGATGAATATACTACTTTGATGAATGTTTAGTCACGAAAAAGGATTCCTCGATCATATATCTCTCCATTGCTTACATCTTAATTACTTTTAAATTGTTTTCTTATTTACTTTGTCTAAAACCTAACACAAAACCCCTCTTTGTGACACTTTGAACAACTGAAACACCTCGCTCCTCGTGGAATGAACTTGACTTTCATTATATTATTCTTTAATTGAGTGACACGCATTAAATTTTGGCGTTGTTGTTGGGGAACAGTCGTTTTAGTTGTTATTTATTTTTCGTTTATTTTTGTTTTTAGGTTTATTTTTAGCTTTTAACTTTGTTTTCTAGATATTTTTGGTTTCAGGAACATTCACTTTGGTTAATGCTTAAAGAGGTCAAACCAAGTCCCATTGGTATACGTCTTCGATCAGGTACTTTACTAAAAGAATTTGTTCGATCAGTGAACACTCTATTTCCTCCTAGTTCTTCACCAAGTGAATTTTCAGATTCAGACAAAGAGGAAAATCACATAGAAAAGATGGGTGGTCCTCAACCTCCGGAGAAGAATCTACGGGAGTTGACGTCTCCATGCTTAGATTCGCAACCATTGTGTATTACTCTAACTGACACAGTGGAGCTGAATCTTATTTACCATTTGTCGAAGTTCAAGGGACTTCCAGGCGAAGATCCGAGCCGTCATCTTCAATTGTTTCAGTACCACTCCAAAATTATTTATCATTTTCTCACTACTTATGATTTATTATGAAGCAAGGGTAAGAAAGGAATCGTTCCCACAAGGAGGTCTTGGTTGTTATATGGTTTTGAAATCTTATGTAAAAGGAGGAAATTTTCAGATTTAATGAAAGTAATAAAACTAAATAAGAAAGCTGAGAAATTGTAGAAAAGAATCAAAGAGTTGAGAATATTGGTCAAGGTTTTATTTTCATTCACAAACATGTTCTTGTACTAATAATTAGAATTGATATTTAATCTCGTTTTATCAAAAGCCCTAGAATACCTTGATCGTAAGAATATCCCGCAAATTTCCTTACGTCATCAAAAAACACATTAAAAGATGCGAATATGAATTCTATCAAGTGAACAACCTAACGTGTAAAAAGCACTAATCAAGTTTAATTCCCGAGGAGCATTAAGATTCATAAAATTAGGATAATCAATGCAATTGAACATGGAAAGCGCACTAATTCAATTTAACAAAGGTCATGATTCACATGTTAGTACTAGGATGCATCACTACAAGCAATAACCAGACTAGGCTACTTGTATTCAAGGAGTATCACTTTTGCGTATAATAAATCCTAAATTAGCTTTAGATATGAATGTGAGTTCAATCAATTTGCAACTTAACTAAGCAAACAATCAATCAGTTAGATATTTTTAGTGAATCATGAGCGATAATATTGAGAGTAAACTAATTTTAAACCAAAAATCATGTATTGTAGAATCCAACTATTCCCAAACCAATAAAAGAAAATTAGCTACTCATAATAAATTGGAGTTCACAAAATTAAATAGAAGAAATAAATTGCAAACTTTAAACGTGAGAAATCTTCCCCGCGCAAACCTACAAAAACAAATAGAAGGGTGAGGATAAAACTAGGTGAAAACCTAGATATCTCTCCCTTTTGTTGAAGTTGCTCTTTTATAGCTTTCTCTCTTGTAGAATCCCTTTTGGAGTAGAACTTTTTTTTTAATCTAACTGTAACTATTGAATTTCCAAATATAGATCCAACTCTAACACCACGCCAAAATCAGATTCTCAAAGAAATCCCATACTCACTAAGCTCAAGTCAAGGTCACAAAGCCCATAGTCCCTTTTATACTTGTCAGTCTTGGGGAACTGATAAGCTTTATCATTCTCACGGCAGTTCATTGGGACAATTTTTCAAGCACTGAGTGCATTTCTGGTCGATATTTCAGGCATGAGTTGTTGGTGTTGTTAATCAAATTCTAAACACCTTCCCTCAAACATGGGTTCCAAAACAATCAACAAACCATTCAAATCACAATTATAGACATTCATCTCCTATTTGGGACGGTACCAGGTGTTGGAGAAAATGATCTTATGTGTTTTGTTTTTGGTCTTGGATTAATTGGAACTTAGGACCAAGGGGTTACTAAGGAAACTAGCTCATTTTCACTATTTGTGAATGAAACCTTTAGTCCCACATAGGAGAAACTAAAGATGTTGCTCTCCATATTACTTAGAAATTTGCATCTAAGGGAGGACCCTTAGGGGTTAACACACTTTTGTGTAAGGGAGATGACTTAGGCTATGGGCTAGTTGGTGCAACCATACATTTCACACACGCGCGGTGCTTTGCACCGATGCACGCACGCCGTCACCGTCCATCCGGTCGGGCGGGCGGGCCGGGCTCGGGTGTGGGTGTGAGTGTGGGTCAACCAAGACTTATCTTTTTGGATAAAATTCTTTTGAAATATTTTCTAAATAAATTTAAATTTCAAAAATAAATCTTGTCTTAATGAGGGGGCATCTACCCGTGGAGATAATTTTATTACCTTATTTTCTCTTCTGCAACATTATGTGTGTTAAATGGTGACATTATTTTTTGCCCGTTTTCTTACTAGTTGAAATTGTGGTGACATTATGTGTATAAATTTTTTATTAATTAGAAAATTTATTTTTCTTAATTGTTGTGTTGATTTCACTCCCCATCTTTGGCTATAAATTGAAGTTGAATTCTCCTTTCCAAATCATCTCAGAGTAGGCTATTATCCCTAGATCTTTTCCCCTCTTCTTGCTTTGTTGTGCGCATTGCTTATTTATTTCATTCCTTCATATCTTGTTGTTGAGTTCGTTGAGTGGGTGATTTGTATTATGCTTATACAAATCATAACGGGCAGTTCTATCCTGGACACATCTCCGTTGTGGGGGTATAGCATCTCTCATTCTTGAGGAGTACCCGCGGACTATTGTGTTAAGGACAATTTGTTGAGCAGGTGGCTCTGTCCTTTGTGTGCAAATCAATTCAGAGATTTTATTAACGTTAACATCTTCTGTTTTAGTTTTTTTTTTTTGCAGATTCAACAATCTTAACACAATATCACTTCTTCTGTAACAATGGGTAAAAATGATGTCGACATGCCAGAAAAATTCAGTGGGGAGGATTTCAAAAGATGGCAATCAAAGATGTTGTTTTTCTTAAGTTTTCATATGTTAGATGAACTTGTTCTGAAATCTTTTGATGAGGG
>JAJJMC010001074.1:2648971-2749523 GCA_023531435.1 Papaver californicum
TTGATTTGGGTAAGATGATTCAAGTGGAAGAGTTATTGTGCTCCAAATACAAGAACGTATCTTCTTCAAGGGACATGTCCAACAAGGCTCATGTAATTGAACACAAGTCTTCCAATACTGAAAAGGGTGAGAGTAGCAAACGCAACCCTAATCCTAGTCATCACAAGAAAAACGTAAAGATAATTTTACCAATGCCAGATTTGGGTTTATGTTTTGGAACTCCTGGCCATATAGCAATTCACTGTAGAAAACGTAAAGACTTTAATAATAAGAAAAACAATGCTAATTTGGTTGAAAACAACAAGAACGAGTTTTCTGGTACGGTGTATGAAGTTAATTTGGTAACCAATGTGAACTCTGGTGCTACCAAGCATGTCTGTGGAAACAGAGATATGTTCACCTCCTATCAGAAGGTAGGGGAAGGGGAGAAACTCTACTTGGGTAACTCATCTACAGCACAGGTTACAGGAAAATGCAAAGTTGGGATAAAGCTCACTTCTGGCAAGACTCTCACATTGAATGAAGTTCTTCATGTTCCGGACATCTGCAAAAATCTTGTCTCTTGTGGTGTTTTAGATGATAAGGGTTTTAAAATTGTTTTTGAATCTGGAAAAGTTGTTGTCACAAAGAGTAAGGATTATGTAGGTAAGGGTTATAAGACTGAGGGTCTCTATAAACTTAATGTAACCTCTGATGAAATTAATAAAATTTATTCTTATGCTTATGTTTGTGTGTCATTAAATGTTTGGCATGGTAGACTTGGACATGTAAATTATAAGTCAATGCATAAACTGGCTAGCATAGGCTGCATACCCAAATTTAGTTTGGATAATGATCATAAATGTGAAGTATGTGTAGGATCAAAATATGCTAAAAAACCTTTTAGAAAAAATGTTCAAAGAAATTCTAAACCCTAGAATTAATTCATTCAGACCTAGTTGACATGAAGTCAGTTCAAACTAGAGGTGGTAACAAATGGTTTGTCACTTTTATAGATGATTGTACGAGGTACTGTCACATATATTTGATTAAAGGTAAGGATGATGCATTAGAATCCTTTAAGATGTAAAAACTAGAAGTTGAAAACCGAATGAGTGCTACCATTAAAACTGTTAGGTCTGACCGTGGTGGTGAGTATGTAATTCCTATAGGATATTTTTGTATAGAACATGGCATTATACACGAAGTAACCCCTCCTTATTCACCACAATCTAATGGTGTGGTTGAACGGAAGAACCGAACCCTTAAGAAGATGATGAATGCCATGTTAATTAGTTCAGGATTACTTGCAAACTTGTGGGTGGGGTGGGGGGGTGGGGTGGGGTGGGGGGGGGGCGTCTTCTCATCTTGTTATGGCTTGAACAGAGTACCCTTTAAAGGATCAGACGAAACTCCATATGAGCTATGGAAAGGTAGACAACTTTCTTATGCATACTTTAAATTCTGGGGGTTTTTGGCTAAGGTTTCCATTCCTCCTCCTAAGAGAACCAAGATAGGACCCAAAACTGTTGACCGTGTCTTCGTAGGGTATCCTGAGCATACTATTGCATATAGATTTATGGTTGTAAGTTCTGAAATTTCTGAAATTGGTGTGAATACTATTATGGAATCTAGGGATACTGTGTTTTTTGAAAATATTTTTCCACTGAAATATGATTCTCGCATGATATGTGTTTATCCCCTAGATGTCCCTTCGACCAGTCAGACATTACCTTTAGAGGAAGATGAAGTTGAATTTGAGCCTAGAAGAGGTAAAAGGCTTAGAACTGAAAAATCTTTTGGGCCAGACTTCATAACATGCTTAGCTGAGACTGATCCACAGACTTATAGAGAAGCCATGACTTCTTCTGAAGCACCATGGTGGAAAGAATCTGTCACTAGTGAAATGGATTCCATTATACAAAATAGTACGTGGGAAATTGTAGATTTACCTCTAGGGTGTAAACCCATAGGTTGTAAATAGATCTTCAAAAGGAAACGTAAGGTAGATGGAACTGTGGAAAAATACAAAGCTAGATTAGTAGCTAAAGGCTATAAACAGAAAGAAGGTGTAGATTTCTTTAATACTTATTCACCTGTTACGAGAATTACTTCCATTAGGATGTTAATTGCTATTGCTACCATTCATAACTTAGAGATACATCAAATGGGTGTAAAGACAGCTTTTCTAAATAGTGAATTAGATGAAGAAATTTACATGGACCAACCTGAGGGATTTGTAGTGAAAGGTTGTGAAAACAAAGTTTGTAAACTGAAAAAAATCTTTGTATGGTTTGAAACAAGCACCTAAACAGTGGCACGAAAAATTTGATCATGTAATGATTTCCAGTGGTTTAAAAATCAATGAATCTGACAAGTGTATTTATACTAAACTTGTGAATGATGCATGTGTGATTGTATGCTTGTATGTTGATGATATGCTTATACTTGGTACAAACATGGATATAATTAACTCAACAAAGAACATGCTAAATGATAACTTTGACATGAAAGACTTAGGCCCCGCTGATGTGATTTTAGGGATGAAGATTAGAAGAAAATTTAATGGATATAGTCTTAGTCAATCTCATTATGTTGAATTTCTGCTTAAAAAATATAATCAGTTTGATTGTAAACCTACTTGTACTCCGTATGATCCTTGTTGACTCAAAAAAAATAAGGGTAATGTACGAGACCGGACATTGCTTATGTTGTGAGTAGGTTGAGTAGGTATACATGTAATCAGGGGCAGGAGCATTGGGATTCACTTATTAGAGTGCTTAGGTACTTGAAGTACACTTTGAATTTTTGTTTAAATTATGAGAGATACCCTGCAGTCCTTGAAGGATTTTGTGATGCAAACTGGATATCAGACTCACAGGAGTCTAAGTCTACGAGTGGATATGTTTTCACTCTAACAGGTGGGTCTGTATCTTGGAAGAGTTCCAAACATACATGTATAGCTCGATCCACTATGGAATCGGATTTTATTGCGTTAGATAAAGCAGGAGAGGAATCCGATTGGATAAGATGCTTTTGAGAACACATTCCTCTCTGGCATAGGCCTGTGCCAGCTATATCTATACATTGTGATAGTCAAGCTACAACAGCTAATGCTAAAAAAAATAACTATAACGGGAAGTCTATACACATTCATAGAAGACATAATTCCCTGAAACAACTAATCTCAACTGGAGTTATATCTTTTGACTTTCTAAGGTCTAAGAAGAATATCGCGGACCCTTTGAAGAAAGCTTTGTCCAAGGAGATAGTTAGTAATGCATCGGGGGGGATGGGGCTTAAGCTCATTAAATAAACTTTCCATGAAGGATACTCAACCTTGATGATAGGAGATCCCAAGATCAAGGTTTTGAATGAGACAACTAATTTGTGGTGGGTTAAAGGAAACACTATCAGAGAATTTTATTTTCTGTCCCTTCCCTATGGTGTAGACGTTATAGTGTGACTGCATGTGAAGGATGATTTTTATTAAGTCTTAATGAGTTTTATAGTTTCAATTTAAGATTGAAGTGGGGTGTAGCAGTAAACACTCTTAATGGAACTCACCTATCTGAATGTGGAAGTGGGCCGCTTCCTATGAGAATTGAGCTGATTCTCTAGAGAATTCTGAAAAATGGGATACGTCCAGGGCCAAAATGGACACAACGGCACGAACTTGACAGCGCCTAGAGTGATATCACGTGTGGAAGTTATTGATGAACTATACCAAACGATGGCAGTTCAAGACATCGCATTCTTTGTCCATCAAGTAGTTCTGGTAATTTCTCACTAAGCAAAGGTTCAAGACCTTATGGACACCTATTGCCTATAGTGGTATTTCTTGTTTTCTGATTTCTGATTTTCATCGGATTTTCATTCATGTGGGGGATTGTTGGAGAAAATGATCTTATATGTTTTGTTTTTGGTCTTGGATTAATTCGAACTAAGGACCAAAGGGTCACTAAGGAAACTAGATCATTTTCACTATTTGTGAATGAAACCTTTAGTCCCACATAGGAGAAATTAAAGATGTTGCCTCTCCATATTACTTAGAAATTTGCATCTAAGGGAGGCCCCTTAGGGGTGAACACACTTTTGTGCAAGGGAGAGGACTTAGGCTATGGGCTAGTTGGTGCAACCACACATTTCACGCACGCCGCCGCCGTCCGTCCGGGCGGGCGAGCCGGGTCGGACTCGGGCTCGGGTGTGGGTGTGGGTGTGGGACAACCAAGACTTATCTTTTTGGATAAAATTCTTTTGAAATATTTTCTAAATAAATTTATATTTCAAAAATAAATCTTGTCTTAATGAGGGGGGCGTCTGACCAGTGGAGATAATTTTCTTACCTTATTTTCTCTTTTGCAACATTATGTGTGTTAAATGGTGATATTATTTTTTTTCCCGTTTTCTTACCAGTCAACATTCAATTCGCACATAAATTTTTGATTAATTAGAAAATTCATTTTCCTTAATTGTTGCACTGATTTCACTCCCATCTTTTCCTATAAATTGAAGTTGAATTCTCCTTTCCAAATCATCCCAGAGCAGGCTACTATCCCTAGCTTTTTTTCCCCTCTTCTTATTTTGTTGTGCGCATTGCTTGTTTATTTCATTCTTTCATATCTTGCTGTTGAGTTTGTTGAGTGGGTGATTTATATTGTGCTTATACAAATTATAACGGGCAATTCTATCCTGGACACATCTCCGTTATGGGGGTATAGCATCTATCATTCTTGAGGAGTACCCGTAGACTATTGTGTTAAGGACAATTTGCTGAGAAGGTGGCTCTGTCCTTTGTGTGCAAATCAATTCACATATTTTATTGACGTTAACATGTTCTGTTTTAGTTTTTTTATTATTACAGATTCAACACCAGGTTCATTCCTTCTCTGCTTCTATTTCAGTCCTCACACTTCCTCATAGACCCACCAGAACTAACAATTCTCACTATCTTCTAACTGTACAATCATTCTTCATCCATTCATGGCCTTCTCTCGCTGACAAGACTCATCATTAAAATCAATTTTAAACCATCAGCAGATTCTCGGCAGACCCAATCAAACTCATCTTTCTTGTCTGAGTTGTTTCTCCGGCCACAACTCTCCAATAAAAACCCATTCTTCTTTGACAGTGATCAAAACCCATCTCTCAAATTAACCTCAACATTCCATAGAATCAAAAATAAGCTAAAACCCTTTTTCCGATTCCAACATAATCAACAGCAACAGCATCACGTCCCTGTTCTTCACTGAATTTCAAACCCAGTTCCTACCTCTTCCTCTAATCTCAATCAACCTCTTCTTTATATTCTCGCTAACTTTCGTGTTCTTGGCTTTGAACCACCACCAACTCATTTGAATACAATCCAACTCGGATTCGTAAACAAACCCATCTTCTGATTTCCTTCTATTCCTTGTTCACTGCCATCTCAAACACAGACTCGCCTCAAAATTTCTTTTCCACCAATTATTTCAATTCCTCTCTTCAAACTCTGTTCTCGGTTGTACTCTTCTTCTAATCTTTCTTAACATCACATACTCATAGAGATTTCCAATTTCTCTTTCTCAGTAAAATCCATCTCAACTCGAGCCTGAATCTAACTTCTCGTCCCTTTCCGGCTACATACCTAGCCATCTCAAGAATCGAACCCACTCTTCTCCAGCCATAATGACTCTGTCGGTGTGACTTTGTAGAGGAAAAAGTAATTAATCGATCTAGTTTTAGGTTAGAAATAGAGTTGGATTTAGGCACCCCAGATTTGTCTGCCCCTTAGTAATTCTCTGTTTGCTTTGTAAAATCGGATGTCCCCTAGTAATGCTCTGAATCGACGCATTGAAGACTTGTGTTCTCTCTAGATTTGCGACAATAGACACCCAATGACTCCGGACAATGTCATAGGCTCATATTTATTTTCTTTCACTATATGTGACTCTAAAATACCTACAAAATATAAAACGAGTGTAATATACAAAAATACAAGAGAAATAACTACGAAAAAATTGATATTCAAATAATGTAAATTATGCACTCATCAGCAGCTCCTAATACGTATGTAATACAAGGTGGCTTTCAACAACCACAATTTCAGCCACAACCGTAACCTCAGGTTTTTAAGGAGGACGCATCTGAGAAGATGATTACCATGATGCAAGGTCTCTCATCTATGTTCCAACAAAGTCAACAGAAAAACGAATCTGCTATCAAATACTTGTAGACTCAAGTGGAGCAATTGGAAACTGATGTGAATCTACTCAAGGCTCAAGCATCAACAAATTTGCCATCACAAACTTTTGTGAATCCGAGAGAACACGTTAATGCAGTGACTTTTAGAAGTGGAAGGCAAGTTGAAGAACCACAACAACAAGAGAAGGTTAGTGGTGACTTAGAAAGGGAAGTATAGGAAGAAACCATGCCAAAGGAAAAGCCAATCTCAACCGGACAACCTAAGGACACGGTTCCTACCTTTACTATACCACCTTCTTTTCCTAGTCGTTTTGCCAAGTCCAAGAAAGAAGCTCAAGATAAGGAGATCATGGATATCTTCAAGAAGGTGCAAATCAATTTCCCATTTATTGAAGTCATAAAAACTATGCCTAGATATTCCAAGTTTTTGAAGGATTTGTATACAAAGAAGGATAGGTTGATTCCTAATGAAGTCACTAAGGTGGGCGAGAGTGTTACGACTATGTTTTTGAAGAAGATGCCTGCAAAGTGTACGGATCATGGAGGCTTTACGGTTCCAATTACTATTGGTACTAAGAGGTTTGAGCATGCTTTACTTGATTTGGGAGCATCCATAAGTGTTATGTCAGCCGATATTTATGATTCTTTGAATCTTGGACCTTTAAAAGAAACATGGATTACTATTCACTTGGAAAACAAGTCTAACATATATCCTAAGGGACTCGTAGAGGACGTGTTAGTTCAGGTGAATGAGTTAATCTTTTTGGTTGATTTATATATTGTGGATATGCATAATGGAGAAAACAGTTCATCTACTTCGTTATTACTTGGGAGACCGTTTATGAAAACTGCAAAGACGAAGATTGATGTTGATAGTGGTACACTCACTATGGAATTTGATAAGGAGATTATTCGCTTCAACATATTTGAATCCATGCATTATCCTAGTGATGTTCACTGTGTTTTCTCTATCGATGTTTGATTTGAACAGTGAAGATGACCTTGGAGTCGTGTTGCGTAATAGCATTGAATTGGACGTTTATGGGCATCCAAACTTGGAGATTAATTTATCCAGAGAGATAGTGGATATGTGTGGTGCCTTAATGGCTTTACAAGAAGCTAAAACGGGTAATATTTCCTATATTTGTTTACCCGTAACTGATGAGGTTCATTTACCTTGTATTATGCAGGCACCTAAACTAGAATTGAAGCATCTTCCCGATCATAAAGTGTGCTTACTTGGGTGATAAAGAAGATCTTCAGGTGATCATTGAAAAGAACCTCACTGACATACAAGAAGAACGTCTACTTGGGGTTCAGAATGAGTGCAAAATAGCCATTGGTTGGACAATTGATGACATCAAAGGCATTAGTACATCCATGTGCATGCATAGAATCCTAATGGAAGATAATGCTAAACCAGTAAGTGATGCTCAACGTAGGCTTAAATCCCAAATGATGGAGGTCGTGAAGAAAGAGATCCTCAAATTGCTAAGTTTGGGGGTGATTTACCAAATTTCTGACAGCAAATGGGTTAGTCCAGTACAGGTGGTACCTAAGAAGTCTGGTGTTACTGTTTTCAGAAATCAAGACGACAAACGTGTTCCTACACGAGTTCAAACAGGATGGAGAGTATGCACAGATTACAGAAAGATTAATTCTGCTACTCAAAAGAATCACTTTCCTTTTCCTTTCATTGGTCATATGTTAGAGAGGTTGTCGGGACATTCACATTATTGCTTTCTGGATGGTTATTCGGGATACAATCAGATTGTTATTGCACCGGAGGATCAAGAGAAGACTATTTTACTTGACCTTTGGGTACGTTTGCATATAGAAGGATGTTGTTTGTCCTTTGCAATTCGCCTGCCACGTTTCAGATATGTATGGTTAGTATATCCTCTGACTACGTGGAACACATCATTGAGGTATTTATGGATGATTTTAGTGTTTATGGCGATTCATTTGTTATTTGCATAGAAAATCTTGAACTTGTGCTTAAAATATGCATAGACACTAACCTTGTTCTAAATTGGGAGAAATGTCACTTTATGGTAAAATATGGTATAATGTTCGGTCATATTGTATCCTCCCGAGGGATCGAAGTAGACAACGCAAAGATAGACTTAATAAGAAACTTACATTACCCACTTCCGTGAGGAAGATCCGCTTGTTTCTTGGTCATGCAGGTTTTTACATAAGGTTTATCAAATATTTCTCCAAAATCTCAATGCCGATATGCAAATTGTTGCAAAAAGCGGCTACTTTTAACTTTGACAAGGAGTGCAAGGATGTCTTTGACAGATTGAAAAAATTGTTGACAATTGCACCAATTATCAAGTTACCCGATTGGAGTTTATCGTTTGAGTTGATGTGTGATGCGAGTGACTATGTAATTGGAGTCGTTTTATGGTCAAAGGGTGGAAAAATTATCCCACGTGATTTACTATGCATCCAGGACCCTAAACGATGTGCAAATCAACTATTCTACCGTGGAGAAAGAGTTGTTGGCTATAGTTTTTACACTAGAAAATTTTAGATCATACTTGGTGGGCACAAAAGTGGTTGTATATTCTGATCATGCGGCACTTAGATACCTACTCAAGAAAAAAGAAGCTAAACCAATGGTGGATTCTGTTATTGCTAGAATTTGATATAGAAATTAGATACAAAAAGAACTGTTGAGAATACAGTTGCAGATCACCTTAGTAGACTTCTTTTTTCCGAGGAAGAACTTCCCTTACAAGATCGTTTTCCAGACGAATAATTTTTCTCAATAGAAGATTCAACACCTTGGTACGCTGATATAGTGAGGTACTTGGTTACTGATGTGTTTGTAAATAGTGGTAAAAACGGTATCGTTCGCTCGAACTTGTGAAGACTGATTTTAGATTTTAATAAACTGATTTTTAAACTAAAAATATGTACAAAATATGAAAAATAATATTCACAAATACTGAGGTTATGGATTTCACCATTAACCAATTAAAGTGATTTAATCTAATTATTATTTATGCAATTCTAACATTTAATTTGATTCTAAAATATTGCAAAAAGTAGATTTTCAAAATAACAAGTATATAACAAAAGCATGGAACATCTAAAACCTAGGCCAAAGCATGTACCATCTAACGAAATCACAACTGCTTAACAAAAATCATTAAATCAAATTTCAACCAAGGCAAATAATCATAAAGAAATTGCAAACATTAATTAAAATAGAAATATACCACTTTTATTGAAACAATGGCTTCCTCCGTCACCTCAGCATATGGGGTTTAGTTCATTGTATTGGAAAATCCCTCAAAAATATATTCCATAGATCAAAAAGTGCTTCCAATGGTGAAATAATAGTAACACAGGAGAACAGAAACGCTTATATGCGTTACAGAAGAAAGAAAAGAAAACAGAAGGAAAGGACGGACTTCAGGTGCTGTTGAAATAAAACTGCTTCAGTGCCTGCGTCAGCGACACTATCAACGACAGTTTCTTGGCGCCTTATGTTCTTCACCTTCTTCTTCGCCAGCAGCAACTATTTTCTTCCTGGAATTTTTTCGGTGATTTTCTGGACAGGTACCTAGTACGATGTCTAGTTTTCAAAAGATGAAGCTTAAAAAGGTAGCCAAGAAGTATGTTTGGGATGAGCCTTACTTGTTGAAATATTATGTTGATCAGATTATCCACAGGTGCGTACCTAACTCTGAATTTTAATCCATTCTAAATTTTTGTCATTCTTATGCTTGTGGTGGGCATTTTGGTTCTAAACGTACCACTCTCAAAGTTCTTGAGAGTGGCTTTTATTGGCCCACCCTGTTTGAGGATGCATATGCTTTTTGCAAATCTTGTGATAAATGTCAACGAACGGGCAATCTAGGTGCTCGAAATCAAATGCCATTCACATCAATTCTCCCTGCGGAGATATTTGATGTATAGGGAATTGATTTTATAGGCCCTTTTGTTAATTCGTATGGAAAATTTTATATACTTTTTGTTGTGGATTATGTTTCAAAATGGGTGGAAGCTAAAGCCACCTCTACTAATGATTCTCAAGTTGTTTGTGAGTTTGTGAAGGAAAATATTTTCGTTAGACATGGCACACCAGTGTGGTTATTAGTGACGGAGGTTCACACTTTTGAAATCCTTCCATGCTCTCCTCAAGAAGTACAACATACTCACAAGGTAGGTACGCCGTATCACCCACAAACTAGTGGGAAAGATGAAAATTCAAATCGTGAGATCAAATCCATTCTAGAGAAAACAGTTAATAATACAAGGAAAGATTGGAGTTTGCGGCTCAACGATGCATTATGGGCGTACAAAATGGCATACAAAACACAGATTGGTATGTCTCCATATCGGTTGGTTTATGACAAAGCTTGTCATCTCCCGGTTGAACTTGAGCATAAGGCTTTTTGGGCAATAAAGATGTGCAACATGGAGTATGATAAAGCTGGAAAGCAAAGGCAACTATAAATTAATGATCTAGAGGAGATGCGTAATGATGCTTATGAGAGATCTCGTATATACAAGGAAAAGACGAAGTTTTTCCACAACAAGATGATTTCTCGGAAAAGTTTTATTGTAGGGCAGAAAGTTCTTTTATTCAATTCTCATCTTAAATTATTTCCTGGTAAGCTAAGATCCCGATGGGTGGGACCGTTTGTTGTTACTAATATCTTCCTCATGGTCCAGTTGAAGTCTCTAGTCCCAAAAATGGGAAAAAAATTAAGATCAACGACCATAGATTAAAGTCATACTATGAAGGTTTCACTACGGTGGATGTCAATGAGATTGAGCTTTATGATTTGTCCCCTCTGGAGGAGTAATACGGGCGAGTAGAGATTCGGGATTATGACTTTAAACCAAGCGCTGCATGGGGGGAAACCCAATGGTTTTCTATTTCTATCCTTATCTTTTGATTTTTCTTAGTTTTCATATCATTATAGGATTTACCACCTTGATTTTACATTGGAAGATTCAGTTTACATTGAGGATAATGTAAAGTTTAAGTGTGGGGGAGTGGTTAAGCATTTAGATTTTTAGTATTCACTTTTGTAGGTAGAATTTTTAAACTTTTTGCACATATTTGCATGAAAACCTCCAACTTTTAGATGTTTTAGAGTCACTTTGTATACTTCTAGCTAAGTTTACATGCGTATTTCTTATTCAAACAACTGAACTTAGAAGTATTTGAGAACTATATTCGGAGTTCTTAGTTGTTGAGAGGCTAGAGCTTACAAAAAGGGACCTAAACCGCCAGTAGAGAATACAGTATTAAGAAGTTGATCATTCAATACCCATGAGTGAGGCACCACACCTTCAATTCTTTGTACCTGTCTAAATTTTCTGTTTAGAGAGTTTGATCTTCACAAATTCTGGGTAGAATGATGAGCTACCCAACTTCGTACCAATTTCAGCACTATTTTTTGATCTCTTGAGTGTTATTTCTATCAACCATGAGGGTGTCATCAGAATTTCTAACTTTATCTTGTAGTTTTGTTTGCAGTTGGCACCGTTCTCTCGACAACAACAGGTCCATAGAAACATCATTATCATCAACAAGCAAAAAAAAAATTGAAGGAAAGTTGAAGACGTTCAAGGTTTAGAAGCAACGGTACAAGAAAGAGCTAATTTCATATTCAAGTAAAGCAACAATACAAAGAGCGGAATTATATATACATATTGAAGACTTATGTACAAGAGTAGAAAAAATCGAAAGATGAGAATTAGTGAAGTTCATGATATCGAGACAATACAAGTTGTGAAAAATCAATTGGTAAAGTCCTTATACCACGGCCATAGTAGTTTCATTGTTCATAAAAAAAAAAGTAAAAAGGAAAAAAAAAAAGAAAAAAAAAAGAAATCGAAAAAGAAAAAGAAAAAAGGAAAAAGGAAAAAAAATGTTTATCATTGCTTTAGTATATTTTTTTTATATTCATTCAATGAAGCCGTGGGGAAGAAGAAATCCATAGAGAAGTTTCAAACAACAAGAATTTGAGGAAAAGAGTTACAATTGTCAAGGTTTTACGAAGTTCAAGATTTCATCATCAATAGTTGAAGATCGAAGACTTGAGACGTTTCTATTAAATATTGTGAGAGTGGTGTTGATTGTAGACCGGGTGAGAAGGTAAGTAAGCGTTCCCATCCTTGCATAGTGGTTGGTTTTCTTTTGCAGAGATCAGTAGAAAAAAAGGTTCTTTTTCGTCCCACATTCTATGGGATAACATCTTCATATAATTCGGAAGGCTACCTTTCCTTCCCACCATTCAAAGTGTGTAGGATTTCTATCTTCACTCCTGTATGCACATATGAGAACCATAAAGAGCGTTTCTTGAGTGTCAAATTCATAAAATCCTATTGGCGAGGTAGAATGCTTATTTGGTCGCTCTTGAACCTGGATTCTTTTCATATGGTGGTTTCCTACTAACTCAAGATCTAAGCATGAGAATAATGTTCTTTATACTTCTAACTTCTTATTATTAGTTTGAAGAAACTTTATGTCTTTGTATCTCTTTGGATGTGTTTGAAAGTTGGAATTTAGGTTTTGTGGGTATACCTCTTGTAAACCCTCACGAAACTATAACTCGTCCACTAGGGACACCTAGGGGTTTAAAGGCTTGTCGCACATGCTAAGTGTAACCGTATCCTCAACGAAATGGAGTTGTTGTATTTAGTTTAGGTTAGTTTAGATAGTAGTTTGCTCGAGGACTAGAAAAAGCTAAGTGTGGGGGAATTTGATAAGTGCAAAATTTACATGTTTATAGTATCCATACTAGTTTTAGCTATTATTCTTGCATATTATCTTGTTATTACTTTGTTTTCTATTTTATTTTTTTCTTTAGGTGAATCATCCGAAAATCAATGGAAATTGTGTTGAAAAGAGTTAAGAAGAGAAAATGGTTTATTCCGAGTGAAACTGAGAAGTTAGAGCTGAAAAGTACACTTTTGAAGTGGAAATCCAGAAGCATTTATGGCTTGGAAAGCATCAAAAGCTAGTCATATACCTGGGAAGAGAAGGAGATTTTCATCAGATTTACGTCTAGGAAATCATCTCAACCTAGACTAGACAAGTTGAAATGTTGAAACATGAATTCCAGATTCACTTACGGTTGAGTCTAGCCATCCAAGCTAGCCATAAAATATAATAAATAGGTATGAAGATTTTAAATAATCTATCTTATAGAGGACGAAGAGATGAATCCAACGCAAAAAGAATAAGGTCAATCGGACGTCGGATGAAGGAGTTATGGCCAAAACGGTGAAGAAAAGAAGTAAAAACCCATGCTCACTTACGGCCAGGAATGCATAGCACGACCCAGCCGTAAGTGACCCTGGAAAATCACCCGAAAATTGATGTTTTGGTTACGGCTAGGTTGTGGGATAGTTCCCAACCGTAACTAAAAGTGTTTGTTGCGAATTGTACTTCTAAAAAAAGAGATAACTCGGTCCCGGAAGGATTCTAGACCCTAGATATGATGAGTAGTATATAAGGAGACTCCCAAAACATTAAGAAGACACCTTTTACAACCTTTTACACAAATTTGCAAGTCCTGGAGGAGAGAACAACACAAGAGGAGAAAGCTAGGGTTTCGGAGCGGTTCCATTATCGTAACGATTTTTTATCTACTTTCTTATATTTATAACATGGATGCTTTTACATCCATGAGTAGATAAATACCTAAGTGACTGAGGATGAATTGTAAGTTCTAATACATGATTCAATTTAACATATAACTCTATTCTTCTAATTATCTCATGATTATCATTTGTTTTTACTAATATGAATGTTTATGCTTGATTCACAGATTGTTTAGGTGGCCAACTAATTCAATTTGTTAATTAATCTAAACCTAATAGAGAGTTGTGAGATACGTGTAATAGTCGAACACCTTCTATACAAGTAGAGAACGTGAAACCTTGCAGAGGGATTCTGTGGAGCAATCGCGTGTAAAGACAAAACTAGTAAGCAGATCGAGCTTATGTGTTTGATGCTAGGATCAACCTAAATTCACAAGACCTAAAGCATTTGATTGAGTTACACCTTGAGGGATTATTTTTGGTGGCTCATACGAATAGAATCTGGTAGTCGAGCGCTTCCGTATCCAGTGATACAAGGAATTTGGGGAATAACATAGTTTATTGTTATTCTACGGTTGGTGATAATTGGTGATTAACAATAAATAGATGAATATACTAATTTGATGAATGTTTAGTAACGAAGAAGGATTCCTCGATCATATCTTTCTCCATTGCTTACAACTTTACTTTTAATTGCTTTCTTATTTACTTTGTTTAAAACTAAAACAAAACCCCCCTTTGTGACACTTTAAACAACTTAAACACCTCGCTCCTCGCGGGAACAAATTTGAATTTATTATATTATTCTTTAATTGAGTGGAAATATGATCGTTAATTTGATTGTACCTACACATCAGCAAGGTACTTGGATTTGCAATATTTCTCTGTTGAGAGATGACTATATAGACATCTAATTTCCATTTAAGGAAAATATTATGGTAAGTCCATGTAACTTAGTTGATTGTAGACACAGATAAAATATGTAAATTATTCGGGGAATAAATATATATATATATATATATAGCTAAAATGTTTGTAGTACGCTTGCTAGCTAAGGATCCAAGATTACCAGACGCAGAGCTAACCCAAGTTCGTTCAGTAGCAGACTTACTAGTTGAGTATTTTTCTAGCATACTTGCTAGTTGAGTGTCTTATAGAAGACTTGTTAGCTGAGTGTTCTGTAGGAGACTTGTCAATTGTTGCATTCATCATACATATTAAACAATTGAATTATTGTGAATCCATATGGCTCAGTTGAGAGCAGATATGATCGAGCTTAGTAATTCTCATTCAAGTGGATGAGAATACAATTGATCAATAGACTTCAAGTACATAAAGTGTAGAATATGTACATTGTAAATAGAATAGTACATCAATATCGCTCAATGAGAGTTTAAATATTGATGCATATATGTACAACGAGTTCAAGGAATTTAGTTGTGGAATCATTGCATTTGGAACAGGTTTAAGTTGCACTAAACTAGCGGGCAGTCCGTCTAGGAGCTTGATATTCAGTCTATATCATCAATGAATATCGGGGGATATTGCAACAAGCACCAACAATATTTTGAGAATTCATACAGAGACAGGTACTGAGTCATACAGTACATATAGATAAACACTGAATTTGTACAATAAATATATTAAACTTATATAAAATAATGAGACTTCAGCTGGGTGAAGCTATGTCGCACACATACATAAATAGACTATAACGATCAATGTAGAACGTCTGTCATTGTGAGTTTATATAGTTTGATTCTTTGTGAATCGTACAGGCTGTATATTTCTGATACGAGGCCGGGGATAATTTTAAAATTTCCTCTTGTGGCAAAAAACCACCATCAACAGTATCGTTCTAAAACTTGGAAAATATTAAAAACCAATGATTTTTAATTCATTATCTACGAGACTTTGGATAAACTAATAAAACAAAGAAGCAAATGTTAGATATACTACAAATATCAAAATACACAATACACAATATTTTTGGACTATTGTCTCCATATTAATGCTAATTTAGTTTGGCATACAAATTCACTTCCAAACAATTTCAAGTATCACATACAAAGTTATATATAAAATCAAGCACAAAAACTACTCATAATTAGTATGTAATACAAAACTGGGAGAGTGTTACATACCCGTTACTGAAATGAAAGTAGATCGCTATCAACGAGTTGTGATTAGAGGGTAATGTACCTATTTATGTAAACATGTTAAAACTTTCCAAAATTGACAAAAATCATCGACTATTTCAATGCTTAACTTATAACTTTAAAACATGGTTCCAAGATCTTGTATCTTGAATTCTTTCGGTAAGCAAATTGAACCTATGATAACTTTTTGGAAGTTTAGAAGAATGTTATCCTAGATAACAAGCAATTACGTCATACTAAGACATGTAAACTCTGACAAATAATAGTTTCTATTAAAATCCATCTGTTAATAGGGTACGTAATACCTACCAAAGGATTGTATTTTTCAATTCTTGTAAGACTAATTAATGTAATTTCACAGGTCTCAAGTGTCTGTAGAAATTAGATGCCACAAGCAGTGTTGTTTAATAAACAAACTTATTCCTTTCATTACACTTTCATGTAAACTAAACATAAATTTGTAACCTTCCGGTTTCACAGTTAATAAATGTAAGTTTTAATGTACAAAATTGTACATTAGTGAAAAGGCAACGAAATATGGATATATTTCTTTCACCCGTATGAGCCAATCATACACATTATCTATGTTTTGCTGCAATATCTCTGTGAAAAAGAATTTTATTCATAATCACGTTGGTGATTTCAATAGCTACTCTGATACATGTTTTTATACGCGTGTAAGAGTTCTTCACAAATACTTACACCACTTGTCTTCTTAAGGACACACTTCTTTTTAGGGGATTTATGTGGCTCATGAAATAAAGATCGTAGTTTGATATTTTTATTAAGAACACTATCAATAGCCTCCCCAAGAGCATTATTTTGATTGATTGTGATTGACTTCCTCTGTAATGACCTGACCCTCTACTGATATTGTCCCCACATAGACATTGCGGTCATCCACAGTGTCTGATTTTTAACGGGCACCGCTGTGGTCATCCAGCGGCAGCTTCTCGAGAGGTCACCCATCCCTGGATTGCTCCCAGCCGAGCACGCTTAACTGCAGAGTTTTTTTCCAACTCTGGAGTCAATTGCGCTGAAAAGGCCTCGGTATTAGGAGAGGACAAAACATTACCTATATTTCATTCGACGAACTCTACCTACCGAATCGGGGTATTACAATATCAAGGAATATATATTTTTCATCAACAATTAAGATGTATATTGGCGACTCACTTGTTACAAAGTCATGGCATGCCCTGCGGGGACATGAACTAGTGCCAAAATACATGCAAACACATATTAGATTTGATTATTCTTCTTATAAGAATAAAATGCTTCATATATATCACAGTGACATGAATAAATTCTCCACCTTAAAATGAATGGTATAAGAATTAATATGGGACTTGTTCACGACGTTCTTATAACGATTGATTTCCTCGTCTTAACGGCAAGAAGTCTCACCATTAAACTAAAATTGTATCCATATGAGATTTTTCATGAGCGAGTGACATTGGATCCAAGTGGTTTATCTGAAAAGTTTTTTTTCGGATTACGTTTGTAATTCACTCATGCTCTTATATTTCATTAATATTTTATAATGTTTTATCAGCGCACACCCTAATTAGTTTATTATTATAAGAGATATCTATGCTTTGCACTGGTACATATACCAAAATCTGAATGAGCAACTCGTCTTGATTGATAATGAACAATCGATATGTCAGGAACACTTACTGTGATAAATACATCTAAGTGCTTTTATAACAAATAATATGGCATATATTTTGAGTTTGAACCTTAGGTTCCCTTTTACAATAAGTAGTTTGGTGTTTATTTATAAAACTACCATTCTACACAATTCACTTCCAACTATGTTATGCTCTTGAAGTATATCAATACTTTTACTAGTACTATGATTATGTCTTTGTTAGAGCATTACTCGGTTGAACCCACAAGTATTGGTATGTCAAGATTATTATCAATGTTAGATGACAAAAACTAATCTTGATTTAATGTCTACTAAAGTCAGCCTCGGACTATGATTAGATTTAGGTAGTTGAGTTTCATAAATCACCGGATACCTTTGAAGATTGAAGACTAAAGATCTCACGAAGACATCGGCAGGAACTTCATCAACAAAGTTATGTGAAGACTGACTATCCTATTTGACTCATTGTTTTCTACCATTTTATATTCTGAGACAATGTCGTTGGCTTTACTAATTGATGATATAAAAAGAAGATGTTTCGAGTCCAAGTTTATTCTTAATTAATCTCAAACATCGAAATCAAGCAAGGGATGTTCAAATGACTTATCGCATTTGAGGTTGTGAACAACTCTAATTGTTCAAAAAACTATGTTTGCGAATTAAGCTCCTAAAAGTCCAAGTTGTTCTTGATTTCACAAACCATTTTTTTTAGTTCGCGAAGTATGCAATTTGAAGAGTTTTCTATTGACATACAAATTTTCCTAGAGTTCGCGAACTGTGCAATTTGGATAGTTTTCAGTTGACATCCAAATTTTCCTAGAGTTCGCGAAGCACTTTTCTTAGTTCGCAAACTATGCAATTTGGAGAGTTTTTTGCTGACTTCACAAATCAACTTGAGTTTGCGAACCTTAATTCTTAGTTCATGAACTATAAGTAATTTGGTAGTTACTGAGCCGTAACTTGCTTGATTGGTTCATGGACCATATTGGTTAGCTCGTGAACTTATGGTACACGGTCTTTATTGACAAATACGTGTATGCATTATTCTTCTTTGTATTACAAGAAAAACTTATCGCACACTTAATGGTTTCCATACTTGGTACCATGCGATTATGAATAAGTTAATTTGTTCTAATTAAGTATAAGCTAAACTTTATAAGTGATTTTCCTTGGAAAGTACTTGGTTACCATTCTTACGACTACTATCAAATAAAAGAACTATATTGCTAGAATGCTTTAACTATGGAAACAAGTTTACTTGGGACCAAAGGAAAAAGTTATTTTAAGCAGTATTCAGATTACTTGGGATCAAAGTAATTCGTAAACATGGAACTAGTCCACAAACTTACTTTCAATGCAAGTAATAGTTGCTTGAAGTTTAAGAAACCTAGTCTATTCATCATTATAGTGAAGCACTCTATGTAACTAAGATTCTCAATCCCTGCACGATGTGCATCTTGTTGCTGCTAGTCTCCTCCATAAACCTAGGTTTCCCCGAGAAATATAATTAGGTTACGACTTTCAGTATTCACTTGGGATTCGTAAAGCCCGGTCAGACTGTATTTTACCTGATAGATCTTTGTTATCCGGAATCTTATCTTGATTATCATAGTTCTTGTCTATTCTAAAAGTCTGTCTCTTTTTTTTACGGTCATTCAAGAACTATAAATTAAGGAATAAAATTTATAGAAACTACAAAGAGTTATTCGTCTCAGACCTTGTTAGTTCCATTAAATTATGATCTAAGTTTGTTTTAGATAAATCTTGTGAGGAAGAATCTATCTGGTATCTCTATAAATTTTGAAGAGATTAAACCCTAATTGTTGAGGTGTGTTTTGACCTGGAGATACCTCAAAGCAAATAGATTTTTATTACTTTGATTGTCATATATGAAGGAATTTAAATAGGTGTTCTTTGAAGGCAGGGTAGCATTAGTCTTCACGAAGGACTATGGAGCAACTCCTAGGCCTGTAAAGGACGTCATCTTGGGGAATCAAGTATGGTCTTGCGAGATCCAGAGACTAGGGGTACAAGTGCGCTGAATATCTTGGATGATATATTCGGTCTCAACTACATTTCAGTCCGAAGTCTGATAGTAGGCTAGTGTCTATAGCACTTTAACATAATGTGTGTTTAAAACTGGGGGAGGTCCCGGGAGTTTTCTGCTATATTGCAGTTTTCCTTGTTAACAAAAATTTTGGTGTCTTATGTTTTTTCCTTCAACATTGTATCTTTTATCTTTATAAATTTTTTTTAATAAACTCTCTTTATAATTGAAATATCACAACCAGTACGTTAATCAAACTAGATAGTTTTCTCTCATGAGTAAAGATCAAACAAGACTTGTTTTTGTTGAATTTGGATCTTGGAATATAGATCATACAAGATTTTTTCTTGTTGAATTTAGATCTTGAAGTTTCGAGATCATACTAGGTTGACCTTGTGGATTTGTATCTTGATTAGATCATCCAAAGGTATCCATGTGCTTACAATCTTGAATACGGATCTTGTCAAGCCTAGTTCTAGCGGTGTTAAGATCTATACATATTGATTGTACAAGAATTTTTCATACAAATTTACAAACAAAAAAGTTGGTGGCATACTAGGTACCCTCTCATTTTCAGTATTTTATGCCATAGTCAATTTGTGTCTCCATACTCTCGTTAAAGAAAATAAATATATCCAAATCTTACAAGCACAAAAATGTATCAACTCAACCAATCATAGATGTTAATACCATTTTCAAATGGTTTTACTTTCATATTTGATCGGTTATGATTGAATTAAATTTTCACTACTAAACATATATTTTTGTAAAAACTATATTAACATGGTGATACATGATGAAATAAAATCATGACTTAATAAAAGGGGGTTAGTTATCGTTCACCAACGCCGTTTTACTAAGCCATCTGTCTCTCGTTCTCTTAAAACTCGCACACAGAATACATCTACAAGATCTTTTCAGAGAAAAGGAAAAAAAAATTATGACAAGTCAAATGGGACTTGACAAAATCCCAATTTTGAGCAGCCACATGGATGGACAAATAGTGTTATCTGTTAGTAAATAAAAGAAGCATGACACGTGGAAGAAGATCGAGATAGGAAGCAACTAAATTAAAAAGAACGAGAACCACACAATCAATATTAAAAATATCAAATATCGAAAAGGCACGAAGCATCTGAGCAATGGATTGCATGAACAACACATATGATCGAGAAAGTTGAAGTACATCGAATAAAACAAACAGCATTAAATGATGGAAGATCGAAAAAGTAAGAATAATGATTACTTTTTTATCTTGATAATTGAGAAAGTAAAGGTAATAATTACTCCAATTATTTTAATGATCGAGATGATAGAAGTCTAAAAAGATAGGAAGACACGTGTCGAATATATAAGACATCGAACCAAGAAGCAATTAAAAGTGATCTGTCACCTAGTGATCGCACCAGATAAAAAAGGAAATACAAGAACGATGGGTACATCGAAATAAAATGGATCGAACCAAGGAAAAGGCAATCCAAGAATGACGACAAGACTGGATAAAATGACACGAGAGCATCGACCCAAAGTAGAATCGATCGAGGAACGATGACCAAACTGGAGAAAATGACACGTTGCACAAAGTGGGACCCAGTAAATAAATCTATAAATAGAAGAAGCCAAACAACAAAGAAGGGGTCGGGAAAAAATAGGAAGAAAAACCTCAGAAAGAAAGATAAGATATTTTTAGGTATGAATCTAGGAGAAGTAATTATATTATGGAAGGATTATTTGTACTTAATTAATCAATTTGTAAAAATGATAGCTCAAAGATGTTAAATTTGAGTAATCATATACATCGTACAGAAAAGATTTTATGTTTGGCACAGAGGTGATTTTATAAAATCAATACAAAGATGTTTAGGTGTTACTCGATTTCAACTTTAAATTGATATGTGAGAATATGATTGGTTGTTTAGTCGAAAAGATTTTTTGGCCTAAACAATTTGGCGCTAGAAACAGGGACGATTAAAGGATTTATCCTACCTGATGAAGGAAAAAAGGTTTAAATTTCAAAAATAAGTCGTCCAAGAAAGAAACATTTTTATTAAGAAAAGAACGGATTTGGTTGAAAAAATTTAAAAGAAAAAATTGGAAGTATTCAATTTTGCAAGATACAAAAAGTGAAAAGTTTATCTACATAAGCATGTTTATTTGACATGAAAAATGTTTGAAAAGATAGTTAAGAATATGAAACGAAGGATTTTATGAATTAGGAAAAAATCAGATTTGTGATAGGAAGAATTCACAGTTAAAGCAATAAATAGGATCTCTTATGATTTTGATGTGTAAGAGTTCATTTGACTGATTTTCTGAGATATTTTTAGATATCAAGCAAGGAAAGCAATCAGCAAGGCGAAGAATAGTTAAGAAACAACAGAATCTGAAAATTATGTCTCAAGACGCTAATTCTGGGAACCAAAATGGTAATGAAGACTGGGAGAATAGATAGGAGGAAGGAAGAGACCAGGACAACAGCAAAGTAACGAGGGAAATCATACCCCAAATCAAGAATTAACACCAAATACAGTGGTTCAGAATTACTCTTCAGATCATGGGAGTTCTTAAAGAAGAATGCAGCAAATACAGGATTTATTAGAAGAAATAAATGAAATGAGAGAGGAGCAAAAAGCAAGCAACCATCGAATTGAATTACTTGCAACCGAAAATCAAGTTTTAAAAGATGTAATTCAGAGAAAGCAAAGACCAGCTGTGACAAAAATACGGAATCAGGAGGTAATGTCAAGTAGACAAATATCGAGAAGTGAACAACGGAATCCAGATCAAAGAATGGTACTATTAGGATCGACATCTCGAGTAAGAAGGCAACAAGAAAAAGAGATTTTACGAACCCAATGGGAAACATGCTTAGAAACGATGGAACAAATGAAAGAAGAAATTAAAGGATTAAAAAATAAAGAGGGGGGAAGAATAGAAGAGGTATTGAAAGAAGCAAAGCGAACTCCGTTAGCACAACATTTGACATGTGTATCATTACCAAGAGAATATAATATACCAATATTCGAATGTTACGATGGTACCAAGGATCCAACATCACACTTAAAGTATTATAATCGAGTGATGACCCGGTGGGACGATCATGAAGCAATCATGTGCAGATGTTTTCCATCTAGTTTAACAGGGACGGCATTGTTGTGGTACGACAGATTACCGGAAAATTCCATCCATAATTATGCACAGTTGGTGAGGAAGTTTCTTGAAGCATACATGTATAATAAACCAGTTGATTCAGGGGAGTACAAACTTTATTCATTAACATCTTGGCCAGAAGAATCGATCCGATCATACACAGCCAGATGGCATGCGATATGTCAAGCAATATGTGAATTAGACCCAATAACAGCTATAAACCATTACAAATGGGGGATTGCTGATCGGAAAAGCCAGCTTTTTGTTGAGATTCACCGAAATAATCCAAAAACTGAAGGCCAGTTAAGAGAAATAATAGAGACATGTGTGAGGCTCCAAGACATACAAGAGCAAGGATCGAGAATCAATCCAAAAAGTCAAGGAAATACAAGGAGAACAAATTCAGTTGAGGAATCACCTGATCAGAAAAGGAAATTTCTTCCGAAATTCGAATCAAGAGAATTAAAGCACCCTCGACAAGGATATGGTAAAAATTTCGCTCAGCAATTTCGAGAAAGAACGTTCACCAAGCTTAATATTTCATATTTCATATTATTTAACATTTTGAAGAATCGGCCAAATTTTCAATGGCCAATAACAAAGGAAAATCAACCAGAGTTTACACAACATTCAAAAGACTATTGTGAGTATCATAGCTATAAAGGGCATACAACAAACAACTGTAGAAATTTTATAGCCTTAGTACAAAGGATGGTCGATGCTGGAGAGTTAAAGGAATTTGTTCAAAAAATTGAACCAATAAAGAAACATGATGAAAGCAAGGCAATACGCATTCCATATAATGAACAAACAATTAATACGATATCATATGCGGAAAAAGATAATACGGATTTGAATGTAGCAATCAATAAAAAACTGTGCAAGAGAATTCGGAACCATGAAGTCTTTAAAGTTCAAGGAAGACAAACAGAATTATGGGAAGATTGGATGGCGTGTCCCTTGACATTTTCTGCATAAGAAGTAAACCAAGAAATTGAGATGCATAATGACCCTCTTGTGTTAACATTATTGATATCAGGCTGGAATGTAAAGAAAATACTTTTGGATGGGGGCAGTTCGTTAAATGTGATGTTCTATAATACATTTTGTAAAATGGGTTTTAAAGAAGATCAGCTGATCCTATCACGATACATCATTTACGGGTTTAATGGAATATCTTCCAAGCCAAAGGGAGACATTGATCTTGAAGTTTCAGCTGGACCGATCAACATTTTGACAAGGTTTAGTGTTGTGGATGCACCATCACCATATAATGCTATAATTGGAAGACGATGGGTTCACCAATTGAAAGGAGTGGTATCAACATATCACCAATATTTGCGATTTCCAACACCGCAAGGAGAGATGGAGATAAAGGGTGATCAAGAAGATGCTAAGTTTTGTATAATGACAGAAACAAGAATGAATGAGGAACGGGAGCATCTACAACATAAAAGGAAAAAAGAACGAAGAGTTAAAGCAAAGGAGGAAGAAATAAGTCAATATTTAGAAAAGCATGCAAAAAATAAAACGGTAAATGAAAAAGGAAAGAGCAGTCAGAGTCAAGAAAATCTGATAGACCGACATCTCAAAGGGACGATGTAGCAATTAAAGGGAACCCCAACTCCAATTGGGATTCCAAAACCAGTTTTCACTCCAGTAGAGGAAACAAAAGTTATAAATATTGGCACTACAGAATTGCCCAAACAAGTGCGAATTGAGATGTTAATAAAAGCAGATTTGGAACAACCGTTAGTTAAATTACTTTGTGAGTTTGAAGATGTATTCACTTGGAGAATAGAAGATATGCCGGGGATCGATCCTAAAATCGTACAGCACGAATTAAAAATACGTCCTGATGCAATTCCCTTTCGCCAACGGATACGGAAGGTCGCACCAGAATACCATGAACCAGTGGAAAAAGAATTAACTAAACTGTTAAGTGCAAAATTCATTCGGGAAGTACGATACCCCACATGGATTTCTAATATGGTGATTGTCCCGAAAAAGAACGGTGGAGTAAGAATTTGTATAGATTTTACTAATTTAAACAAAGCATGTCCAAAAAATAGTTTCCCGCTCCCAAACATCGACCAATTAGTAGATGCTGTTGAAGGACATGAGATGTTATCATTCATGGATGGACAATCTGGATACAATCAGATAGCATTGGCAGAAGCAGATCAGGAACATACATCGTTCTTTACTCCACGGGGATTATATTGTTACACCAGAATGCCATTTGGGTTACGAAATGCAGGAGCAACATATCAACGTTTAGTGGACGCAATATTCAAACCATGGATCGAAAAAACTTTGGAAGTTTATGTGGATGACATGCTAGTAAAAAGTAAATTATCTGATGATCATTTACAGAACTTAGCTGAAATTTTTGGTGCATTACGAAAATATAAAATGAAAATAAATCCAGAAAAGTGTGTTTTTGGTGTTACTTCAGGACGATTTTTGGGATATTTGGTTACGAAAGATGGAATACAAGTTGATCCAGCAAAAATACAAGCAATAACAGATATGCCATCACCAAACAGTATAAAAAGTGTACAGAAGTTAAATGGGTGTTTGGCTGCATTGAGTAGATTCATTGCGAGATCATCAGAACGATGCAAGCCCTTTTTCGATGTACTTAAGAAGAAAAATAAATTTGAATGGAACGATCGTTGTGAACAAGCATTTCAAAGTATAAAATTACATCTCGCCACGTTGCCAGCATTGCAAAAACCAGAGCCAGAAGAAATATTAACTTTATACATAGCGGCAACAGAAAATGCAATCAGTGGGGTAATGGTACGAACAAGTGAAAAGATTGAAAAACCAATATACTACATCAGCAAGACTCTGAATTCAGCAGAAAGAAATTATACCAGGATTGAACAACTAATTTTGTAAGTAGTATTTGCTACTCAGAAGTTACGCACTTATTTTCTTACTCATTATGTTCGTATATTAACAAAAGCACCATTGGAGTCAGTTTTAAAGAATACAGGAAAAGTAGGAAGAATAGCAAAATGGAATGCTCAGCTGGAACAATACAACATTATTTATGAAATACAAACTGCGCAGAAATCTCAAATTCTAGCTGATTTTCTGGCAGATTTTCCAATTGAGGAGGAATATGAAATTCAAGGACTGCCAGGGTGTGAAGAAGAAGAGCCATTGGATATTTTGGATTCAAATAGTTCACGACGATGGGAAGTTTTTGTTGATGGGTCGCGAAATAAAGAAGGAGCAGGAATAGGCATCGTGATTACAGCACCAAGGGGAGAACGTGTGGTACATTCATTTCGTCTTGAGTTCGAAGAGCATACGAATAACATAGTAGAATATGAGGCAGTGGTCCATGCTCTCAAACTCATTATTGAACTAGGAATAAGTGATGTTAGACTCACAAGTGACTCGCAGCTGGTAATTAGACAGATTGAGCTAAAATATCAAACGATTGATGAAGATTTGGAAAGATATAAAAACCTTGTACAAAATTTAACAAATCGCATTCCAAACATTGTTTTTCGACATTTGTCCCGAGAAAAGAATCGACATGCCGATGCACTTGCATATGTTTCATCTATGATAAATGATCCAACCATTAAAGCAGTAAAAATTGGGAGAATATATGAGCCATCCATAAGAGCACAAACATTAAACAGTATAGAAGAAGATAGTGCGATGGAAGAAATTGATGACCCAGCAATACGGAGTACCCCACTTACATCGCAACAAGAAGATGACCAACCAAACGAACCAGATTGGAGGCTCCCGATACATCAATATTTGGAAAATAAAGTGTTACCAACAGATTCTAAAGAAGCAAGGAAAATTCAACTCAAGTCAAACAGTTACCAACTTCGGGATGGGATCTTTTATCGAAATTCTTTCCTTGGACCGTTATTTCGACGTTTATCTCAAAAAGAAGGATTGTGAATTCTTAAAGAAATACATTATGGAGATGCAGGAAATCACAGCGGAAGACGATCGTTAGCATTAAAAGCCAAAATACAAGGCTATTACTGGATTTCTATGCTAAAAGATTCGGAAAAAATGGTTCGAAGGTGCGAAGAGTGTCAACAATTTGGTAAGAAAATCAAAGCACCAGCTACAGAATTAAATTCAATACTTAGTCCATGGCCATTTGCAAAATGGGGAGTTGATATAGTTGGACCATTAGTTGAAGGAACAAAGAAAAGAAAATATTTAATTGTGGCTACCGATTATTTCACCAAGTGGGTAGAAGCGAAAGCATTAGCACGAATCAGAGACACTGATGTTTTTACATTTCTATTCGAGAATATCATTTGTAGGTTTGGGATTCCCGCAGCAATATTTTCTGATAATGGAAGACAATTCCAAGGAAAGAATATCTATATGTTATTTGAAACATATAATATTCAAAAGCATAAATCTACACCTTTCTACCCCCAAAGCAATGGGCAAGCAGAATCCACAAATAAAACAATCGCAACAAACTTGAAGAAAACATTGGACGGGTATTATAAAAAGTGGTGCGAACAGTTACATAATACATTATGGGCATATAGAACTACAAGAAAAACTTCAACTGGAGAATCACCTTATCTTCTCACTTATGGAACGGAAGCAGTAATCCAACGGAGGTTATTTTACCTACAACCAGAACAGAAGCATGGGAGAAAAATCTTAATTCAGATCTTATGTTACAAAAATTGGATGACTTGGAAGAAAAAAGAGAGGTAGCACTCCAGAAGATGGAAAATTATCAAAGGGGATTAGCTCGAGAATACCATAAACGTGTAAAATCACGAAACTTTGTCCAAGGCCAATATGTCCTACGACAAATAACGGAATACCAAAGAGATAAAAATGCAGGAAAATTTGCACCAACATGGGATGGTCCATACATAATTCAAGCGTCAGCAGGACAAGGATCGTACTATCTCCATAATATGCAAGGAGAAGTTTTACAGCATCCATGGAATGCACAATACTTAAAGCTTTACTATCCGTGAATAACAACGCGATGTTAACACAAAAGGCAGGTACATAGCCAAATAATTCAGTAATTACTTTTATAATTTAATCACTCCAGGAACATCGTATCTTGGAAAATACTGTAATTATTAATCAGAATTCCATTAATCTCGGAATATCATATACTTTGAATCCAAGAACATCATATCTTGGAAAACACTATGATCATTGATCAAAATTCCATTAATCCCGGAATTTCATAATACTTTGAGCGCTCAAAATTATTCCAGGAACATCATATTCTGGATTGCGTTGCGATTGACGACACAATCATACACAAAAGGTAAACATCCTTAAAGAATTTCACTAACAACGAAATTCTTATAAAGAAGGAGTTCCTTATTATTGGTTTATCAATTTTCAGAGTACAGTTCGGGACCAACCCTGTATCTTACCCCTGGCTCGGGTTTGTTTCGTATGTGTGGGATCTCGAACAACATGATTTGAGGTAAAAAGTACTTCAATTCATGGTACTCGGAAAGTTATATGATAGCCAAAAAGATTACTTAATCAAATTCTCTTGTGCAGGGAACAACATTGGAAAAACGTATCAAAAGGTTACAAAAGAAAATTCCTAAAAGACAGACAGAGTATAAAATGGTGAAGCAAACAATAGATGAAATTATAAAGAACATAATCAAGCATCGGGAAGACTGGGTCGCGATGGTGGAGGGGGAACTACAGGCACAGAAGCGCGTTTACTGAGCACTGAAGGATCGGATTGTGCACGATCTAAAGCAGTATTGAAGGATTTCGTAATTTTTGCTTTAGCATCCTGCCGAACCCAATGAACAAAGTCGCGCCCAAAGTTGACTTCTTTTTGAAGCTCTTCGATCGTTTGTTGATCTTTTTCTATTTGAGCAACAAAACTTGATTTTTGATCTTTTTCTTCATTCAATTCTGTAGTTAATGATACAATTTCTTGTTCACGAGCTGCAATCTTGGAAAGCTCAACAGACAATTGAGCTTGTAAACTCCGAACTTTTGTTGCACCAAGAGACACCTTGTTTTCAGAAGTCTTTAACTCTTCAGTGATGTTTTTCACTATATCATTCATTGTGTTGAGTTCAGTTTCTGCTTGAGTTGCTCGATCTCTAACTTCATTAAGTTTTCTCTCCAGTTCTGAAAATACAAGAAAATATTAGATAAATTTTATGGTATAATAAACCGAAAGATCAGGTATACCAAAAAAGTACCTCTAATAACAGATTTAAACTCTATTTCTTTCAGAGTAAGCAATTTTACAACTTCTTGGTATTTTGACTCAGCTTTATTACGCCTCCAAGTGGCTAAATCAAAACTATCGTTCAATTGAGTTAGTTTTTCTCTAACCACATTCATCTCTTTGTAGATTTCCTTTGCATGATTATTCAATTGTACCATTCTACGATCGTACCTAAATAAGGTTTCCGAGTTTTCCACTGGACCCAGGATAAAATTTAAATTCTTCATATAGATTAATAAAATAGAATAATAAATAAAGAGGAGTGAAAAATAAACCTTGATTTTGATTCTGAAGAACTTCGATAGTTTGAAGTTGTTCTTGTTGTTGCTGATGTTGTTGTTGAAGCTGTTGGAATTGTTGAAGTTGTTGTTGGAGAAGATTATTTTGCTGTTTCAACTCATCATTTGCTTGTTGTAGTGTATCATTTCTTCCCTTCATTTTTACTGACTCGCTCTTAAACAGTAACCCAACATGGTGGCTCGAGCCTTATAAAATTTATAACCGCTAAATAAGCAATCATTACCATACTGGAGTTGAGCCAAAGCTTGCTGTGGAAGTGAATATGATGAACTCTCAGCAACCGCTAAAACTTCAGTAAAGGAAGAAGGAGGATTCACAGGAAATGTTTGCTCAAGAATATCGTTCTTAGACCACGCATCCTGAGCTTCATCTAAAGGGATCGCACCAAGAGAATCACGGAATCGAGACATGAAACAAGAATCAGACTTAACAATGTCAGGATTGGATGAAATATTTAGAAGCCCCCGAGAAAGAAACCACTTGTAAGCCTCTTCTTCATCACCGATTAAATTAAGACCTTCATCAGTTCTGACACTGGCAATTTGGTTAGAAAGAGACTGCAGAATGACAGGATCGGCACTTGGTGTTTCAGTATCGACCGCAACAGCAACAGGAGAAGATCGAACCAAAGTCTCGGTAGGTACGATCGGTTACGAAGAAACTCCAGTAGTACCCTTGACTTCAGTAGGGATCGAAACATTAGGAGCGATCGTACCAGAAGGAGGAAAAGTTTTTTTTTCAGAACGATCAATATCATTCGATTCTTCAACAAGAGTGGCATTGGTTTCAACATTCACATTTTCTACGTCACCGGTCGGATTTACATCAGCATTATTCTTTTCCAACGAATTTTCTTCGTCAACATGAGTTACTTCATTCACTACATCAACAATATCTTCATCAATAACAACATCGTCTCCCTCTTCTTGAGGAAAACCAGAAAAAACTCCTAACGTACCATTATCAGGTACGGGAGTATCAAGCACAAAATCAAAAGGCAATGGAGAAATAATATTATAAAAATCGGTTGAAGTACCAGAAGGAGGTACAACAATAGGATCGGACTGATCTGATACCCCAATTTCGGCTGGGATCGAAGAAACGGGAATAACATCAATAGGATCGGACTGATCCAATGGTAAAGCAACAACAGAACTTCCTTCTCCACTGTTTAAATTTGAAGTTATCCCTCCTATAACCTCAGTGGAAAGCACAAGAGTTCTGGACTTTTTCTGCTTTTTCTCTGCTGCAAGGATTAATTTCCGTTTTCCCTTACCTTCAACTATAGGCTCGACCCTTTGTCTACCCTCGACAATTTGAACACCGCGTTCAGATGAAGGAAGAGGAACTCCGATATCCAAAGAAGGATCGACCTGAAACCAAAAAGGTTCAAACATTATAAGAAGATATTAAAAATCGATACAATATATCTAAAAGAATGGAATATGAAATGAAAAATTCGAACCTTGTATTCAAATCTATAATCATCAAAGTTTAATCTCCATGGACAATAACTCGGGAAATAGTTTCGAAGATGTTGAATTTCATTATGGGGGATGTCACCATATACCCAAGGACCTTCAATCAAAATAGGGGTACGATACCATCTGTAATCGTGTTCCCGACGGATTCTTTCATTTGAAGGAAAATCGACTTTGGTATATGGAGCTATCTTAATTCTAGGGTCGTCAACCTCTCGAAGGAAGGGAAATCCTTGAGAGCATTTGCGAACTGGACTAACACTCCATTTTACAAAGTTTTTAATAGTAATACCATCACCGTAAGTATTCTGGAAATTCTCAGGTGTATAGTAAGCACGTTCAGAAGGATCGGGAGTGTAGCAGGTAAGACGGGTGCGACCCTCACTGCGAAGAATACATTCATCGAGAATTCGCCACCAATTACCATTATATTGTGTGATGGATCGAGGTTGAGTATGAGGAGCTCTATTACGAGTAGCAAGAACTATAAATTGGAAAGGATTTTTTGTGTCATACAAAGGGAGACGAAGACCAGCTTCTAAGGCACCAGCAGAAATTAACAATCTGTGATGGCTATAATGAAAATTTCTCATAGAATCATAGGTCAACATGTCGGAAGTATCATCAAAGAAAGAAACCTTAAATCCTTGAAGATTATGTTTCCTCTTAAATTATTCGATGTCCATAGATCGAAAACTATAAGAAGACAACGCCCGTTTACTTTTGGGGGCAGGATTAGGAATGTCAGGGGTAGAATTACGTACGGTGCGAGGTGCAGCAGGGGTGGGAATACCAGGAGATGAATCACGACGAGAGACGGCGTATCTCGAAGTAGTAGACCTACTTGATCTTCTGCTCTCACCTTGGTCACCAGAAGCATCAGACTTTCTATGAGGCATGATGTAAAATCTGAAGGAAAAGAAGCATAAGAGAGAGAAATTTAGCATAAGAAGAAATTATCTAGAAATCAATTATAACCATCATTTCAATCATGAAAAGAGAACATAAGTCAAGAAAAAATTACTTACATGAAGAAAAGAAGTGAACAATAGTCAGATCAAAGTAAAGAAGGAATCAACTGATAAGAAAAGAACTCCTGAGTAGTGGGGGAATTTGAAAAGTTTAAGGAAGACAAAGTGCAATAACTATGAGAAAACAGTAAAAAGTTGCAGGGTATTTAAAGGAGAGACTTAATACCGCCATAAAATGGGTAAAGATTTGATTCTATCGAAAAAAGTGTAACTGACACAATCATATGTATAGAAACAATAAATGCAGAGCAGGAAAAATCAGTAACGTGCTAATGCAATTAATACCAGCGGAAAACTCGGATAACGTGCGAGAAAAAGACTGAAAAAAGTTAAGTTCTTCTCCATTTTTCAAAATCTTGGATCAACCGCTAGATGATTTTGTAAAAAAGAGAAGAAGGGGGCAAATTGTTAGTAAATAAAAGAAGCATGACACGTGGAAGAAGATCGAGATAGGAAGCAACTAAATTAAAAAGAACGAGAACCACACAATCAATATTAAAAATATCAAATATCGAAAAGGCACGAAGCATCTGAGCAATGGATTGCATGAACGACACATATGATCGAGAAAGTTGAAGTACATCGAATAAAATAAACAGCATTAAATGATGGAAGATCGAAAAAGTAAGAATAATGATTACTTTTTTATCTTGATAATTGAGAAAGTAAAGGTAATAATTACTCCAATTATTTTAATGATCGAGATGATAGAAGTCTAAAAAGATAGGAAGACACGTGTCGAATATATAAGACATCGAACCAAGAAGCAATTAAAAGTGATCTGTCACCTAGTGATCGCACCAGATAAAAAAGAAATACAAGAACGATGGGTACATCGAAATAAAATGGATCGAACCAAGGAAAAGGCAATCCAAGAATGACGACAAGACTGGATAAAATGACACGAGAGCATCGACCCAAAGTAGAATCGATCGAGGAACGATGACCAAACTGGAGAAAATGACACGTTGCACAAAGTGGGACCCAGTAAATAAATTTATAAATAGAAGAAGCCAAACAACAAAGAAGGGGTCGGGAAAAAATAGGAAGAAAAACCTCAGAAAGAAAGAGAAGATATTTTTAGGTATGAATCTAGGAGAAGTAATTATATTATGGAAGGATTATTTGTACTTAACTAATCAATTTGTAAAAATGATAGCTCAAAGATGTTAAATTTGAGTAATCATATACATCGTACAGAAAAGATTTTATGTTTGGCACAGAGGTGATTTTATAAAATCAATACAAAGATGTTTGGGTGTTACTCGATTTCAACTTTAAATTGATATGTGAGAATATGATTGGTTGTTTAGTCGAAAAGATTTTTTAGCCTAAACATTATCCATTATGAAAAAACTCATACAAACACATAGAGTCTGTCAGGCGGCCGAAGAAGTGCATAGCGGTCATCACATGGTCGAGATCATCCCATGAACGCCGACGGTTATTTATCATAAGACTACTTTTACCCCAACGACTCTGTTTCCAAAACATCTACAAATACTCATTCATTTTCTATTCAAACCTCACACCATCTAGCTTTTCTAGGTTAAATATTATACATAAAATATTATAATTTTTTTACTAATACTTCTCTAGAAATTCTACTAATCACCGAAATTCATTGTCTGCTTGGAAAAAACACATACACCAGAGTTTCGATCTAGATACCCGACCCTCCACCACTGAAAGATGGAAGTCGTGATTGTAATCATGAGTTCGCAAATCTAATGGTTGTGTCTGGGCGAGGTGTTGCAGTAAATCATATATCTGAACATGTAGAGTATGGTCACTTTTAGAAACTGAGAGGTGGGTGGTCAGAAATTGTTATTGTGTATGGATATACCTACCTGATCCGATCAAAGAAAGCGTCCGAGGATATCTTTGGAGACGGTTCTATTTTGTAAATCATAGAACAAACATGACCTAATGTATTTATTGATTAATAGAACGTTGGTGGGATAAGACACGTACGTTTTATTTTTCATACATTGAAATCTATAAGTTTTTTTTTTTAGTTTTTTTGGATTTTATTTTATTTTCATATGCATTCGACCTTATGTTGTATGAACACGGATACGGAACACAGTTACGACATGACACGGTTATAGGGACACGTTAAATCTTAAAAAAATAGGTTACAGGGACACGTTATATATGTATTATACACACTATTAAAATAAGATTTTATAACATTCTATTCAACAGAATGATCGTTCTTATTTTTAAATTTTAGACTACTAATTCAATGAAATTAATAATATGAAATAAATAATCAAGTATTTCACGAATAATGCTTAGGTTTGGCTAAAAAGAGAATAAATTAATATCACATTTAGTTTAATTTAATTTTTAAACCAATGTGAACCATTTATGGTATGTCTGGAAGTGTCAAATCAGTGTCTACAAAGTGTCCAATATCGAATTTTACAAGACACATGATGAGGCGTGTCCATCGCACGTCGGAAAATGTCAGTCGCGTGTCGTGTCATATCATGTGACCAACACAATTACGACATCTTTCTAGACGTATCCGTACAACCTAGATTCAATCTGAAAATTTATAAGATTAAATAATATAACCGTTGGTTACAGGAATTGTACCACTTAATTTGTGTTTCGTTGTTGGAATACCATGTACAGTAATTTTTTGGTTCCATTCGAACGGTTGGTTGGTGGGAGATGAGCAGAGGCTCTTCCATTGTATATAGGTGATCCAAAAACGATAACTATCATCTGGAACTGAACAATGGAGGAATACCTAACACGTGATTGAAGGGTTTTTCGGGAGTAAAAGTGGCTCAATAAACCCAGATGAAAAAATTAAAATTGAAAGAACATTTATGTTATGGATGCTCCACCAATGTTTTTTATACCACTAGCACTATTGTAAAGGTTGGTTGGCTTGAAAAATTACGAAAACATTCACCATCTCAGAGGCAAGGCAAATATTCTCATGTATGTTTCTACCTTTCATCAAAGCCACCTGCTTTTCAGAAACTAACTTCTCTATAACTCTACCAAGCCTAGTAGCTAGGATTTTAGTAAAGATCTTAAAGAAAAAAAATAACCATATTCACCAAGAGCATATTTGTCCGTCGCTTCTGGTGTCTACCTCGCCAGCTAGAGCTTAAATCGAAGAAAGTGCTAAGCCTAACCCGCGGAATATCGTTCTCAAGTGCATGCAGTCCCGTTCTCGTCGCATCTCTTCACCAGAGCTTATACCACGAGTGGAACGCCTCAAACCTTTGGAGTAAACTCTGAATCTTGATCGGAGCTTTATAATTTAAGCCAAACTATATATAGCCCTCGATAAATGTTACGTATTTAAAAAAAATAAAAATAAAATCAGTAACACTGGGCAAATAGCGTTACCGCGATGTTTTTTTTCCTTTTTTTTTTTTTTTTTCTTTTTGACATTTGCCGATCCATTTCGTCAATTTGAGCAGCCCATAGTGGTTCAAAATTGACAAGTTTGCCAAGTTATGCACCCCAAAGGAAGGACTTGCCCAATTGCCCTTATAAATTTAAAACATAAAACCAAAACAACGAGGAAAATCAATTCAAGAAAAAGATAGAAAAAGAAATTAATACACTTTGTAATGTAATTTGGTTTTGATCAGCAACAGTTTGAGAATTTCATAATCGGGATTATATCAGAAGAGAATGAAACCCCATCAATTTCTTCACCTCTTCCTACTCTTCGAGCTCTTCTGTTTGCTTTCATTCCCTAGATCATATTCTTCTTCTCTCTCCAGAGAATCACTTGGAATCTCTCCTGAAGGTACACAATTTTTTGGTGTACTTTTCCTTTGTTTTCTGTAAAGATCTCTTAACTTGAAATTTGATTGAGTAACTTGTTTTTTTCTTTTTTTCTTTTTTTGCCTTTTCATTTCACACAGATGCGAACTACTTCAAGTCAGATATTATAAAATGTAAAGATGGATCTAAGAAATTTACTAAAGCTCAGCTGAACGATGATTTCTGTGATTGCGCAGACGGAACTGATGAACCAGGTCTGCTTTCTATTTAGGGTTTCTATTTTATACTCGTTTCCAGTTTGAGACTTGATGTTTTACTTTACCCTTTTCTAATTTTGATAAGTAGACTGGAGAGAGTAATGCATTTTGTCTCATGTGTTCGGGTACTTATCTCATGAAGAAACATAATGCCTAATGCTCTATGTTGATGTCTTTACCTTCTGTTTATTGCAGGAACATCAGCTTGCTCCAGGGGAAAGTTCTACTGTAAGAATACTGGACATGTTGCTCTTTCGTTATTCTCTTCCAGAGTGAATGACGGTATTTGTGGTAAATAATTTTTAATTAATGATCCTATAATTTAATTGGGGTAATCATATCGCATATATCTACAGTTCCCCTTCTCTTGAAGGATAGTTTGCTTATGAAAATTAAAACTTAGGCTCTAATGCGAACAAAGTAAACACACACACGGAATGCCAATAGTTGTGAACTGTGTTTTTTCTTGTTGACTTGTTTTACGTGGTTTATCAAGAGAACAAAGATGGGGTTTTAGCTGGGTTCTTGTTTTATAGTTGATTGGTGGTTTTTTTCTTCTAGTTATAGAGAGTCTGTGTATGTGCTGTTTTGATGTTTGTGCATAAAAGCCGTGACTGATAGTTTTAGATCTTTACGCCCAACTAGACTATCAATCTCGTTGTTCAGTAACCCTTGACCTGTAGTAAGACTGGTGTCACTGCTGTGATCTTTTGCTATGTTCATATTAGGCGTAGAGTTATTTATTGAAAAAGCTTACTGCTTGACCTAAGTTGTCAATTTGCTTTCCTAAAGATTATTCTTCACCTTTTGGTACTTCCATAGACTTCCAATCTTTGGGAACTTGACTCTTCTATTAAACTTTACTAGCTTCTTTTCAAGAATTTTTCATAACTGGCCATCTCGACCATTCCATTTTTGTTTTCTGCCTATTTCTCTTTCTTAATTTTGATGAACAATGTGGGCAGATTGCTGTGATGGTAGTGATGAATATGATGGTAAGGTGAAGTGTTCAAATACATGTTGGGAGGCTGGCAAAGTGGCTAGAGACAAATTGCAGAAAAAGATTGCAACGTATAAGGAGGGTGTCACTATACGTAACCAGGAAATTGAACAAGCGAAACAAGGCATATCAAAAGGTGAAGCAGAATTGTCAAAGCTCAAGAGTGAAGAAAAGATACTCAAAGGGCTTGTTCAACAACTAAAAGGTGGTGTTCTGCCCCCGGGTTCATTCTTATTCTTCCAAAAATATCCCTAATGAGGTGTTTGGCTTTATATGCATAGTTTACTCATTCAACTAAAAGCCAGGGACTGGGTATTCCAGCATATGTCTTATCTTAGCTTGCAGTAAATGGTTGGCTTGCGGAGTTTTGCATTAGATAGTGTAAACCGTGTGTTCTCTGTATTTAATTAGCTAACAGACTTTATGTGGGTTTTGAAACTTTTTACTTATTTTTGTTAATCAGTTGGTGATCCGCATACATGTCATAATTGACAGTTCTTCCTTGGTTATCAATATAGATCGCAAGGAGCAAATTGATAAAGCAGAGGAGAAAGAGCGCTTAGAAAAGGAAAAGGAAGAAAAGAAGAAAAAGGAATCTGAGGAGAGAACAGACGGAGAAGAAAAAGATTCCAAGGAAACACAGCAGGAGGATGGTCAGAGTGGGACTTTGGATGAACCTTCATCAGAACAGGTTTGAGTTGTTTCTTCGATGTTATGATCTTTGTTGACACTTTTAGGTTTCTGTTCTACATGCATCTACTAGTATATTGTACACAAACGAATACTCATTGTCTTTGTCATCTTGCTCTCCATATGCGTTCCATCTATTTAGTGGTGTTATGCTACATTCAATATTGAGTGATAACACGACGTTGCCAGTTTCACTGCACAGGCATGCCAACCTGGTGTATGAGAATTATCTGATTGTTCAATTCATGTCTAATGTTGTTTATGTTTGAGGCAATTAAGTACATCAAGTAAATCTAAGCGGTACGAGTTTTACGTGAGATTATAGAGCATATTAATATGGGATATGGTCCATTCCGACTATCTTACCTAAGAGAATATTAGGACTAGTGAAGCTAATTGCAAAAAGCCTAAGTTTCTTTGACTTTAATACTGAAGGGAACTGTAGCTATTTAATATCCTTCGAAATTTTGAATACCGAAATCAACCTTGAAATTTTCTCAACCATGACGGTCATGAATGTAGTTTGTCATCTGCTGCCTTTGTAATTAGCTCCTATGTAGTTCCTTTCACCATATGATTGATGATTTGTGTTAGACATGATGTCAAGCTTCAGTAATTCATGTCCAACAACTCAGACATTTAGGAAGAGAGATACGTGTTCAACGAGGGCCTACATGTTACATCTTGGTCTTCTTCACAGTGTCACTCTATTCCCAGTTGCTTTTTATAATCTAATCCTGTAACTTTGGATTCTTGAAGGGATACCAACTATACTTACATGATGTACTTTTGGATGTTGTGCAAGTTCGTCAACCACAAGCTCTATCAGTGTTCAATGTTATTTTAGTCTCAGTTTAGTACTCCTAAACTGGATTCGATTTCTCACATTTGTAGTTTTGTTATAGGATGTGTCTGAAGTTTATGACAGTTATCCTCTCGGAGCTGAAAATGACGATCTTTCCGAAAATGAAGCATCTCACAGTCACGGGGTAGAGCAGGTACATGGAAAATTGCTATGTTTGGGAGTTTCCGACTCCACTAGGAAAATCAATTCGAATCATAATCTCATGACGGCCTGTATTATATTTTTTTGTTTGCTGCAGGATGCAGCAGATGATAAGAAAACAACGGTTGAAACTGGAAGTGTTCATGGGGCTCATGAAAGTAATGAATCTCAGGATGAAGCAGTAAAACAGGTATCATTTCCTGTTAGAAGTATTTTGGACAATGAGAAATATATTAAATGCTTCTAACATCTAAGTTGCTTAGTTCCAATGGGAATATATGATTTACTCAACTTTGACTCACATGTGAATATGTGACTCGGTTACATCTTGTATTAACTATCAGGAGAAAGATGGGTCAGAAAAGACAGAAGGATTGTCAAAGGAAGAGTTGGGTCGACTTGTTGCGTCACGTTGGACGGGGGGAAATTCAGGAGAGAAAAATAAGGAAGTAGATGATGCGAAAAAGGAGGAAAAGATTGGGAAGTCAGAGACACAAGAGAATGAACCTCAAGAGGATGATGCTGGGTATAATTCATCAGAAGATAACTATAAATATGATGAGGATTCTCCTGAAGAGGAAGATATCAATGACGACTTTGAAGAAGATGATCACCATAACGCTGATGCGTCATATAAATCTGACTCAGAAGATCAAACCGACTATTCAGGTTTTCTAACTTTTAAGCTCACCTCTTGAGTTATGCTTTTTATCCTTTTGTGAATACAGCTTACCTTTCACGACTAAGAAATGTATTTGAAGTTGGTCCTGCTCATTTTGCTACATTTACAGATATAACAACCACAACAAGCCCATCATGGTTGGAGAAGATACAACAGACTGTTCGAAACATTCTGCAGGCAGTTAACTTGTTCCAAAGCCCGATAGATAAATCAGGTAAGCAGTGAAACATTAAAAGAACTGCAGCACATAGTGTTGGATTTAAGTGCTCGTGGATGACTTATATTTTCGATTTCAACTTCTCCAGAGGCTGCTCACGTTCGAAAGGAATATGACGATGCCAGCTCAAAGTTGTCTAAAATACAGTCAAGAATAACGAGTCTGGCTAAGAAGCTTGAAAATGATTTTGGTACGTATAACTGTATAAGGACAAGGTGGTTTAAAAAATGTTGGACCATTTTCGTGTGGCTTGAATTAGTAATAGTCGTTTACATTGTTATTTATCTAATTGATCTTTGTTCTTCAACTCTAGGGCCAGAGAACGAGTTCTATTCCTTTTATGACCGTTGTTTTGAAAACAAACAGAACAAGTAAGTGTAGGTTTCAAATATTTTAGTCTGGTTTGACTTAATGCTCAATACTTGAAGTTTCTTTTCAACTTTCTTTTTAGTGATGTTAGGTACTCAAAAAGTCTTCTTTGCTTTCTGCTCCAGATATGTTTACAAAGTTTGCCCATTTAAACAAGCTTCCCAGGTGGAAGGCCACAGTTCAACTCAGTTGGGGTATGTTTTCATGACTAATCTTTCGTGGGAATACATGTCTTATACATGTTTTTTGTGTCAGTTACTACACTCTAACTTTACATGGTAGGTATCTCCTAATTTGTGGTGGTCGAAAAGTGGTGTAAGCTTTGTTTAATGTTGCTTACACCAGCACAGTTCAAAATGCACCAGAATAGAGAGAGGTCCATAATGGTTGAATCTATGCTAATTTTTTTACATTTTGAATACAGCCATTGGGAGAAATTTGAGGACTCATACAGAACAATGTTGTTCTCAAATGGTGATAAATGCTGGAATGGCCCTGATAGAAGTTTAAAGGTACTGGAAAAGCTTAAATTGTAGATTTCTATTATTTTGACAGTATTAGGTGTAGTTTTGCTGGGTAAACTCATCGATATAGACCTTCTCATAAACATGTGAAGGCGCAAGAGCAACTTTGTGGATATTTAATCCTCAAAATTCACTTGCAATCAGGTGAAACAAGGTATCAGGAGATTGTATTATTCTCAATGATCAATGAAAGCATTGTCACCTTCATTTTCCCTTTCTAGAAGATTGCATTATTCTCGATGCTCGATAACAGCATTGTCACCTTCATAGTCCTTTTCTACACATCAGGTGGATAGGGTTTGGTAATTCAAGAGCTAGCTAATAGCTTTGATAAACATCAGTTGGATTCTCGATACGGAGATAGTAGCATAGGTTAGAGGTGGCAAATAGGCGAACGGGTTACCAAGTAATGGACCCATGCCCTGCCCTGCACATAGCTTATATAAAACAGGCTGGGACATGGTGTGTGGGTCTTGTAGGTCAGGCCTGTGTCCAGACGACCCATAACCTGAGGAAGCCTGTCTCCAATGCGGCCTCCTCTACCTGGGTACTAAAAAATGTTCGTTTCTGCATTTGCATATGAGACCCAACTAGGTGCTGAAGCATTTAAATTTAGGGGCTCCCAGTTGCAAATTGCCTCTTCAAGGTGCTAATTCATGTTACATTACAGGTGAAGCTTAGGTGTGGATTGAATAACGAACTGACCGATATCGACGAACCGAGTCGTTGCGAGTAAGAATCTATCTCACTCCCTCCTCTCCTTCAATCTCAAACTCTATGTTTTACTTTATTGTTAATAAATTTATCATGGCAGATATGTGGCAATATTATCAACCCCTGCTCTATGCCTAGAAGAAAAGCTCAAGGTACATACATATCACTGAAATGCCATTCGTCTCATTTTTCTGAGTACCGAAACTATTATTACTGATGGATACTTGGAAACTTTTGATTGTTGCAGGAACTGCAACGAAAATTAGATTTAATGAACTTGGAACAACCACAGAGTCATGATGAGCTTTGAAACCTTATCCTTCTCCTTCTCAAGATTATCTAGGGTACCGTTAATTCAGTCATACATACCTCACAAGAGATTCAATTAGGTAGAGCTGTTCAAAAACAGCCAGTTAGACAGTCTTCAAAAGTTGTCCTAAAAGTTAATCAGTCTTCACAGGTTGTCCTACTAAATTTTTTGTTTTTCTTGAGCTACCTTGATATTTGTAACCTCAATCCTAATATATTAGAGAACAAGGTGAGGTAAACAGTAAACTTCCTGTGATAGTGATCTGCCCATTCATCTTTTTCAACCTAGACATGTACTCTGATGTCTTTGTAGTTTACAACACATTGATATCAAAAGATTAAGCCGCAATTCAAAAGGATCTGTTTTGATTAACCGCAACCCCTCAAAAAAAGCATTGATATGTTATTAATAGCGTTAATTCAATCGCCTCAATGTGCTTTATTCCAGATCCATTTCGTATCAGTTCAGACTTCAGAATCTGTTTGCGGTGCAGATGTAAGTATATAAGATGATTTGGGTCGAGTGCCTTCAAACGAAATCAAGTTGAACTGGAACCAAGGAAATTTGGAACTGATTTTATTTTGGGTAGTGATATGGACTCCTACACCGCTTCCTGCTACTTTGATTCCATCTCAATTGGCTCTACTCTGGTTGCACATGCATTACATGATTTAGTCGGAACACATTTTGTTTCCAGCAAGTATATTCAACAGCGTCTTCTTATATTCCTTGCAAAAAATTGTTCAAAAAAAAAATCTTGTAAAAATGTGATCTTTTTGTGGTGATCGAAGAAACACCCCTTATGTGCGCAGGACTGTGCTTAAATGACTTCGTAGAAATCCTAAAGAAATCCATATTTACACACGAAATTTCTCAAATTTATGGTGCTGCTGCACAGTCTCGATCCCTCGTAAACCAGGGAAACAAGAAACCAAGTAATATGTATACAGAAGTAACTATTCAAGCAAAAACAGGACAAAACAGTCTCTTAGAGTACAGGGAAATAATGTTCCCCAGGATCTGGAATTTAGTAAACCCGAAAAATATATACACCGGAAAAAACAAGTGCAGATAAAAGAACAAGCTAAAGCTGCAAAATCATCATCTTCTTCAATTCTCATCACTGTTGATATTATTATTATTAGTACCAGATGCTGATGTAGCCAATTCTGATGCAGAAGAAAGGGAATTTCCAACATTCGGAGTTCCTGTTAAGGAAAACAAGCCACTAAAAGGCCACGGAATCGGAAGCCAAGACCTCCCATTTCCATTTCCATCTCCTCCAACCCTCTCTCCTCCTGCAGCACTACTATCTGTTCTATTCCCAGACCCATCTTCTACATCAACTTTAGGTCCATCCTCAGAACCAGGAATCTGGCACCTGCAAACTGGACAAGAACTGTGAAGCTCTAACCATGGATACACCCTTCATGAAACTTATGCTTACAAGGCATCTCCTTTGCTGCAGAACCTATCTCAAAATCCTCTAAACATATTGGCATTGTAAATTCTCCCCAATTGTGACAGACGGCATTGCTTCCACTGCTTCCTTTTTTGCTGGTGGGGTTCGATACCTATTTGGGTCATTTTCTGCTAAATGCTGGAGAAATAATTCTAAACCAGGACCAACTAGGTAATCCCCCAAAGTGCCAGGGATGCTTTGGTTCTGATTCTGGCTCTGAGATTGGCCAATTGACCCTTGAAGAATTATAGCTTGATTGAACGGATTAATCAAGATAACACGTTCCTGATTACTGTCTCTTTCTCTTTCCCTTTCACTTTCATTTCCAGAATTCTCTATTTCTGACATGATCCCTGATCTAAGGCTATGAAGCAACTGAAGAATTGCAGCTGAATTTCTTCTCCTCCTCCTTAGAATTGATTCAAGCTCCTCATCTTGTTCGGATTCTCCTCTTTGTGGTTCTTCATTTTCTTCTTCTTCATCTCCTCCTTCTGATTCTCTTCTAGATAATCGGTGACGAGTACCACCACCGCCCATCATGCTAAGCAAAATGGGAGCCCAGATAGACAAGGCTCGGTCTGATCCTAATCCTAGATCAGTTTCGGTTTCGGTTTCATGATTCTCACCATAGCGGTATACATTTCTTCCACAAACCCAATGGACATTTCATTTCCACTTCTATCACTGGATTTACAATTTGTGAACACATATGGCACCAGTATCTGGAAACCAGAGCTTCATCCATCTTTCACTCCACCAATCAATCCAAATTCTATGTCTATCTCTGCAAATTTAACAATCAACACATAAATAAATAAACGCCCCAGAAAATCAGTAAAAATAGATTAAAAAAACTATCCGCATTCCACAAACCAAAGAACAAAAACGAAACATATTTTGCAGTTTTTCCAAACCCACAAAACCATCAGGATTAAAAAAAAAAAGTGTCAACAGAATTAAACAACTCAAATATAGATCACCCAGACAAACAAACAAGTTTAGTTACAGATCATATAAATCAAACATAAAAAAGCAAAATATTGTTAACTGAAGAATCTGGAATATTGGTATACATTTACACACCAAATAAAATAGAAACAAACCACAAACAAAAACTTTGTTATTTTAGTCAAAAAAAGTGAAGGAAAGTATCTAACCCGAGAGCAGATGATCAACAAAAACCTCCTGAAGAAATTACAATCCAAAAACAGAAAATCACTAATCAAAAAAATATGATATTGTCTTTATATTAAACAGAGAATGTTTGATGTATAAAGACTTATAAACAGAAAAGAAAGTTAGGTAAAACAATTAAATGTTACGCAGTAATGAAGAAGATTCTTGAACAGCGATAATTCTTGTGTTGACAAAAAAAAAGAACTACTTAATTACTGCCTAAAAATCTAAATTTCGAAGAAAATTATCGAACTGTAAAATAAATACTTTTACCTTTTCAAGAGAGGAAGATTTTCGAAAATTTGATCCTGCTAGTATTTAAAATTTTAATTTTTTCCTTTTTTTTAGTGGAAGAAAATGAAAGAGAAGAAGAAGTTGCAAAGAAAACAACAAATAAACCAACCAACGGGTCTTCTTCCGTTCAATGTCGATTTCCTTTTTATTATTTTTTCAAGGGACTGATTGGATTGCCTCACAAATCCGATTCTAACATAATTATTTTCATGGCCCTGAAAAAAAAAATCCGGTCTTACTCAAATTACTCTTATAGCATGTTTGGTTTAAAGAATTAAAGGCTAGATAATGTAATTTCTAGGGAATGCGTCCAATTATTTGAAGTAAACGAGATAAATTAACTCTATGTAATTAAGATTTTTGATTCCTATAAATCTGATTCCATTCAAAATAATAGATTTCCATTGCACTAGTTCAATATGCAATGGAATTGGATTCCCAGGAAAAAACAAAAGTAATTGAATTATCTCAACCAAACGCTATTTTTTTGGATTTGAATTCATTTCCTTGGAATTCAAATCCAAGAATTGGATTACCCTATAATTGAATTCCTAGAATTTCAATTCTTCCAACCGAACGGGATGTTAAGGACTCGAGTATAGTTTTAGCTGGGAATTGTGGGAATTGTCCTTTTTTATGGGCCTTCACAGATACTCTAAGGGTATACTTGAAGTTGACCACCTTCTAAAGAAAATCCCACAAACAATGATTATCAAAATAATAATTTTTGATGAACAAGATCTTTCCAAGTAAATAAATGCAACTAGATAGTTTGTTCGATCATCTATAAGTCTGATGTTTATAGAAATAAAATACTTGTGTTACTCCAGAGAATCAAGTTCGCATAGAGTTACACAAAGATCATAACAAAAAAAAAAGTCTTCAAGTCTTCAATCTTCAAAGTAACCGCTACAAAAACAACTTGATTCCACTATTGATCAAATGAACATAACGGAGTCTATTGACATTGGTTGATCAACAGTTCTATCCCACAGATCCAAAAGTACTTAGATATGTGATAGTCAAATCTTTCAAACAAACTTGAGTGGTCTTATATCAAAAGAGAAGGGTCATAGAATAAACAAGTTTGATTTATTGAAGATAACTACACCGTTAGTTCATAACAAGTAATCAATGAAAAATAAATAACAATTTAACCTTCCACCAACGTTAAAACTAGAGGCTTCTTGATCCCATAGAAAACTTTAAAAAAAGGCAACGCAAGATGTTTCACCTAATTAGATTACTCACATCTCTTTCAAGTTAGCTTTTCCAGACGACAGAAGGTGTGTTCTAAATGAGTTTCTGAGAACAAAACTCCTTATTTAGAGTGTTATGACCAAGGCGTTGTTTGGAAATACCATTTACCAATTTTAAATTTTTTAAAGATATACAATAAAAGTATACTTCCGAAATTAGCAAATACCAAGTAATTTCCAACTCATAATTGATTTCTCTCATCGTATGACAACTAAGATTAGCTAGTACACAACCATGTACTTTACTAATATAGCTATTAGAGATATACAAACCTCTGGGAATGGAAAACATATAATTCGATATCAAATGTGATATAGAAAAATCAATATTATAGGATCTTGCCTTGAGTATCAAAGGATTTTAGTTGAACATTAAGAAATTAGAGTTTAGCATATGTTCAAACATTATGTCGACATTTATGAATATTCCAATCTAACTCGTATACATCTCAATGTCTGCGAAAACCAGTGAAGATAACAGATCAATCGAAAATGTAAAACTCAAGTTAGATACAGTCAGGGTCGATCCTGGATCAATATTTTCCACTAGGGATCGGTCTTAACTTCAGGGATCGATCCTGGGATCGATCCTGAATCTCTTTTCAACTATGAAACAAGTTTCACAAATCTACTTCCTTAAACTATGTTTCTAAAATTGCTTTCTAACATATTTATTAAGGTATGGATTCACTGGAAGTTCAACACACTGGATAATAACAAGATACCAATTAGTGCAATGTCATAAATAAGAAAGCATGTAGATAAACTATATTTCGTAACTCATATACTTAAGTTGTCGAAGTAACTATTATATATATATATATATATATATATATATATATATATATATATATATATATCCTTTTGATACTTTGATCATAGTATAATGATCAAGTCACTAATACCAAAGTTATTGTAACAAAATTAAATTTGTATGTTATGTTCAATGAATAAAGACTTGTACGAACAATAGATAGAAACAAAACAAGTCAAGTATGTAGTTACTAACCTCGAACTGAAGGATGGTGTCTTCAATAAGTCTTTAGGTCTTCATGAGCAACTAGAGAAAGTCTCAACATTTCTATGTTCCTAACCTAACCTAACAAAGTTGACTTTAGTATTCTACTCAAACGACTCGAATTTTAAAACTAAACTTGACATACCAACGTTTGATAGGTTCAACCAAGCCATGCTCTAACAAAGAGGGAAGGGAGTATGTAGTTGCCGTACAAAACTATCAGTCTTCCCTAACATCGCCAACATGAATTCGCCACTACCTTCACGGCCTCCACTCTTCAATAACCTTCACTTATTACGAGATCAGTATGTTCTTCTTCCACTATAAATAGATAAATCAATCTATAAGAAATGATATATCGGACTTAAGAAAACAAGTCTAGTCTACTACATAGTAGTTCAACAATTCCACACTGCAAAATTCATCACATTCTTATCTCAATACTTTCATTTATCCCCTCTTTAAGACCAACCATTTCTCTTACTTTGTAACCAAAGGAAGACTCGAACAACCATTACTTGGTTTATGGGAGTGTTATTACGATTTTGATCTCTCGTACCCTTATGCTCATTTCATCTTACCCCTACTTTTCATAAGTATTGTTTTGCCCCAAAATAAAGAGACAAAAGCAAACCAAAGGTACAACATACCATTAATTCGATGAGTCTACTAAGATCAAAATTAACATAATATCTCATCAGGAAAGCGAATAAATAAAATAATGCTTCCCTAGATTCAATAAGGCTAACTAAGATCAGAATTAACTTAGTTACCTATCAGGAAAGAAATTAACCAGAGTAATTCTTCCCAAGATTCGATAATCCTACTATAATCGAAATCAATCTAGTTACTTATCGGGAAAACAATTCTCAAAAATAATGCATCCCTCATTTTCCACAACCACACTCCTCGGAAAGATATATCATTAAGAAAAAATTCAAAAAAAAACTATCCCTTGTGATTGTCATTCTCCACTACCAACACAAAACAACATTTACCATAGAACGGTTAAGAAAATAATTTTAGTATTTTCCTGCCACAAAGAAAGAATGAACCCGAAACTACTCATATGCATACCAAATATTTAATCTATAGAACATAAACAAATATTAGTATATGTTACTCAGATATGAGTTTAATCATCACACATTTCTTATGATCTAGATATAACAATCCCAAGGATATGATCCGAAAATCAGCTATAATCATATGCCACAAATTTTAAGAAAATAAAGCCCACATATGTGACTGAAACTATAAAGATCATAAATCTAAAATTTTATTGCATAAAACTGAAAGCAATATAAATAGATTAAATCGACAAGAACAAATATTACAATCACACACCCTCTACTATTAATGTCACAAATAATTAATAAATAAATACTTATCATTAAACTTATTGATAGTATAATAGATTTTACAATTATTGAGATACATCAAAGATTGATTTAATCTATTTGTTTTGTTTAATCATAAGATTGGACTTAGAACCATCTCTCTTAGAGATCATCTTCTAGATCCTCGAACTTTACAGGACAATCATCCCTAATATCACTACTGATGTCACGGATTTGATTGACAGTACCTTGACTATGTTCACAAGCTAACACATTAACCTTGCGATTAATACTACGAGCATACTCCCTATTATCGATTTTCAAGTGTCATCAAATTCCTTTGGTTACGGATAACAATTCTTAGTTGTTTTGTCTGCTTATGATGAGTTTCAACAGTACTGACGAGGATCTAACAAAGATTGAAAACATCTTAGTTTCAAGTTGTTCTGAACAAGAAGATTTGTGATTCCAGTATGTGATGTGACAGTTTCCTTAGAAAACTTTACCGGTTTCACTCATGTTTTCACAACCAGATTTCTTGACATAGTCTTCATTATCTAAAACAAATTTTTCATTGGTAACTTTCTTACTCAAGGCTTCAAGGATTCTAACTTGAGATCTGGTTTAAGGATGTATTTTTTTCTTTATTTTTTTAATCTTATATGATATGATAGAATAAAAAATCAGATATTTAAAGACATTCCCATATTATGATAAAGATAAGATAATCAAACATTTACCAAACGTAAATACCAACCTTATATAAAAAGATTTACGGGATACATCTGACGAGATTAAAAACCGAATCTTTAAGTCTTATATGCTGATTTTATTACAACCACAATACAGTATGTACACACTTTATGGTTTGAGATTTGACTGGTTGTTCCTTGTTTTGATGATTTGATCCATATTCCTCTTTTTTTATTAAAAAAATATTTTTGTACTCTTTTTTTTTTAAGCATAATATTTTTGTACTCGATCAACTTATTTGACTCAAAATGAGCATTTTATATTTCCAAACCATAATCTCCGAAAATGGAGCAGACCTAGGCTATACGTAAAAAATAAGTTACAGCCACGAAACTCCTAAAAAGACAACCGAAGCCCATAACGGATTTAACCAGCTATAAACAGTTGGCCAAGAGAAAGAATCTAATACTTTAGTGGAGAGGCCAGTAGTTCAAAATAAAAATTGAAGGGCTATATTTCACCAATTTCACGAAAGCTGGAAACTTGCTCGGGACTTGGCCAGCCATTTTAACGGATATGAAGTGGTGGTGCTAGTAAACAAGTTTACGATTTCAACTACTGGACTACTATCAAGAGTAAAAACAAAGAATGATCTGTTTTAGGAGAATTAATTTTTTTAATACAGAACAGGATTAATGTTGGCAATAGTTTCTCTTGCCCATTGGCAATGGTATTGATACCCCATATGATTGTGGAAAAAGAATGGCTAACATTTGGCTAACTGTACAAATCCAGCTTCTGTACATTACTACCTTGGTCTGGCGAACCTAGTCTGACACCCCCAATTTGAATCTCAGAATTTAGAATTGAAGAAAATGTGTGAAGATTTTGCAGTGGATGCTACCTGCCAGACACACAATCACCATATAAACTGAAGACCCGGCGGAGATCATTGCCCTCTCTCTTTTTCTTTTTCTCAGCACTCCTGCATCAGTCAGAAAGTCTTGGTTTCCGTTACACATCACTGATGAAAACATAGGCATCATAACTAACAACTGTGGATCTCAAATACCTCAGATTTAATATATCATCAACTAGTTCTGCAATAAGAAGTGTCTCTTCCATCACCAACCAAAAGATAAAATAGATAAAGGAGTCTTCATTCTTTAATCATCAACCACAAAACAAAGTATATGTACTTAAAATATGCATGGACTACGTAATTACAAACAAAATACCCAAACAAGCAAAAGAAATCCTCTCTGAAGGAATCTAGATACATTGTCTAACACATAACTATGAGAGGAGTCGGAACAAGAAGTTTTCCAAAAATGAAATCATAGATACATTAGAAAAGGTGGCTCATAAAATTGCACAAAGCCATGGTCCCTGAACAAGTGGGAATTTCTTAACCTGCCTAAGATATGCGAAGCGACGTTCCGCAATTCGTTATAATTGCCCACTTAAAAGCAAGCTAGGTTACAACAACAACAACAAAAGACCTAGAGGATGGATAAGATAAAAAATTTAACGTCACGTGCGCTTAAGATTCTAAGAATCTGCAAAGCTTTGCGAGGCAAAAGTATAAGCTGACTTTATCTAAAATTTTAAGTAGTAACACAAAAGACTAAACATAATACGGAAAGAAATTAATAAAGCATCAGGGTCAAAGATTCTTCAGGCCAAGCATGTTAAGTTTTCATATGAATCATATCTAAAAAATAAAACAGCTTTCCAAAATAATTTCCTGTTCAAGTACCCAATAAAAGAGAACCAGAAATTGCATTCAGAATACAGCTAAGGGCTTTCAAAAGTCATTATTGACATCAAAGATCAACATATAGGGGCAGTGACAAAAATCAGCTGCAGTTTTCAAGTAGAATGACAGGCATCGAGAAACTATAGAGATCAAGAGTTACATAGTGACTACTATTTGTTTTGTATAGCCTAAAGCCTTAAACTCTATTAAGGATTATGCCCATGACAGTTTACGATCATTGGTTTAAATAGCTTAGAACTCTAGACTTGACTAATTAATGAAAAGCTACGCAATTGCTATAAAGTTATAACTATCATATAACTCAAATTTTGTTTTGATGTTGTTAGCAGTTGTAGTGACTTTAATTAAAGCAACAGCAGATAACTCATCTGTGAAACATTGTTTTGTTCTGAGCAAATTGAAAAATAATTTTCAGTATTGATTGTAGAGTTCCTGAAACAAAGCTAAAAATATCACAATGAACGGTGGGAAAAAAGTGCCGAACAATAAAAGCATGTTACCTACATTGGCTACTTGAAAAGATCTGCTAAAGCAGGACTTCAGTTGGGGCATTTCAGCATTAGATGTAGACCCACTAACACTGACAGCAGCATGTGAGTTTCCCTGTAAATATGACACCAACATATCCAGTTACGATATCAACCCACTGAAGACAAACATAGATTCTCTCAATTCAAGAGGATTGCCACATCTGAAGAATCGACATTCGATATTATACTACCATACACAGTGCAAATGTGCCACCAGATATATCAATAGAATTTTGTCAGTGAAGCTGTTATTATAGATTAAAAATTTGGCAATTGAAGATAAAATATATCTTTTAGGGAGAAGAAAAACCTTACCCCGTATTCAAAACCATCATCTTGAGAAGTATCTCCAAAAAGCGATGAATAGTATGTCGGGTCATAAATGGAACCTCCTATAATTTCAGAATCAGAGTTCTGACCCACTACTCCAGGAGCTACAGGATTCAAGAAACTCTCTCTTATATCAAAATCTGCATCTCGAGAGGCTGTCGTATCTACAAAGGAAACCCCCAACCTATACATCTGAATCCATAATAACGAAGATGCCAATCTTATAGACGAGCCAAGAATTTGCATCACGAAAGCAAGCCTTAAGGAAAATATAAGATACGGACTGTACTTCTCAGAAGAAATGTTCCTGATCAAACAAATAAGAGACCAACATATGAGTGCTTGTGTTTAGGTTCCATATAAGAAATAAACAGAAAACTATAAGATGAGTAACATGAGGAACTGGAACTATTCTGACTAGTTAACATTGTAACCACACATAGGCATCTAATAGGCCGTATCTTAAGCTGTTCAATCCACCATAAAGATATTCTTACCTCTGCTTGATGCGAGTGGAAAATCTAAGAAATTCTTTCGTTGGTTAAGTAGAGACCAATCCGGTAGTATAGAATTATGAGAACCAAAACCAAGAATGTCTAGTTTGGTGTATCTAATGTAACTTTCTTGGTCACTAGTTCTTTTTCTTTCTCACTCTAGATATTAGACCATGTTTATATCAACCATCTTTAAGCGAGTCTACCGACACAGTACATAATTCGACTAGATATATTAGAGATCCAATTTGATAATAATGCACATAATATATTGTACATCAAGCTGTTATTTGTTAGCAGACCTAATACAAATGGCAAAGAAACGACTCTTGGTTGAATATCGGCAGTGATGTTAGTAAAAACCATTGACAACCAAACTCAAGCAATCCAGTAGCTTCTTCTTGACCAAATAACTTGGCTATGAGCATTTTTATTTTGTCATTTTCATTCTTAACTGCATGTTAACATATCTTACAATTGATGATTAGAGTTTCCATAAAGACCTAAAGTTCCATCAAGATCTCCTTGACAAAAATCAGCGCTTCCCATATCTCTCATTGGGTCCAATAAAGAAACTCCACAATCACACATGATGTCATTATAATAAAAAGTAGAATGGAAAACAAAAAAGTGAAACGAATAACACATTTCAAATATACTTACCAAATTTGATGAGAAAAAAGAGTGAACCAAGAGATATCCACAATTATAGCACAGAAAAGAAGAACAGCATATGTACGACCAAGCCTCTGACTACTACTCTCAATCGCAACAAGTGCAAACAAAGCTATAGCCAAATTGATAAGCAATACACCGTTAAACAATGCCCCAAGAGATCCAACCAAAGCACAACCGATCTGTAAACAAAATTAAGTATAAAAATCAATTGAAACAAACCCTAAAACCAAAATCTAAACCCTAATTGAAATATGAATAAGGAAAAAAGGAAGGAAGAAATTATACTTGAATGTATATAAGTATTACAGCAGACGATTGAAGCTGATCGTAATCCCGAAGCCATGTTTGAATCCGATTTCGTAGTAATGGACAACAGAGCATCATGAATTGATATAAATTTCGATGCCCTAAATGAAAACCTAGACTACATTGAACATGAAATGAGAGATTTCATCAACAACACCCCAGTTTCTTTCTTTGACAAAGAGAAGAAAGAAAGACAGAAAAGAGACAAGAGTGCGAGAGCAAAAAGCGTTTCTTTTCTTTCCTTGATTTTCTATTTTTGTAGGTGTTGTCAGAACTTGTTCTTCTTGTTTCGGATCCGTAATTCAAATCTGAAAATATTTCAATTATTTTCTTTTTCTTTTTCTTTTTCTTTTTCTATCTCATATCACACAGTTCAAAGTCCAAGCCCTCCACAATCATCAACAACAACAAGAATGACGCGAAGACTGAAAACGTGAAAGATTTTGGTTGCAACTGTTATTCGTACAATCACAGTTTTCAGTGTCTTAGTGTGCATCATCTGTCGGTCTGGCTAACAGCATTCTTTCTCATGTGAGTCGTGCCATTAATTAGGAATATATCTCGGATCGGATAATTTGGTTGAGAATCTGTCCCGTAACTTTAAAAATGACATTAGAAATATAATAGAATACATGCAATTGGATATCTAAAAAAATTAAAAATATAAATTATCTTAATTTTTTTTGTCTTTAACCTAATTAACAAATAAACATTATCTTAAACTTAGTAATACAAGTCTTCAACAATTAACATAAGGAACAAACTGACTAGTATTGTCTTTAACAGTTAACATGAGATTTTATCCAACATGATGGTTCTTCATTCTATAACATTTCCATGCAGTTTCATCAACCTTTTTCAATGTATCGGTATTTTGTTATCATTTCACATATATTCACATATGTTAGTATAAGTATCGATGCTAGTTAAAAGTTCACACAAAGTTAGTAAAGAAAAAGAACTTAATCAAAGAATAACAAATAAACATATTTTTATTTAAACAAATAAATAGCATGTAGAACAATAATTAGGCAAGCACTTGATCGTAAAATTGAAAAAGAGGTTAACATCGTTCCAGAATATGTTTTAGGACCTTCACAACATCGATGTAGTTCAAGTGTTCAACTATGACATTTGATATAACACTGATAAACACCTCACTACATATATTTAAACACAATCCTAGCCAGAAACAATAAATACAAAGATATATTTGGTTTAGGGTTTAAGAAACTTTTTCCATATTCAATAACGTTAAAAATGAATTTGTTTATCATTCCAACTGTTTAATGTCAACAAATAAAAATAATTTTCTAACCTTCCAACGAGACTTTTTATCGGTTTTAGCCGCATTCCACGGTAAATTCATTAACTTAGGACCTTTAAATTTATTTTTAAAATTCTTGTAAATATGTCTAAAATCAACCATTAAAATTATTAATAGTTTTATAGTATGAAAAGTGTTATTCAAAATTGTAAAAAAGAGAAAAGTTAACTAATATTTGTATGATAAATCAACCCAAAATCAAAAGACAAATTAAGCAAAACAAAATAGTTGCAGACTATATGTCTACCTGTGTGTAGTAATCTCCCCACTAATTCTAGGGCTGCAAAATAAGATAACCCCCAAACCTTTCAAGTGCAGTTTATATCTTTCCCATTTGATAGTTTATACAAGTGTTTGTGGGAAAAACGAATTAGAAGGATAATTTAGGAAAATTAGGGTGACCATGTGATAATTCGTCTAATCCTTAAATATTTGTAATGTTGAAGTACTTTGTTTAGATTTGAGAGATCAATTTGTACAATCCTGGCCTAAACCAAGCAATGGACGTTCTAGTCTTGCTTTAGTCACAAAGGAAGCAGAAGGGTTGGTCTTAGAGAGGAAAGCGAGAGAAAGATTGAGGTCAGAGTATCAGACTTTGTGGGATATAATAGATGTGAATAGCTATGAACAATCCTCTATGTGTGAGAAGGTTGAATAATTGAGTTGTTTGATGTTGTTATCTGTTAGACTTAAGACTCGTCTGTCAGACTTCGAAACTGCTCTCTTAGACTCCTTGTTCAATTCAGACTTTTTGTGTTCAATAGATTGAGAAATCTATTTTATAGTCATAGATATTGTAACTGTTCATCTGACCTCCTCTCTGAAAGAAAGTGACGATGGTTGAGTACTGGTGAAATGGAAAAGGTGGAGAAGGTGTTGACAACTGCTCCCCACTCTTTTTGAGGTTGAATGCACGGTTACTTAACCTACCACTTCCTTACTCAACTGCTGATCAAACTTTCGAGAGTTTTCTCTGTAGTGGGTGCATTGTTGTACCACGTGTCGCAGACCCCCAAACCAAAACCCTAGTGAATATCCCCCCATTTGTAACATTTGATGTCTCGTGTATTTTTATAGCATTTCATCATTGTTAATGTTAAGTCAAATGAGGCCTGCTTAGTTGGTCTCTGACTAAAGAGTTGTCTTGCTTGACTAGTTTGATGAGTCTAGCAAGAATAAAATATATATTTATTTTATTTTATAAGGAACAATGTGTTCAACTTGGTTAATTTTACATTGACATATTTGGTAGAAAATGAATGTATCATGTTGAGTATAAGCATATATGTGGCGTGTTGAGCATAAGAATATGTATGTGAGACCACACATAAAAATACATGTGTGAGGCCTAGTATGAATTTGATATACAAGACAAGATACTTGACTTGGATGAACAAGTTGATCCTGGTATTTAAAGTGTATAAGCTTATCTAGGTGAAATAGGCAAACCTGCCTAAGGTTGGATGGACAAGTTTGCTAAGGTTGGGCAGGCAAGCTTGCTACTAGGTAAGACGAACAAGCTTGGACATGCAATCTTGGAAGAGCAAGTTTGGACTGGCAAGCTTGCTGCTAGGAATGTTTGACAGGCAAGCTTGGACAGGCAAAGCTTAGCCTTGCAAGCTTGCTGCTAGGTATGCTTGACAGGAAAGCTCGGAAGAGCAAGTTTGGACTGGCAAGCTTGCTGCTAGGTATGCTTGACAGGCAAGTTTTGATGGATAAAGTTTGGACTGGCAAGCTTGGTGCTAGGTATGCTTGACAAGTAAGCTCGGACGAGCAAGCTTGGCATGGCAAGCTTTGCTGCTAGGTATGCTAAACTGGCAAGCTTGGACACGCAAGCTTGGCCTGGCAAACTTAATGGGTTAATCTAAGACTCACACGAACTGTGACCGTAGACTACTAAGGCTCACACGAATTGTGACCATAGGCTTTGGGACGCTTATAAGCGTTGCAAATCTAGTTTTTTAGCCTTTTCATTTGGCAATTAGGGTTGGAAAATGTTTCATTGATCGTTTGAAACGCTTATAACTGTTGTAAACTTATTTTTTTAATGTTTCTAAAGCCCTAAATTGAGTTCTTTTCATGCACTTCAAATTAGTTGTCTCTTTATGCGAGGATTAATGTGGTTGAGGCTGGGTTTAGCTAGTAGAATCTATCAAATTATATCTGTCACAATTTTGACTTGGTATCTAAGCACAGTTGTGGTACTTTAGTCAAAGTAGATTCTTATGTAATCTTCTATACAAAGTTATATAGGTATTTTAGTGAGTCAATGTTGCTCAGTTGCGCATGAGTATTGACATAAGATAATTTTTGAAATCCAGTTGTGGAATATAGCACAAAATAATACTCAAATTGCTTTATACTAGTGGGCAATCTATATAGGAGCTTGAGATTTTATGTAAAAATCATAGAATATCTAGGAAAGTCGTAGTAAGCACCAGTGTTATTCTGATGATTGTATACACTAATGAAAGTTGATTCATTCAGTGATTTTTTTTATCGTATATATAGTTGGTCATACATATAGAGATATATGGGGATAAGCGCCTGAGAGATGATATAGGGGTAAGCACCCGCCCTAAAACTCTTTGCAGAATTTCGAGGTTTAATATTCCTCAGACTTGGGTCTCTGGGAGATAATTTTACTATTTTACCCTTGACAAAAACCCACCATCAACAAGATAACCCCAAATTCTTTGACTAAACGGTGATCTTAATTTCCAATCACACACTAATTAAATCTTGAAATGACAACACTAAAGGAATATTAGTTGAATCGAAATACAAATTACACATTAGTTAACAATAGTCTATGTTACCAGCATGTTAATCAACCCAAAACCCTAAAACCAAATTTATAGAAAACCTAAAACAAAAATTTCACAAACCCTAAAATCAAAATTACAAAACCCCTAAAATTCATTGTTGCTATTAAACTAAATCTAAACAACATTGTCTTGAAATACAACGAAAATAGAGCTTGGTTTGAAGAACTTTCCCCTTTTGAATCACCATGATTGTGACGGACCAGAAAAATTCACGTCCAAAGGGTCGGGTCCGCCCCGCTTGGCAAGCTCCGACTTCCCGATACGCCACTCGAGGAACCAACATTACCAACCTTTGGGACCGATTTGATTTTTACTAAGCAAATGTTTATCAAATTATCAATTTGAGTAAGTATCATATTCTCATCCAGTTTGGACCCGATAGTTATCAGCCATGGCTCATCCCCTTAGGGACCTGTCAGTTAATAGCCCATCCCCATAGGAACCCGACAGTTATTAGCCTTAGCTTAACCCCGAAGGAACCCATAAGCTAAACATATATGAACAACTCTATAAAAATTGATAGTCATTTCTAGCTCGATGGTATGAACTGACACTATAGGCAATAACCACCCCTTCTCAGATGATATGAATTACCTCGAACGGTAAATCTCATATCTCATGTACTGAGACAGATGATATGAATTACCTCGAACGGTAATAATCATCTCTTCTCTCACTAATTGAGCTAGATGATATGAATTACCTCAAACGGTAATAATCATCTCTATCACGTATCAGGCAGATGATATTAATTACCTAGTAAGGTAATAATCATCTCTCACTAGGCAGTATGAACATCCAACAATTGGACTGCAACTACCTCCAAAAGATTGTAATCATCTCCAATTAGATGGTATGAACTGCCATGCAACAACCATCACTTTTAGATGATATGAACAACCTTGTGTTGAACCGCAGAGCGGTTGCCTACATACCTTCTCCGTAGCTCGAAGGGATCAAACACAACCATAGTTCTTCTACTATTTATTTAGATAATATGAACTACCCTTAATGTAGCAATTATCTCTTATGACAGATAGTATGAACTGCGTAACAACAACTATCTCTGACTTACCACGTTGCCATCAGTATCGTTCGTAATCAGATATAACTTTGGAGAATGCAAGTAAATACCATTGTATTACCAACCAGTCCCAACCAGTTTCATGTCAAGCCAACAATATCACTACACCAATCTAACAGTATCATAAGAAATCGCAGCACCGTACTAATGAATTTACAACAATCTTCATATTTCATGCACATTATTAAATAACAAGAAAGTAGCTTGAGCTAAATTAAAGCTAACACAAACAACAAGAGTACTTAAGGCCCCCTTCTACCTTGTTACTGAATTATAAACAAAGTACTTACTAAAAAAACTAAAATACTGCCTTCACTAATACTGCACTTCATAAATTCTAAACCTTGGCTTGTATCTTTATTGTTGGAAATACTCATTACCAGGGAAGAAAATATACCGATCGATCCAACCAACTAAATTAAGTCAGCAATTACAGATACAACTATATCTTCTTATCAACATTAATCCCAAAATGAGGCAAAAACACAACAATACTCTTTGTAAGCAAACCAATAACAAACTTTTTATATCATTCTTCCTGTGAACTAAAAACCAACAAGGTAACTACAACAAATCAATAAGCGCCAATCTTACCCGTACTAGAGAACTAGTTTTGTAAGCTACAGGAGATGACTCTAGGTACCATAAAGTGAACAACACATTCACAGTTTCAATATCAGTCCATAATTTAAAAGAATTCAGAAACCATACTACCAATTGCCAAGCAAAGACGATTCAATTCCCATAACAAATCTGAGCATAAAAATTCAATGGAAATCAAATGTTATGGTTCACAAATGTCACTTCAATCATAGACCAGAAAATAATAACTCGTTGATCGGATTACAATGATATTTTTACACACCTTCATAACTATATAAAGTACATTTTAAAATAATTTTAAAGAAAATTAACGGTTAGATTTCAACTTACGAAAGATTTTATATACCCAGCGAGACTGAATTCCTACATGCATAACTGCAGAAAGTCCCTCCTTTTGGGTACTTACTATGACCTATTTGTCTTGAAATTTGTACAGATTAATAATCATGAAGTAGGGTTCCTTATATCCAAAAATCAAAGGAATTCATGTAATATAAGTTTCTCACTTTAAATCTCAAAACTCTATCGTTTGTACAAATTCTGCAGTATGGTTCTCTGTAACACAATAGTTTCTGCCACTTCCCTAAGTCTGATCATCCTGAAATTTTAGTCGTGTTCTGATGACATACCTAAGAATAACATATACAAATATCACTGAGTTATAACGGTTAGATTTTAGTTTATTGTTCCAACAGTGTATATGTTTCAGATGCCGAAAGTACAGATTCGCAGTTGAAGCTAAGGTTTCATTACTAAACTCAGTTTCCAAGTAGTTATACCATTGAAATTCAGATACCATTAATAATAATTTTTGTAGCAAGAGTAACTTTCCCTTACTGATGCTTCACCCATCCATACATCATAATAATGTATCCAACATGCTTAAACAACATTTACACATCATCCACAAGCATATTTATCAACTATTAAAGAAGAAACTCATAAATCTTAACTAAGGGAGGGGTTTCTGTTTTTCTAGTTAAGTAATTCCTTATTCATTTACTGACCATGGCTCGATATGAATCAAGCTAACTTATCTACCTAATCTCATATGAGCCCTAGATGTAGCCATATTTCATATTTGTTCACTAAATTCATGTAAGGAGAAAAAACATAATTAAACATTCACCTTGATTCATCAAATATTCTAATAGGAAAATCACTTAATAATTCATCAAATTTGCTAATAGAAATGTTTCTCATCATTTTCAACAGACTACCACTATAAGAACGAGATTTGGATAGTTAATCACAAACCCATTCAAGGTTATCAAGTTGACAATCTCACTTTACCATTCATAGACATATTAGTGATACTGTAAGGATAAAAGGTCACAAAACAAACATTCATCAAATTACGACAAATTAACACATATTGAACAAATTATCAGAACCCCTACAACTGTTTAACATGAATTAGCCATAAGTAATATATTTGGGGAAAATCCCCAAATTTTACATGAAGAACCCTAGTTCTAACATTATGAATCCCAATTTATGTATTTACACAAAGGAAAGTCCGATCAAAACATACAACAAGTGTGATTGCAGAAACTCATCAATTGATATTAATCATCATTTTTAGTTGAGTAAGAAAATGATTACTTCAAACAACTTACAAATCAGAGAATCGGAAAAAGAATAACCCACCACGTTTTATCAAACAACCAGCATCGTCAACCTCTGCAACTAAATATAGTAATAACTTCACTCATGCATGATTTCATCATTTGTTTTTCATTTCTCCATTTTCATTAGAGAAGGAGTAAAAGAGAATAATAATAATAATAATAATAATAATAATAATAATAATAATAATAATAATAATAATAATAACGGGTTTCTTGGTCGACGATGAGCGTTCTCTACGGCCAGCAGATATCCTTGTATATATTTGGGAGAATGGACGGGATGTTTGCTTTGACGTCACTGGAGTGTCTCCTTTTACAGGTGGGGGGAGAGTCGTTTTTTCACCTGGTCAAGCCATCTCAAACATAATTTAGTTGAATCATCATCTCTCAACTCGTACAATTATTTGATAAGAACATAATTTACATGATTTTAATGTCAAATCCGTACTAATATTTGTTATAATTCTTGCATATTACTTTTTATTACTCTTGTTTTCTTTTATTTGTTTCTATTAGGTGTTTCATCCCAATAAGAGTGAAAATAACTACAAAAGAGCTAAGAGGTAAAGTACTCCAAGTATCCAAGTGTCTAAAGGTAAGATAAGTGAAAGAAATGCGACAAAAATGAGCAAAGAACGTTGAAAAACATAAGAATAATTACCAAGTAAATAATTAAACAGTCAAATCCAGAATTTCTTCTCACCGTCTTGTATAGAATTGAAAGACAAAACCAATGCCAAAATAATGAGGTCATTTCGAGTTCGTATGAAGATGTTATGACCAAAACGGTGAAACCAACTTGGATTTGGTTTTTGTTGAGTTTGTTTTGGGACTGCACGGGAAGAGAAAGAGGTGATGCGTTTTGGGTTTTCCTTGTACATAAAAATAAGGCTTTTTGTTGAGGAGGTTAAGTGTCCTATCTAATTGGATAGGGATCAATAGGAGATATTAGTATTTGAGGACGTTAAGTTTTTACTTGGATAAGGATCAAAAATAGGTGAAAATATTTGATGGTTATCAAGTTTCCTAGTTGGATAAACATCAAAAGGAGGTTACAAAATCATATATAAAGGGGAGGCTAAATATAACTTTCAAGTTTCAACATATAATTTTCTCTACATCTTAAACCTATGATTTACCCCTTTAGGGGGAAACCAGTCATTCTTCTTTTTTTTCTTTTTTTCTTTGTATGATGATAGTTAATTCTTTTGTTGATTAAAGATGAATTCAACGTTCTAGACGTGAAGCTTTATTAGTTTACAATTTTATTTGGAATTTTAGTCATTCGTTTATCTTTACTATATTGAAAGTTTATGAATGATTCTTAGATTGTTTAGAGTGCACGCTAAATTAATCTATTGATTATTTTATTACTAGTAAAGAGTTGTGAGATAAGTGTAATAGTCAAACGACGATCTACTCAAGTAGAAATCGCGAGACCTTGCAGAGGGATTATGTGGAGAAATTACGAGTAAATATAACACCAACAAGTTTGACCTTGAGCTAAGAGTTTAACTATTGGGATCAGCCAAAATTCACAAAGCTTAAAGCGTTCGATTGAGTTACACCTTGAGTGATCTACTACTTAGTGGTTCAGACGAATATAATCTGGTAATCGAGAACATTTGTATCCACTGACAAAAGGAGTTTTGGGGATATCACTATCTAGTTGCTATTATACGGTTAGTGATGAATGATTCTAACTAAAGCTAAATAACTATAATACTTGAGTTAACATTTGGTAACAGTGAATGACCCCCCTAATCATCTTTTTTTTCTTATTATATTCTATTGATATTTTTAGTTAATCAATCCACAAACCCCTTTTCTAGTATTTATTCTTATTTGCTAAATAACATATCAATTACAGGACTATTTGTGAGAATGTTCCTTACTAACGCTATATTACTAGTTAATTATTGGGAAATATATTGATTAATTTGGTGCACTTATGAAACGCATCAGTATTCATACCCCTTACCAATGATCCCACTATGCTGAATTTCTCAGATAATCAAGAATTTTTAACCCAAACTCAAACTCATTTTTCTTATGAACCTTATTATGATTTTGAACAATCAAGCCAAGAAAACGAGTAACAATATGGTCAAAATAGTCAGTTATACCTCTAACTTAACTCCAATTAATATTTGTTGCTTTTAATCGCTTAATGTACGTAAAAGGTTTGATTTATTTTTTTACATTTTTTCGCACCCAAATTGCAAGTTGTAACCAATTTTACGACTGAGAACTCATGAACTTCCAGCCGTAAACTAGATATTACGGTTAAAAAATCATGAACTTTTAGTCGCATATGTTGGTTACGACTAGGTACTTAAGTGAATTTTATTTACCTTAAGGTATGAAAATCTACCATAACTTTTAAGCGTTGTCAAACGACATATTGGACTTTAAATATAAAACTATAAATTAGAGAATTTTTACCGAGTTGCCAAATGCCCCAGGGATTTACATGATTCCTAAAATTTGTAATTCCATGAAATTATGAATCCCTCATAATTATGCTTTACGCAACCAAACACATCATTAGTATGTTTTACTTGTATAATAAAGAAATTTCAGATTTTTTTTCTCCCCAGTAAAGTGTCTGCATAACTCCTTATGCATTTTATTTTTCAGGGGTATAATTGACAAGCAAACTAGAATATAACATATCTAAAAAAATTGCCTTGAAATTTAATTTTTTTATCTCGTTAGATACATAACCATTATGCAGCCACCACAAAGGATGCATAACACATTAGGTAGCCACTACAAAAGATGCATAATACATTATGCAACCATATTTTAGTTTATGCATCCACTAATTTGGTTATGCAACCACTAAAACGATGTATATGCATAAAAAATAGCATTCCAACAAAAAAGGAAGCATAACGAATTACGCAACCACCACAAAGGATGCAAAACACACTACGCAGTCATATTTTGGTTCATGCATCCACTAATTTGGTTATGCAACCACTAACATGTTATGCATCCATTTATTGGTTGATTTCAGTGATAACAACAAAGTTGTCGCATAATGCATTATGCATCCATTTTTTTTATTTCAGCGCTAACAAAAAATGGTTGCATAATGCGTTACGCAACCATGTTTCGACTGCAAAACAGTTTATACAAATATTTTTGTAGCTATAACAGATTACGCAGACACTACAAAAAATTCACATGCAGTAATATGAACATCATAGACACAAAAAATAAAAAAATAAGCTTACAAAAATTCTGGAGTTACAATGGATAATAAGTCATACAACTTCGATATGAAAAGTATAATTACTTGGTCATCGTCGACACAATAATAAATCAAATAAAGAAACGAAAATAATTTTTTCCCAATTCCTACTTAATTTACACAACTTTTTTATACACATATATCTGAGCCACTTCCTTGATGTGAAGAAAACTTCTTTTGGTACGTCTTTCGAATATCTATATACAACCTGGTTATTCTCTCCCCTTTAATTACATCCTCCCAACTACCCTATTCCAAACGCCTCCACTGAATTATTCATCCAACACGTCCTCAAACTCAATTGTCCTTTGTAATGCCTGCAACAGTCACCAAAAAAAATATATATGTAAGGATAAGAAAAAAAGAGATAAGTTTTATAGCCTTGTAGCAATAATATTTTTATTTATAGAGGTACAACATTCTGTATAAAGATGATACTTATCTGATTTTTTTTTGAGGAAAAACAGATTGAGTATACTTCTTTTACGATGATTACACTACCTGTTTTCAAGGCCTTGATTTTTTGGGGGTTTTTCACGTGCTTCCGTGACAGAACGAGTTTTCTCCGATGAACAATTTAAAAAAACTCCACAATTATACTCCATAAATTGATTCATACAATTAGAATTCTTAAATAAGATTTACACGAGTAACTTACTAACTGCTCCCTAAACAAAACTATTAACCCTATAAATTACCAAGCATTCACTTTTAGGGAGATTGCAAGTGGGGGCATGAGAAGGAGAACCATGATGGTAATGAAGGCACATGAAATATAAGTGTACTAAAAAAACAAGAGATCACCCAACACTATATTTATGAAAGGCTAGGTACCAAGACAAAGACTGGTAGCTTAAGTCTCAACAAAATATATCATAGCTAGACAAATAAATGGAATAACCTAGTGCGAAAAACAACAAGATATCAAGCTGAAAATTTATCAAAGAGAATAATGTATACTAAATTGCACACATCACTTTCCATATCTCCATCAAGGTCACGATTGCTTGGATTTAGTAGTCCAACATCCATAATTCTTGGCACCCATTATAAATTCAATAGAGTATTTGAAACCTTTATATCTCGTTGGAGAATTGGAGGAAAGCAATCTTTGTGAAGGCTTTTTAAATGATCTCAACAATACCATTTTTACTTTATTCTATTATTTTTACAGATCTACATAGAATTTGAAAGAATTATCACCATAAACAAAAAACTTAACTAATTTCATCAACATTCATTATGGTTTAACTAGAAATTAACAAAAAAAAATGATAATGGCACAATTCCATATTCATCAAACTATCATATAATAAGAAAAAGAAAACCAAATTTAAAATTTAAAAGTACATCCAAAATAAGATTTAATTTCATATTTTTTTTGTAAATTATCTCATCTTACCTGACCACAAACTTCTTCACATATATCATAATATTTTAAGAACAATAATACCCTCCTCCTTCTAGCATCATTACCACCATCAAATCCCTGACAAAATCGTTCATTTCTTTTTGTAAATTCGATAAAAACCTAATTGTGTTCTTCTTGTTAAGTCGAAAATCCATATCAACAAGATGGGTATTACCTAACACCATAAGTTGGCCTAAATACCTAAAATCAAAGAGTTTTAGATGTTCAAATCTAAAACCTTGAGAATCGATAAAAAAATAAAGAGAAAGAATCGTAGTTGCTATGTTGTGTATGTGAAAAAGTATTACGAGAATTAAAAAATAATACAAAACATAATTTTTAAAAAGTGGGCTTCCTGATGACAAATCAGAAACTGTTGGATGCACTAATGCGATTATGAAGACGTGTGTTTGAGAGTGAATTTTTGGAAAAATATATGGTAATAATTTCCACTTGATATTAAATACTTAAAATCCGTGGCCGACCAGTCTAACCTGCCCAAATATTTTGATGAGTTTTGGACGGATGATAAACATTAAGTTATCAGTATTATTCGACCTATCCGTGTTCGATAGATTTTAAGGGTATTTTATGATCATATCTGACCTACCCGACCTGACCGAATAAATGGACCGAGTAACCTGGTCTGGTCCGTGGTGCACCCCATCTTTCGCTAGTATCCGGAGGTCATTTTAGGAACCTAAATAAGATTATTAGGGCTTACTATCAAATGGGGAGGCGGTCTTTCGTTTATAAAATGGGGAAAACGACCTAACTTCAATTTATCTACTTGATCTTATCTGAGCAGAAAGGAGCCGCTGCTATTTTCTCAATGGCGACAATCTCACTAGTTTTGCTCGAAATCGGAGTGTCCCGTTAAGAAGTTGCCCACCTGCGTCTTCGCAGGTGCTCTGGTAGCGTTTTTTCTACCTCCGTTTTGAGCTTCTCTAATGGGTGCCTTGAGAACTGCTGTGTTGCTTCGCTGCGATGAAGACTGCCTGCGGTCAGAGTCCCACAATCTACACAGTTAGAGGGACTATGATGGACTCGCGGGCTCACCCACCACCATTCTACTTTTAGCTTTTCGTCTTTTCGATCCTGTTTTTATTTTATTTTTAAAGACAATTGTGTTCCTTTAAATCTTGTGTTCAGCTTGATGTCTAGCTTATTTGTGAAGTTATTTTTTATTTTTTTAATTTTCCCATATTTTTTCTGTTCAATATTTTGGATCGAGAGATGTGGTTTTGGCTTTACAGTTAAGATTTTGTTAATGAGCAATTTTTTGAGTGATTGTTAGCTGGTACATTGTTGCTTTAGTTTTTTTTTTCTGTTGATACTACCAAGAAAAGCCCTATGACCTAATTTAAGCTGATGATATGTTCCCCTTTCAAAATTATTTAGTGAGTAACTCTCTATTGATACATTTATATGCTTATATTTGAATATTGTGGTTGGTTCAATTCAATGTACTATTCTGTAAAATATTTGATATCATGTTTTAATGGGTTTTGATGAAGCTTGCTTTAACTTTAATGTGTTAGTAGTCTGGACCCTGTTTAGCTATGACATGTATTTAAAAATGATTGCAAATCATGGTTGATGGGAGTATTTATCTTGCTTATGGCAAAGGATTTCAAAAATGATCAACAGACACAAAAAAAAAAACGATTTCAAATTACTCTCACATGCTTGGACTCAAAACCACCCCCTGCTAATCCATGAGAGAAATTTGAAATCGGTAATGGATCTTCGTTCCAGAATTCTCAAAGTAGCTAGTCAGCTTTTCAAATCCACTTTTAGTGGCTAGTTATCTAATATTTGATTATGCGATGAGATACAGAGAATTTTTTCTTCTCAACTGGTCCTTCAATACAATTGAAGCTTTTCTCCGTTTAACTTCATGTCAGCATATCCAACTAGGGTTGTCGGTCGTCATTCATTTAAACCCTCTTAAATTGCAAACGTACATGGCTCTGTATGCTTTGGTTGCATGATGCCATTCTTTAATCTTGCAAATAGTAACATGGGGACCCGCTTTGCTGCTTAAGCTAAAATGTTTTTGCTGCCTGTAATGCCCCTACAGCTTAACACGAACTTGACAATTTGATGTATTTCTTTGAGTTTACCCTCAAGATGTCAGTATATTGTATGTTTGTGGGTATTCCTACCTTTGCAGTTCATATAAAGAATTTGCTTTTTTTACATATTTTCTATTAGTGATTCCAAAGGTGTCGTGATGACACTATTATGGACTAGAGTTTCTCATTGGGGCTCTTCACCCTAATTTGACGACAAACCCTTGGCTGTCTGAGCACTATTAATCTCTTTCCTGTTTTCTCGGTTTTCAACTATGGAGCAATAGATTTAGCTTTTTTCATGAAGTTTAATGAATTATTCAGCATTGCACCCATTACGAATTCAGGAAAGATTGGCTTAGGTTCTTCTTGAGATAATGACTTGGGTTGCTGTAATTAATTTGTGGCCATTCTGATTCATGGCCTTTCCAGTGCCATGTTATCCTTTGAGGAATTATACCTATGATTAGAAATGGTAGACCAAATGCCATGAGGGTAACGGGGCTTCAAACAAGAAGGTTTGGTCAGGAATCCGGACAACTTACCATAAATTGTTCGAAAGCACGTAGTTACATTTGAAAAGTTTTTGTTACAAGACTAAACAATAATTTTTGTGTAAAACATTGCAAATGTAAGTTTTAGTTCCGTAATCTTCTCTTAAGGTCAGGAACAAACTTTCTTTCCTCACGTCTTGTATACATATTACCATTCATTTGACACATGCCGCTCTGATTCACAGAGTATGGTGAAAGCTGCAAAAGACCTGTTTGTCTTCGCAAATTTATATTGCTACATTGCACATCATATACAATTTTATCTTAATGTAATCATACTCTTTATTATTTAAAGGCAATCCCATCCATCTAAACGTGCGCCATTGTTTGACTAGACGACCACCGTACCAACTGCACGATGATATCTGGGTGTTAGTAAAAATAAGGTTGAAGTAGGCTTTCTAATTTCTAATCAAATCTTAGATAAAAATTTGTAAAATGCATGAACGCAAATATGTTTTTTTCTTCTGATATGTGAACATAAAGTTGTAGAAGATGATCCAAAAATGTAGAATGTAGAAGCTCCCGTGTTTCTTCTTATCTGTTAACATAAAGATGTGGAAGATGGTGTGGAAACGTAGAGTGTAGAAGCTCCCAACCGGCAATGCACTCAATTACCGTTATTGGTGTGGCGTTGTTTGATTTGTTTTTTCTAACTCAACTAATTCGTCTGAATCTGACTCATTATGTATGGATTTGATTACAATTGTAATTAAGATTTTTTTACAAAGGGGCTAAGCCAATTTTTATTTTATTAATACATTAAATGAAAAACTGAGGATAGACACTGGCGTAACATATGACGTAGTGATTACTTTGTTTATTTCACCTTAGCATTATAGTCTTTTACTGATTCCTCTTTAATGTTTCTTGAATCAATTTAAAAATCAAGGTACATTTATATTAACTTCCTAACGAATTTAACCAAAAATTCAAGTTAAAATTATATTATCTCTGTACGACTATACTTTATCTAACGATTAATACTTGATAGATTAAATTTTGATTCAACTTAAAATTCAATGGATGAGAGTTGTGGCATAATAATAGTACAAATTAATTTGTGAAAATTTATATATACATATATATCTAGAAAATTTTAACATTATGAATTCTAAATTTATCAATTATGGTCAAAATAAGAAATAAAAAAACCCTAAATCTTAGATATGAAATAAAAAGTCTATGATATAATCCTAAAATAAATTTATGATATCAATCATGGTCAAAATAAAAAATAAAAAACCCTTAAATTTTAGATATGTAATAAAAAGAGTCCACGATATAACCCTAAAATAGGTTCACCTTAAAAAATAAGTTCATTTATAAAATGAAAAAATATATGAAAAACATAAAATATTTTAAAAATCTTTAATTATAAAGTCACTTTTACTGCAGGGCTTCAACAAGTGTGTGCGGCCTGTATATATGTAATCATGGTTTATCTCATAGCTTATATATAGAGCCTCAACCTATGTTACATATATCCCATTTCTTATAAATTAGATTTCTCATTATCCTGTTCTTTCATATCTCAGTAATACTATAATATGTTGTCAACACGGTTCTATCAAGTGTGATTTTTTTTTTATTATTCGTGTGATTGATTACTTCTTGAAGATGTTAGCATGGTTCTGATCATATTTTCATTATATTATGGACGTATTACCAAGTATTCCCTTTTAACCAAAAATTTTCGAGTTCATAGTATAAATTAGAGTTCTACGGATGTATGATTATCAAACATAAATATTTCACCATTAAATTTTCACGAAATTTGATTACGTTGTGCCAAATTAGATCTTCAACCCTATCCTAAATTGTTACAAAAATCGGAATATGATGTCATCTCTAAAACCTCTTTGAATGATAATGATTTACTTTTAGAAAAACCCTAAAAATTCCTTAATAGTTTAGATTTCAACAGTTGGATTAAGCTCTAATTTAGGTATATATATATATATATGTTAGCATCGTGTATCTGTTGTGAAGATTGCATAGCCATCCAACCACGATAAGCACTAAAAAGTAATCGATCTTTACAGTTGTGTTTACTAAAACGAAATTTGGGACAATCATATGGAGTCATGTATATATATTCTAATCAAGCCATTGGATTATCATGAAACTTTAATATGTTTGGAAAAACACCCAGATGAATGTTTCCTAATTTTTTTTTTATCATAATCAGACCGTGGTATGAGTTTCTAAGGATCAACAAAGTTGAATAATGAAGTTTTCGACTTTCGGGGTTAATAATGAACCCTACATTAATAGTTTCAACTTTATTATTTATGGGCCTTAAAACATTATATATATATATATATATATATATATATATAGCAAATTATATACTTTTACTATTATTGACCATGGAACCTTATGGACGGGCTTTAGTTGGACCTTTGTTGATTTTAACCAAATAACTCATCTTGAAATTGATCTTTTGAACTCAAAAGTACTTGAGCACCATTATTTTTTTTTAATGTTGAAACCACGTTTGTGGAAAATGTTTATATTTCCATAATTAAACCTTCTACCAATGACGATGTAATGCCCAAAGATGAAGGCATATGCCTATATACATTTCTAAGGCAACATATTTACCTCAGTTCACGCTGGATTTTTTTATTTAAAATACCTAAATAGCTATGTAATGCCAAGAAAGAATTTTTTTGAAACATTCATAGTATTCACTCCCTTGAATGTTTAGTGGGATTGAATCCACTTGCTAGACTACTGAAAAGTCAATAAATTCAACAAAGATATGTTGCGATTTAAAACACATATCAACTTTTGTGTAAGAAATCACAAAAGATGATATGAGTCAAAAAAAATCTATCCAATTTTTATTTTTTCTACTTCATGTATTATAATAAAGAACTAGTATAGGTTGAAGTATGATAACAAGAGATGCATGATCTTTAATAAGATATTCTACCTGAAGTAAGAGGTTAAAAGGCATTTGAGAATCTCTTAAACAAAAACATGTCTCACACATTGGGATAAATAAATTTTCCAATTTAAGCTAACTATGGCATGGTTTAATATGAAAGTAACCCCGAATAAGAGAGGGTTAGGCATGCTGAATCATACCCGTGTTGGTATACTGGTGCATGTGAAAGGAAGCACATATATTATGGTAGCAAAATATTTTTTTTAATTATACATACATAGATGTATTTCTGGCTTGAGTAGTAACGATACTAAGTAAATGTATCTAGCTACTAAGCATGGTACAAAGATGTAATTCTGACTCATATAAGTTGGAAACTTTGGTATAAACATTTACCGAGAATGGTACAAGCACTGTAATGCGAGTATCATATAGTAAAATCCAACTACAAGTATACATATAGAGAGTTTAAAGGACAACAAATTCACTATATCCTTGGAGAATGTCATACTCTAGACGGTAACTTTAATGGCAACAAGAAATTTTCCTAGTCAGAAGATTTACCCAACTTTGATTGTTTTCTTATCTTTATTCAACTAAATTTTTTATGATTTGATTCTTAGACGGATTGAATGGTAGTTCAATAGACGATGATTTAGCTAAAAATAAAGGATTTCTTTTCTTTTGCGAAGAATTAAATTTGTCATCTACTTTATGGAAGAAAAAGTATATCATTTCCACGAGACTGAAATACTCCAAAGCACTTGAGATATAAGGATCAGTCATGTATAAGGATGAATAATATATCATCCACATGAACTTTAACACTCTAAATTTCATGAAATAAATCTTCTTTTTGTTACGTAATAAGGCCACACCACTTATTACATGAATCTCTCAAGGAAATATACAACTGCTTATTGAATTGTTTCCTTATAGTACCATGTGATTGTGATGGTTGGATCATCACATGTAATAATCAAGCGAAGTAATGTTCAATCTTTTTTTTTTCTTCTGAATTGGTATAAATACTAATAGTCACATAAGCTCTGTATGCACTAAGAGCTAATCAAACTTTGTTAAGTTCCAACAAAATTCGTGCAAACGGTTATCATATGGAAACTCACAGTGATAATGGAAATGTATTTGGAAGGAAACACATTTTAGAGTAACCAATGAGCAAATTAGTCTAATGAACTATATATCACTAGTACTTGGATTATTGAGTCCATATAGTCACCGACAGTGGAATATTGGGGAGTGGCTCATTCAACTTTGACATAACCATAAAGATACTTTAGTCATGACGTGATGTTTTGTGTTTGAGAGAACTCACACATACATATCTCTTTATTTGAGTGAATAGAAGGTGTCGTATCCGTCAAATTATTTTACTTTCTGACTTGTCAAAATATAAATTAAGCACAACACTAAAAAAGATTCGTTCCCACAGAGAGGTCTTGGTTGTTATATGTTTTCAATATATTATATGAAACAAGGGGGATTTCTCATAATTATTAAAACTAAACTAAACTAATAAGAAAGCAAATAAATTGTAAAAGAAATCGATGAGATATGAAAATTGGTTAATTCGTTTTCATTCACAAAACATGTTCTTGTACTAATAATTAGAATTAAATTTTAATCTCTTACTATCAAAAGCCCTAGAATACCTTGATCACAATAATATCCCATTGATTTCTTAAAATCAACACACCTACATAAACGACATAAAATATGAATTCTACTTAGAGAACGACCCAAAGTGTAAAAGTAAAATTAGATTTAATCCTCCAATAGCTTTAAGATTTGTGAAATAAGATGGTCAATGCAATTGACATACCCAGGTACATAGACAATTTAACAAAGTTCGTAATTTACATGTGAGTACAAGAAAGTATCACTACATCCGTACTCACATTATGCTACTTGTAATCAAGATTGTCAATGTTTACGTATTAATGACCCTAATTTAGCTCTAGATATGAATATGAGTTCAATCAATTGGCCACTTAACTAAACAAACAATCAATTATACATGACGATATTTTTGCTAAATTATGAACAATAATTGTGAGACAAAACTAATTTATTAATAAAAGAAACATGTATTGCAAAATCCGACTAATCCCTAACCAATATAAAATTAACTACTCATAATGGAATTTAAAAAATTTAATTGAAGAAATAATTACAAACCCTAGAATTCGAGAAATCTTCCCCGCGCGAACCTACCAAAAAAGAGTAGAAAATGTGAGAAGAGATACTAGATGAAAAACTAGATATCCCCTCTCTTGTTGGAGTTGCTCTTATATAACTTCTCTTGTTCCACCAATCCCACTTGGAATAAAACTCACTTTCCTTGTACTACTCAAACTCCACAATTTCCAAATTGAGTCCAAATTATATTTAGGAAACCCTAATTTCTAGAGGAAACGTGACCAAAAGCGCGACTCATAGCTTATGTGTCCCGCGGCCCAATTTCACATCCAACAAGTACTAACTTTATGATTCACTAAAATGTTATGGTTCACACTCTAATCTCCGAAATCTGGCACCCGGTGTGCTAGTCGCACCGACTCGCCATTCTTGGTGCGTTTTCACACAGTTTCTGCAGTTTTGGAAAACTAGTTCGAGCATTTTCTCGAACACCTTGCGTGCATAACTTGGGAAGGGGATGCATATGTGATGTTTGATTATACTTTTCTCCTAACTCCTTCCTTGCAATGTTGAGTTCAAAAATACAACCATTCATTAACCCATTTATCAAAGACCCACCGTGTTTGTAGTCTACTAAATTAATACACAACAAAACCCATAACCATCAGACCCTTCCCTGGTTTCTTCTTCATTTTCTCTTTCTCGTTGTTGCATTCTCGAGCTCAACACTCTACGTTCCTTAATAACATCGACAACGCCTTCTTTTCTTCCTTGTTCCTCTATGTTCACGAAACTACAATGACCCTCTGCAAAACCACCTTACTTCACTGCCATCTTCATCCATTCGAACTCATCAATAGCTTAAATATCACCATCTCAAACACCTTCATTATGTTTCCTCTCGTTTCCGACATCTCAATCAGTTCTTCACTACAAAATATCCAGTTTCCTAAACATTAACAACTCCAAGTTTTCGAATCCTTGTTGCCTTCAGTCCAATCTACCACAATCGAGTCTTATGTTCTCTTTTAACCCATTACTGACGATTCTTCTCTCTCATTCTCGCTGAATCAAATGACAACAATGATAGGGTGTTCTTCCTGATTTCTTGCACTCGAGCCTGTTTTTTCCCTATTGGAGTTATGCCTTGGTCGACAACAAAAGATGCGAAAACCATAGTTCACGACCTAGGTTAATAGGAAATAGAGGTGGCCCCAAGTGACTAATGTAGTTTATTTAGTATTTTCAATTTGATAAACAACGACTTCCTCGAGTAATAGTCGCGATGGCCACAGTAATTGGCTCCCTATAACAATGTTTAATGAATAGTAGGCCTCCCCCTACTAATTCTCTGAATTGCTTTGTAAACACATCTGCCCTTAGTAAGTCTTTGTATTGACGCATTAATGACGTCTGTGCTTGCTAGCTTTGTACCCTTCAACACAATACCGGACAATGTCATACGCTCATAATTCTCTTCTTTCACTTCATGTTACTCCAAAGTATCTAAAAAAGCTAAAACAAGTGTAATGTACACTAATACAAGGAAAATAACTAAGAAAAATATAGAAAATGATACTCTAATTAGGTGTATTAACCACCTATCAGTGAATAAGACAATGAGAAGAGTGATTGATAGAATGCAAAGTGACGATATATCTCACAATTAATTCTTTTTAAAGTACTATATGCACCACCTCCTCTCCATTCTGCTTTTAAGGTAAGAAAGCAAATCACTCATTTTACAAAGTATTTCTTTAGTAACACAGGATTGAGACCATCCTAAGATGCAAATGGTTAGCAACTCATTCTTATAAAGAAAACAAGGTAATATTTGTGAACATATCCATGCATAATACAAACCATTCAAGTGATTTATGGCTCTGGTGGATTCTTCAACATGTTGCATGACTCTGGTGGATTATCCGACATATTGCATCAATTATTGTGCACGAGAAATAATGCGTTGGAAAAACTTATAACACATATTATACATGTAGGATCTCACTGTCTTTTTCAAAGCCAGATAGTTTATATCAAAAAAACTTGATGATTATTGCATGTTTAGTGTGATCAATATAGAGCATCCTATACCCAATGGTCTCACTGAGTGATAGACACGTTTTCGTGTCTTATTTGATCTCATTTGTATATTGTTTGAACTCATTTGTGTACTTATATTGTGATTTATTGTGTTTATAGGTGTTTTTGGAGAAATAAACATTTGGAAAAATTGGCTCGAAAAAAGTGTTAAAAGCACCCATAAAGAATTTTTAAAGGCACCCATGAGGAATTACTAAAGGCACCCATACATTGGATGACGGCACCCACCTCACTTAATTCAAGTTTTGAAATTGGTGGGAAAAATTCTAGTTTGAATATTTAATTGCTGCAGAGTTTTCTGAAGATTATTTGGACGATATATTCTCGGATTTTCTTGTTGGATTGGATAGATATCAGCCTGTTAAGAATATCCAGGGCTAGTAATGAGCTTTGGTTCGAAAACAAAGGAAGTTTCCACGTGACCTTTGCAAAACAGAGAAGCAAGATATTCACGGGATTTTTTCCTCTTTTCCGTGTTAATTGGAGGTTGGCGTGTGTTTGGAGAAGGCTTGAATCAATCTTTGATGTGCTGGAAACGTGTTTGGAGGGAGCAAACACTAGTTGACAGCGTGAGAAGCAATAACAGGAAATTATTTTCCCGTGAATTCCCGTGAAGAATAATGAATTTATTACGAATTATTTTGAAGATTTCATGGTTTGTTAAGTATATAAAGGGATATGGGGTACCAGAGAAGGCAGAGAGTATGGGAGAGAGCTCAGGAGAAGCCAGAGATCGAAAAAAAAAAAAATCCAGGAAGAAAAGCTTTCTGCTAGTGAAAGAGAAGAAGAAGAACATAAGGTGTCAGAGAAGTGTCGCTGAAGCAGTCTTACTTCAACAGCATCTGAAGTCCGTTCTTTTCTCCAGTTTTCTTTTCTTTCTTTTGTAAAGCAGAGAACACTTCTCTGTAACGCTTATAAACGTATCAAATCTCATATGTTACAATTATTTCACTATTGTAAGCACCTTTAGAGCTATGAAATATATTTTGAGGGTTTTTCCAATACAATGAGGAGCTAAACCCCATCTCTGAGGCGACAGAGGAAGCTAGTTTTCCAAAGATTATGTGGTACTATTTTTGATTAATTGCCTTGGTTAAAAATTTATTTAATGATTTTTGTTAAGCAATTGTGATTTCGGTAGATGGTACATGCTTTGTCCTAGGTTTTAGATGTTCCATGCTTTTGTTATACAATTGTTATTTTGAAAATCTACTTGTTGCTATATTTTAGAATCAAATTAAATATAAGAATTGCATAATTATAATTATTGAATTAAATCACTTTAAAATTTGGAAAATAGTGGAATCTGAGTCCCAGTCCCTTGTAATTTTGTCAATATCTTTTATTTGCTATTTTTAGTCTTAGAAATTAAATCTAAATTAAATCTTCACAAGTTCGAGCGAACGATATTTTATTTACCACTATTTACAAAACCATCACTGAGGCTACCATCAAATATTATAGATGGTGTGTAAGGATTATATAGGTTATGTGTACCAAGCTGCCTATAACTGCTTGGGGAATATGCAATATTACACACATAACTATTATTCGTTTTACAACCCACTTTTGTCCAACCATTTTATGTGTGCCAGCTGGAAATTGGGTATAAACCTGACATTTGTATTCTTACATATTATTTTTGGTTGTGCATATGCCATTACAATCCCACATCGAATTATAATGGGTCATCAAAACGATTAAGTCGTTATGTTGGATATGGATTCCTAACAATTATCCGCACTGTGAAACCTTAGAAAGGTAATCTCTTAACCACTAGATTTACAGATTGTCACTGTGATGAGATAGTTTTTCCATCGTTAGGGGGGGATATAAAACATAATTTTATGAGGGAACGACCGAAATTGTTGTAGTGTGTTCCCACTCTGTTTCATATTGATTCTTGTGCTCCACAAATGTAAATGTAAAAGGAAAAAAAATACTTGATTTTTCATAATGTGCATTGATATCGCTAAAGTGACAAGATAACACATACCATCTGCAACTGTGCCTACAAGGTTAGAATTCCTCAGTAAAGGATATACACCTTAAACCAAGGTGTTGCAAATACATTTGGTGGAAGTATAGTTGAGGTTGTGGCTCCATAAAGGAAGGTGGGGAGACCTCCAGGTTCGATCAATGCTCACCTAAAAAGGAATTAAATGAGTAAGGCACAATCTAATTTATATCATTAATGAAATTATCTCATTAGATTATCCCTGGTTATGTCCATGAATCAAAACTGGAGGACGCTCTGAAGGTTATAAGTTATAATGATTCCAAAGAACACTGGAATCCCAATTGATTATTGAATGTGCACGAGCAAATGTAAAGACCATGTATGCATATTGATGATATATTTTTATATACAAATGCTCAGATAAGTAGAGCATGATCAAATCGAACCATGCTCTTTATTTTTTAATATGAACAAAAAACAAATTGGCTTGCACAATTCATGTAGAACTTGGTTCTTTGAAAAATATATAGGTAGTTGGTCAGGCAGTGTTAACCATTAACTGTAAAGCCTGTGGGACATATATAGTTATTTGTAACAAAACGTAGTGAGAAGAATGAAGTCATAAAGTATAAAGACTCACCTTGTCGTACGAGGTTTCTCACAAAGCACAAGAATTGTTTACTTTCTTATAATGAACTTTATAGCGTTCTACTATTTAGTTAGCTTGGTAGCTTCAAAAGGACTTCAAATGGAACATTTGTGTGTAGTTAATTATATTACTTATCTATATAAGGATTAAGGGATAAATATATTCAGACAAGTGTATAATATCCTTTTGTCTCCCAAATCAAATAACTCTAAATTACGGAGTACGTTTGCAATTAGATTGGAACGCTCACTTATGGATTGAAACAATCTGGCGGATTTGGTATACCTATCCAAGTGATTATTTGTTTGGGAAGGGATAAACAAGTAAATGTCATGCGTACTCATAATTTTTTTTTCATGATTTGGAATTGTAGCTATCTATGTCGATGGTATGGATATTAAAAAAATATTTACTCTTGATGAAATAACAAATTTTATAAGTTTCTTGAAATCCGAATTTTAGATAAAAAATCTGGGAAAAAGCTCGATCGAACGCCAAGCTTGTGGTATATTTTTCCACCAATTTGCATATGTCCAAAGTTGTATGGGAATTTAACATGGATATGCATCCTGCTAGCACTCCCATGATTAGTTGAGGTTCAAATGTAAGCCAATGACCATTTCGTCTAATGAAAGATGACGAAGATGTGTTGGAAGATGAAATTTCCATAAGTAAGTGCAATAGAAGCATTGTTGTATTTTAGCATAATGTACACGACCAAATAATTTATCCTCAATGAACTTATTAGCTAGATATAGCTCAGCACCGACGCAAGCTTAGCAAATTGAATAGGTTGTGAGGTTAGATTTGTAGTTTCGTGAAACTAACAAGCTTAGAAAATTGAATATGATGAAAAACATAACAATTTTTATGGACTATGGAGTGAATGGGTCTATAGTTTGCAAAAGTTTGGGCTTGCCCTAAATTTGGAAACTTGTGGAATTCGTGTCATATTAAGGAAAATGGATTCTACTCCAAGTGAGGCTGGTGGATAATGAAAAGTTATATAAGAGCAACTTTAACAAGAGAGGGAGATATCAAATATCTAATCTCACCTCTTCTACTCATTTTTATAGGTTTACAGGTGTAAGATTTCTCGATTTTAAGGTTTGGAATTTATTTACATCTTCAATTCAATTGTGCGAACTCCAAAACATAAGTAGCTAGTTTTTTTATTGGTTAGGGATATAGTTGGATTTTACAATACATGTTTTTTGGTTAATAAGTTAGTTGTGTCTCATAACTACCGTTCATAGTTTACCAAAAATATCGCCATGTATGATTGAATGTTTGTTTAGTTAAGTGGCTAATTAATTGAATTCATATTCATATCTAAAGCTAAATTAGGATTGTCAATACACAAAAATTGAAAAATCTTTATTAGAAGTAGTGTAGTGCAATTATGGATTGTATTAACATTTTCTTGTACTCGCATGTAAATTATGACTTGGTTAAATTGTCTACTCGGGTATGTCAATTGCATTGATTATCCTATTTCACCAATCTTAAAGCTCATAGGGGGTTAAACCTAATTATGCTTTTACACTTTGGGTTATTCTCTATGTAGAATTCATATTTACGTTGTTATTGTGAGGTGATGACTTTAGGAAATTAACAGAATATTCTTGTGATCAAGGTATTCTAGGGATTTTGATAATAAGATATAATTATTGATACAAGAACATGTTTGTGAATGAAAACGAACCCTTAACCAATATTCTCATCTCATTGATAACTTTTTATTTATTCTTAGTTTTTCAGTTTAGTTTAAATTGTCATAATTCATAAAAGTCCCTTATTTTCCCATAAGACATTGAAAACAAAAAAACAACCAAGACCTCTCTGTGGGAACAAAACTTTTTTTACCATTGTGCTTAATCTATATTTTGATAAGTGACAAAGTGAAATAATTTTTACGGGTACGACACCGCCCACAACCATAATGTCATAAGGATTAGGAAGACAAGCCTTTATCCCAAAATCAAAAGGAATGTTATATAACTTTAAAATTTTATCGGCAGGAGTTGGAATTTGTTGGTTGGCCATTGAAATTAAGGAATTTGTTATAATTAAGAAAAACTTTTAGAAGAAAGATGAAACCCTAAACCTTGACGTTTGAAGCTCCGAAGATGAAAAACACAGAAGATAAAATTTGGAATAATCTTTAGATTCAATAATTTTATTCTTTTATAAAAGGGTGAAAGAGAAATACATTGTCACGTGTAGGCATAACCTATTTTTCATCCAATGAGGAATGGGCACGATTAAAGTGTAAACCCGCTATAATAAGTGGAAAAGATACGAATGTTGGGTAACACTCACCCAACAATAATCTGCGCTATTCATATTCCTCAAAGAAGGTGAACATTACTATGCAAATATAATAAAATGGATCAAATACATATAACTTATTCTCACAGTTTAATAAAAACTAGAACTGAAACTAAATTTTGATAGATCCGGAGGCAAATATGAGGTGTTAGTAACCAAACTTTGTTTGTAGTTGACCAAAACGTTTTGTTTTTCTTTTTAATAGAAAAACTTTGTAAGTATATCTTTATTAAGTACATTCATGATGTGTTCTCAATTCTAACTAGAACCAAGGTCGGTGTAAAAAATTTAATATAACAGAATCGTTTTGGAGTTACCTCACCAAGCGTTGGTTGTTCCAGTACTGAGTGTGTGCATCCATTTGTTATAGAGATTTAATTGTTTCAAAATCGAAATATTTTCCATTGTCAAAGATGATTGGCGCTAGTATAGAGAATGTGCATATTATATTCCTCAGATAAATTTGTAGATATGTAAAGCTATTGTCTTACCAAAACTAATGTTCCTACTCATTTAGTGATGTATTCGATTGCAGCTAGTAACATCTGACACCCCCAGGTGCAGCAGGGAATGAATCTATAATATCCAATCCTCATTTGATGATTGACCACGGGCTCATAACCGGATGTGGCTCATTTGCTGGCCTCTTTATAAGAGTGCTATGCAGCTGACAAACCAGTCATTTTCTTGTATATCCTTTTGCGTCACTCTCATCGAGCGTTGATCGTTCCTTCAACCCTAGCGTCCCCATTACTCGTAGTGATATTGAAAAGGATACCCACTATTGTCCGATCTTTTTAAAACATGTTGATTTTTCTTACGTATTATGCGACGCTTTATACCAAGTATTTGATGTATGATGCTCGTGTAGTCGAGACTTGAATTAAATGGGGTGTGCTCGCGGATGTGGCAAGGCTTTATGCTCACATCATGTTGCTACTCCAAGTACAAATAATACTTTTACGAACGTAGAATTTTTCGTCTCCATCTTGTAGATCTTCGAAAGATGAATCCAACGATCCAGAAATAGCTCAAATCGGACAAGAAACAAAGGAATTATTGACGAAACAAGATTTTCACAAACCGAGCATGCTGTCACAGACGGCAGTGATGACTGCGCGTAATATGCTGACAGATCACAGGCTTGTTGACATGGCAGATGCATGATGTTGATGTGGCGTTGATGATTGGACTAATACTGATGATGTGGCATTATTCAACGTTGACATGGTGAGGTGGTACCAAACACAATTGCTGACATGATGGATGTTGACTGTTCCATGACTGCTGATGTAGCATTGCTGACATGGCGATATTGCTGATGTAGCGGCGCTGACTGGATCAAATGATGTTGTAGCAATGCTGACTGGGAGCTGACGCAACATGGTCGAACCGAAAGAACCTGACTGGTCTAGTTTAGAACAACTGAACCGGTCTGGGCTATGTTGAACCAGATGAACAGTTTATGAACCGGAATTGGACCGACTTGGCTTGACAAACGTCTTGGGCTCTATGGCGGCTCGAATTGGACCAGGTTGGCTAGGCTCAACGGAAGTGCTTTTGTCACGCTTTCTGCAATGTATACTTATATTACTCTTTTATAAGAGTTTAGCCTCGCTTTCTGCTATTGTTTTCGCCACGCTTTTTCTAAACCTTTTTTTTTTTTTGTTTTCTAAGACTTTCTCACTAGGGAACACGGTCCTTTTACTCATATATCCCCTTAGTCAGCGCCAATGTTTGTACCAAAAATTACTTTTAGACACAAAACACGATTGATTTGATGATGATGATGCGAAATAAGACAAAAACACGAATTAAAGATAATGGAGACAATAATTTAACGTCATTCAGCGAGTTATGCATGCGTCCACTGATGAATCCCCTTGGGGCGAGAATTTTTATTGATATAAGTATTACAATGGTTTTAGCTCAGCTGTATTGTGGAGAAAGTTGATATAAATTGTGTACCCTTTTAAGTTGGATTCCAGCCTCTATTTATAGGCAGAAACCAAATCTAGTTATAGTTATCCAAATAACCACCTAGATTTGTAGTTATCCTAAATAACCACTTGGATTTTTACTTATCCTTTAATATTTGTATTTATCCCAGAAGATCTATGTCTATCTTTCATATATTTGTATTTCTCTTGAAAGATCTTAGAATATCTTCTCAAGATTTAAGTATATCCTACAAGATCCATATCTATCCTTTTAGGATTTATGTCTATCTTAGAAGATCCATATCCATCTTCTCAAGATTCAGGTCTATCCTAGAAGATTCTTGTCTATCTTTTTAGGATCTAAGTCTATCTTGGAAAATCCTTGACTACCTTCCCAAGATTTTATGTCTATCCTGGAAGATCCATATCTATCTTCTCAGGGTTTGAGTTTATCCTAGAAGATCCATATCTATCTTCTAGGATTTGTGTTTATCTCAAATTGACTTCTAAAAGAAGCCATTTGGGCCTCTAAATTAAGCCCACTTCAATAACCGAATTGACCTCTATAATAGGTCAAATGGGCTTCCAAACTAAGCCCAATACGCTTCTACGATAAACCAATGAGCTTCTACAATAAGCCAACTAGGCTTCCTCATTAAACCAGTATGTTTCGTTGATAAACAAAATAGACATCTTCAGTAAGCCAACTGGGCTTCCTCCTAAGCCAGTATGTTTCGTTGATAAACAAAATAGGCTTCCACAATAAGCCAAATGGGCTTCCTCATTAAGCCCAGTATGTTTCCTTAGTAAACAAAATATTCTTTTTCAATAAGCTAACCGGGCTTCCTCATTAAGCCCAGTATGTTTCCTTAATAAACAAAATAGGCTTCTTCAATAAGCCAACTGGGCCTCCTCATTAAGCCCAGTATGTTTCTATAATAAACAAAGTAGACTTCTACAATAAGCCAACTGAGCTTCCTCGTTAAGCCAGTATATTTCTATAATAAACAAAGTAGGCTTTCACAATAAGCTAACTGGGTTCCTCATTAAGCCCAGTATATTTCTTTAATAAACAAAATGGGTTGCCACAATAAGCCAGCAGAGCTTCCATGTTAAACAAGACTATAACCATAAAGCGACTTGTGTGACTCACCCGTGTACTATTTGATAATGGTACAAACAGTCCTCACTGATCATATAATAAACATGTTGACCATTTCTTGTATGTATGTAGCCAGCGTGGCTCATTTTGTAAACATAATACATTTTCATCAATAAATTTAATCTTTAATTTCTCTTTCCTAATTATTTTCTTCTGTCTTATTCTTTTTAATCAACCTTAATTCGAGATTTTAGATTTTAAATCTAGGTACATAATCAATTAATTATCCAAATAATTTATATTCAAACGATATTCTGAATTTTGTGATGGTATGTGAATCATGACCAAAAAATGGTATAAATCATGGCCCAAAAAAATTACACCTTCAAATGTGAAATAGGCTGTTCAGTTTAGGCAACGTGATAAAACAAATATCTCACTTGGCCATACCAAATCAGGTTCAGGTCCCTAGGCAGATGACTCAGATCCAAACAAACAAGGGCAGCCAACAAACAAAACGTTATTGCCTTGCTTTCTAAGATAATGACTTCAGTACCCCTGTTAGTGGTGGTGCCTTGAAAATTTGCTGTATGCAATCAAATCGACGAACACCTACGCAAAGCTGTAAGAAAGAAAATGGCAACGGAAGAAGAAGCATCACAAGTACCAGAAGCAGCAAAAGCAGAAGAAACTCAATCATACATTCCTCCTCCTCCTTCATCTTTCTCGGAAGTCGAATCACCACCTGTAACTACAGAAGAAGGAGAAAGGGGAGGGCAGCGATTGGCGGACGAAGAGAAAGGGGTAGGATGGCAGACTTATTACAACAGCGCAGGAGATTTGAAGAGAACCGTTTACGAATCTACGGATTCAGCTCTTCGTTCTGCTCGTTCTTTCAAGCAAAATTCTTCAACTCATCTCCGCACATTGCAGGTCTCTTCTTACCATTAAAATTCTAGGGTTTTTAATTCCCAGACATGAATATAATTCCTTCATCTCTCTGTATAGGTTGATTATATATAAACTATTTTTGGTCTTAAATTTTCTGACTAGGTCTTAGAATTTTATTTTGGTAGAGATCAAAATTTTGTCTCTGTTAGGCTTAAGCATAAAAGGGTATGTTAGATGTTTAAGGTTACCATAGAAACTTTTGATAGTAGTCCCAAATGTAGAACTTAGAAGAGTGCCACAATGCGATAGAGGTTGGAATACCTTCCAATTTCCAATTGTCCCATACTCCCATGTCTAAAAATTTAGGTCACAATCTCCTTTAGCATATACCCTGAGTGACATAGTAAACTTATTTACTGGTTTCACTGACTTGTGCTGAGAATCTTATCTTATTAAGAGGTTATTTTGCTTTTATTTACAGGATTTCTTACCACAGCTAAAATCTCAGTATCGTGCTTATGAAGATGCTTTCTTCACAAAGTTCAAAGGTGGGATGTCGCTGAATTAGTTTTTTTTTTCTTTCACACCAACTTGCATATTAACTTGTTGTTACATACTACTCTCCATTAAATCTCTGCTACCACTGCACATAAATCCATACATTTCAAGTTTTCTTCTTGATAGTTGGGGCACAAGTTGATGAATCCCATAAATGCCATATCATGAGTTTTAAGTGTTCCTCAGAGGGACCTATTTTGTCTTTTCCCGTCGAGTTTTTAATCTGACTGATCTGGTTTTACAAAAGCGCACATGCTGAATGAGGCCCAAAAGTTAAGAAGGATATCAAGTTTAAGGTGCAAAGACCCTATGCATGTAAATAATTTTGACCCACAGAACCATTTGTCGATATTGATGGTGGATTTTAACAAAAATATTTGTTCGGAAGTTGACATAAATGACCTCTTACAATGGCTTGATCGATAATTCAAGTGCAAGTTTTTATATTTCAGAGTTCTGACTTTCATTCAATCATGTAGAAGAGTTGATGAGTGCAAAAGAGAATCCAGCCGTGGCTTCTGGAGTAGCTGTTGCAGCAGGCCTCTTACTTCTGCGAGGTGAGTATCATATTTTCTTAAACTAAGACTTCGGATTGCTTTCTACTACATCAAAATGACTCTTGCAGTATATCATTCAAAAGCATATGATGAGTATATGTTCCTACACAAATTTTAGAATGTGTGTCTGTGCTCTTCGACTTGTGATGCGATGAGAATTTTATGTCACGGCAAGTAATTGGATACCTCTGCAGTGTGGTTGAAGTGTTATAGTCTTTATTCATCCTTTCATGTATGATTTATGAACTATACATACCTCACTCATTCTCACTTATGATATAGACATATAGTACACACTATACATTACAGACTAGTTATTGAGCATTATTAGTCCAAATCTGTATGATTTATCTCCGTATCTTGGAAATCACTTAGTTATCCATATTTTACACTCTCAGTATTATCATAAACGATACCACATTGCATCCTTGTGTTTTTTTTGTTTTTTTTTGGGGGGGTTTGTGTTTAATATGAACATGCTTTCTTTTCTGTCAAGTATTTAACTTCACAAGGCCGCTTCCAGTTTTGTTGATATGTACTTGTATGTAATGTGAGCTCATATACCTGAATCTTGTTCTGCAGGCCCAAGGAGGTTTTTGTTTCGAAATACTTTGGGACGCTTTCGGAGTGAGGAGGTAAGAAACTTATCCGAAGTAGCGTTTGAAATTGCTTCCTTATTTTTGGATATCTTCAGGAGATAAATATTTGATTGTGTACTTCTTGGATCTGTAATCTGAGTATCAAAATATAGTAATGACAATTGCGAATGCAAGTTACCTGGATGAGGTTATGTAGGTTCATGAGGCAAACTGCCACTTCATAATACCATGATTCTTGATGTAAACCTGTTAAATTCTTGGATTTCTTTTGGATATTGGAAACTGGAAATTCAATAGGCAAACTGTTATTTGTCATCATCATCGTAATAAATCATTCAGAAACTGTAAGACCAAACTATCTTAGTGAGAATTTTGGTCACGAAATTCCCAAACATGGACGACCAGCTAAAATTGGCCCGTGTTATGCTATCATAGTGACAAGATAGCAAGCAATCCTTTAGAAACAGGCTATCGGTTTAATAAAAAAGGTCTGTCTGCCATTTTGGTTTCCATTCATTTTGGTTTTCCAGTATAATTCATCTAATGAAAGCCACAAATTTCTGGCAGGCGCTATACGTTAAAACCGAGAAAAATGTGAAGGAACTAAACCTTTCTGTTGATATAATGAAAAAAGAGAGTGCGAAACTGCTTGAAAGATCTGCCCTTGCTGAAAAGGATATGAAACGTGGCCGCCATGAGCTCGTGTAAGTACTGTCATTATACATTGGTAACCGGCATTTGCTCATAACTTAGTCTATAATAGTTTACTTCTGTAGTTTTTGATACAGAAGATACTATCACAACTTCCTATAATATTGTTTGGGTGAGATTCTGGACTTCAGATTGTCCATATGTAGTAAAGATGCACTCGTTATTACTCTGCTGCATATTCTGCATACACATGAAGCTGATGTTTGTGAGAATATTTTCAGGAATGCTGGAAGCGACATTCAAAGGCTTGCTAAGTCAGTTTATAAGATTGAATCTCAAGCTACTGGTATGTCTGGTTAAAGGTTTCGTAACTTTTTGATCAGTTTTAACTTTTAATTCTAAGGGAATAAAAGAAAACAACTCTATTTTTTGTTAAAAGGCTCTCTTATTTTTGGATGAATTAACTTTGTGGAGTTTGGTCAAGCATGATTAGTTTGAGAACCTCACCTTTTCACCAACTGTTAAATTGATTTTCTAGATTTAATGGATGGGCTGCGACAAATCCCAGGGGGAGAGGCTTTAAAACTCAGAGCAGAAGTAAGTTTGTCTTCTAGACTGTTTATATTTATCCCGACTAGTTTTTATTGGCATAGTCTAACTTGTTTGTGCTTTACCTTCTCACTTTCAAGGTTGGCACAATGGCATCCCTTATACAACAACAGAGGTCTGCTTTGGACAAAAAGATTTTGAAGATTTCCGAATTAGGGGATTCTGTATGAACAAGATGCAAGATTATTATCAATATAGGTTTTTGTGTCCCCTCGGTCACCAATATCTAACCACAGATGTAATAAAAACAACATACGCTCGAGCTAAGGGGTCTGCTTTGTTATTTTCCTTTATCCTCTTGGTGATGTATATGTTGTCATATTGGTTTCTTTTTGTTCCAACATTTTAATGAATGCTTCGAGAGAGAGAGAGAAGTGAGCAAATAGAAGGGATGTGTGTGGAGTCCTCGGAACATTCCATCAAAATTTAAGATGGTATCAACAATTTTCCACGGAGGGAAATTTAAACTTGTGCTGGTAAAATTTTGTTTTAATTTTACAAATCTGAGTGATTTTTCCTGCAATAAATGGTAAATTTCTCATGATTGTGCAAAGTAAGGAGAGCAGAATTCCCTGAGCTCAGTTCAAAAAGCAAAACAAGAAGTAAATCGGAAGCTAAAACATGATTCACTTTGCATGAATTCTGCCAAATTTCATACCACTTGCTTCGGTCAACACCCTAAGACCACTTAACATCTCTTAATTCTTGCAAATTTCTACGTGTCGGAGTTTACAAATGAACTAGAACGAGACTGATTTTATGCTACAGTGCTCCTTTAGAACAATTTCTAATAAAGCTCGAACAAATCTTAGCTTTCGAAAACCACTGTAGAATGAAAGCTTTCCGTCCCAACTGACTAATTTCTTTAGGAACCATTATATAGTGGCGGCCATTATCAAATTGCCACTATCCAAATAGTAGAAAAACAAACAAGGAATCAGCAAAATAACATTCCTACCCTCCCCTGCATAGATATTGTTGATCATCTTCTGTGACATAGTTATGCGCTTAACTGCATCTTCCTGATGTGATCCCAACCAAGTGCAATAATTATAAATAAACAATGTTCATAAGGATCCCACTTCTGTTCAAATATACTCCTTCCGTTTCATCAAAAGTGTTACTATCACTGTTTCAAAATAGGCCAAAATAAAAAAGTGATAGTACCACTTTTGTTGAAAAAGAGGTAGTATAAATTAGTAATGCAAGCCTCTGTTAATAACAATTCATAACCTTCCACCAAACTAAAGAAGGAATGAAATCTAATAAGGAATCCAACACGAAAAGCAAAACTGTGTCGCTCATTTTATCAGATACTTTCTACACTAATTTTGTTGCTAACATTACACTAAATCTTGAATATATTCCTACGGACCTTTAACACTAATCGACACGTTAGTGATATTCTGGTGTTGGTTCTTTCAATGATTTTGATTTGTCCAGAGCTCTCAGCCTCGACCATCTCCTCTGTATCTAACGACGAGGGATCTCGTCTGTCATGTTCAGAGCTTCGACATCGTTCACAACCTGAAGGAAAACTGGTTTTGAGTACTATCAAGAAATCGGTATAAACAAACTTAATTAGATTATTCATTAAATATTCTAATTCTACTGTGGAAAGAAATCTTACCTTGTCTAACTGGTGCACATTTCTATCCTCTATACCATGTAAATAATCTAGAAAATCTGGAAATGGATGAGACAACATTCAATGGTGATCTCAAGATGATAGGTGAACAACTAAAGGAATTGAACAAATAATGTACAACACCTGAGTATGCTTCATCTTTGAATATTAGCAAACTGCAAGGCATCAGCAGGATAGAGGAACACTGGTGGTTCGGCAAACAGACGTCCGTTTCGTTTTCAGAACCCACTTCGTTTGAACTTGTATCACCATCAGCAGCATATCTAGCAGAATTACTCGATTCCATCAACCTAGAATGAGGGGTAAAGCTCATCACAGCGGGTGATCCAAGAGAGATTATTGCTACAACAGGAAAATATGCAGGACCATCCTGGTGTGGCTGAAACATAGACAACATAAGCAGAAAAAAATTGTTATAACCCTACAGAATTTTGATGTACAGAGTTTGATTTGAAAAAAAAACACAAAAGCAGAACAACACACAAACTGTAAAATGTCAATCAACAACATAACCCACCGTAATTAACTGATAGCCAGGCCACAAAAACACTTCTAAAAAAATCTACATATAGACTTGCTGTTTACAAATGTTCGTCACAAAAATTTGGCACTACCAACATTTGGATTTGTTAGTTCAACTTAATTTTGCTTAGAGAAGCTATTTCTCTATATTTCTGGTATTCAAAGATATGAGAGTAATGACTGTATGCTTCACCAAAACTACAAATCTGTGCAAAAATAAATGTCACAACATAAGGAATCAGCTAAGTCAATGAACACTTGGTTGTATATGTTGAGTAGAGGATAGAGACCAAAAACAAATAAAGATTAACCTAGCAGAAGCAAAGAACTAGGTCAACTACAAACCATGATCCCTTGATCAGGGAGGTATTCGTTGATGAGCACATGATTGATTGGTGAGGGGAATAGTAGAAGATGAAAAACAAGAAAATCAAGAACAAGATAGTATTGCAGAGAGAGATAGATTTTGGGTTATGAACAAATGAGAGAGCTTAAACTTTCATCAACACAATTTTACAGATTAATTATGTTCATCAAGCTTGGTAAAGCTTGTTCTTATACAGAGAGTAAAAACAGAAAACCCAAAGCTAACGTACACTTCATTAATTTGCTGACGTTCACTTTGAAGACCCTAACCATTTGTTGCTGAGACTGAACCATGACTTGAACCTCTGGCATAGACTTAAGTATGGTGTAAACGAAGTGTAAGAAGTCTTTTGTCTATTAGCCCCCCTCAAACTCTGTTGTGGATGCAAGGAGCACACAGAGTTTGCTTCTGAGAAACTGGAATCTTGGACCACTGAACCCTTTTGTAAAAACATCTGCTGATTGATCAACAGTTGAGATGTATGATATGCACAGCTCATTGGACCTGACCAATTCCCTTACAAAGTTGTAGTCAATTGATAAGTGTTTCATTCTTGTGTGAAACATAGGATTGGAAGAGTAAAAATTGCACTTATATTATCACAGAACAAAGTTGGTTTTGTTCCAGGGAAAGTGCATTTCAGTCAGAATTTTGCTTACCCAGATTACCTCAGCTGCAGTGTTGGCTAGACTTCTGAACTCAGCTTCAGTGGATGATCTAGCTACTGTTGGTTGTCTTTTGCTTGACCAGGATATCAAGTTGTTTCCTGCCCAATCTGCATCACGATAACCTTTTAAGGTATGTTTGCCTTTAGTAAAGTGTAAGCCATACTCAACTGTTCCCTTTACATATCTTAAGATTCTTTTTGCTGCTGTCAGATGTTCTTTTGTTGGGGCATGCATGAATTGACATACCTTATTCACTGCAAAAGAGATTTCTGGTCTTGTCCAAGTCAGGTATTATAGTGCATCAACTAAAGATCTATAGAGGGTAGGATCAGAAAGAAGCTTTGTTTGCTCACTGTGCACTTGGTGGTTTGGTGGAATTGGAGAAGCACATGGTTTTGCTCCAGACATGTTGTGTTTCTCCAAAAGATCTAGAGCATACTTTGTTTGAGAGAGACATATAGATTGAGCATTTCTTCTGACTTCAAGTCCTAAGAAATAGTGTAAGCTGCCCATATTTTTAACTGGAAAGCTAAGTTGTAACTTGCCAATTAACTCATTGCAGTGCAACTGTGAATTTCCTATAATGAGTATGTCATCTACATATACTAGTATGTAAGTGACTGTTGATTCTAGTTTTTGTATGAAGAGTGAGTTATCAGAGGTTGATGAAATAAATCCAAAGTAGAGAAGTACCTTTGCTAGCTTAGCATACCATGCTCTTGGAGCCTGTTTTAGTCCATATAGTGATTTGTTTAACTTGCAAACATAATGTGGATTAGCTTGATCAACAAACCCTAGTGGTTGAGTCATGTAGATATCCTCTGATAAGTTACCATGTAAGAAAGCATTGCTTACATCCAATTGATTAATATTCCAATCCAAGTTGACAGCAAGAGTGATTAGAATTCTGATGGTGCATGACTTGGCTACATGACTGAATGTTTCTGTATAATCTATGCCTTCCTGTTGATGAAATCCCTTAGCAACAAGTCTTGCTTTATGCCTTGATATAGTGCCATCAGGATTGTATTTAAGCGTGAATACCCATTTGCAGCCTACTAGATTCATTGAAGGATAATATGCCACTTTTGTCCAAGTTTCTGCTGACTGGAGAGCATTGTACTCATCTGCTAGTGCTTGTCTCCATGCTGGGTATTTGCTTGCTTGAGTATAGCATGTTGGTGTGATTGGTGGTATCTGATTAGAGATGACTGTTGAAAAGGAGTGTTTGGTGGAGTACACTTTTGGCTTATGAATACCAGATTTAGCTCTAGTTTGCATCTTGTGTTCATTTTGAGTAGTTGTTGAGATGATATTCTGAGGATCAGTTCCTGGTGAGTTGTTTGTTGTAGATGATACTGTGCACATTTCTTGAGTTTGTGCAGATGAGCTGGTGCTGTCAGGTGAATTATCTGATTCTGGTGATATTGGTAGAACTGTGTTGATGTAGCTTGAATTATCACCATTTTTGAGGGGGAAAATAGTTTCCTTGAATTGCACATGTCTTGAAACAAATATTTTGCCAGTCTTTGTGTCAAGACATTTATAACCTTTTTGAAATGAGCTGTAGCCAACAAAGACACAAGCAGTACTTCTTGGTTCTAGTTTATTAGCTACATAAGGCCTTAACCAAGGATAACACAAAGATCCAAAGCTTCTGAGATAGTTATAGTCTGGTAGCTTTTTGTGTAATGCTTCATATATTCTTGAGTTCAAAGCTTTTGTTGGCAGTCTGTTGATGGTGTAGTTAGCTGTTGCAAAGGCTTCCACCCAGAAGGTTGCACTTAAGCCAGATTGAATCAGTAGAGTTCTTCCAACATCTACAATGTGTCTGTGTTTAGACTCAGCATCTTCATTTTGTTCTGGGGTATGTGGGCGTGTCATCTCATGTCTGATTCCATTGTGTGCAAGGTATGTGATGAACTGATTGTGAATGAATTCACCTCCACCATCTGTTCTTATGGTTTTGATGCAATGTTGTTGTTGTTTTTCAATAAAAACTCTAAAATTAAAGAATACTGTCTTGAATTCAGACTTGTCATATAATGGAAATAACCAACAATATTTTGTGAAATCATCCTTTATTATTGCATAAATACTTGTAACCTTTCCAAGATGTTACAGGACTAGGACCCCAAAGATCAATGTGAAGAAGTTGTAGTGGTTCTGTACTAAAACTGTCTGACACAGGAAATGATAACTTGTGTGATCTTCCTAGAGCACAAGCTTCACAGTTTATTGGATTACTAACAACTGTAGGTAAATCAAGAATTCTAGAAATACATTGCATATTTTTAAAAGAAGTATGTGCTAATCTACTGTACCAGATTGTTGATGGTTTTCTTGAAGCTGCTACTGTGTAAGCTTTATTTGGTGACTGATGTAGGAAGTGTATTGGATATAACCCATTGCTATGTGGTCCTTGCAAGATTATTCTCCCATTTGCAAGATCCTTGACATAAAATCCATTTGAGGTAAAAGTTATTGAGCAATTATTCTCTGATGTAAACTGATGAACTGACAATAGATTTTGTGTTGCTTGAGGTACTAGAAGAATATTGCTTAAATTGAATAAATGTGTTGGTGTAATTTTAACAGAAGAACCTGAGTAGGTAATATGCATACCTGTTCCATTAGCCACTTGGATTTTGTCTGAGCCTTGATATGGAACTGAAGTTTGTAGTTGAGAATAGTCAGATGTTATATGTGTTGTTGCACCACTGTCCATAAACCATGGATTATCATTTGATACATCTTGTGAAGCCAGCATTACTGATCTTGCATCTTGATTGTGAACATTTGTGTAAGAAGGATTGAGTCTGTTGTGACAATCCAAGGCACTGTGTCCAGACCTATTGCATATTTGACAGATTACAGCATATCTGTTGAGTTGTTTTTGACCATAACCTCTTCCTGAAGTATGAAACCTGCTCCTGTTTCCATTGTGGTGACTTGGTGTGAATTGATTATTGTAGGAATTGAAAGACCCCCTGTTGTAGGATGGTGAGAAAGATCTGAATCTTGAGTTTCCTTCTCTGAATTGAGGTCTTGTTGAGTTGAAATTTGCTTGGAAAATTTGATTTGAAGTATGGTTCAGAAGTTCATCATCCCTTTGTTTGATTATAATTTCCTCAATTATAAGATTGTTGTGTAACTCAATTGCAGTTATAGGAGGACACCTATGTCTCATGGAGGTAGCAAATGGTATATACTCAGGATTTAGAGCAGATAAAGTAATCACAACTAATTCTTGGTCTGATATTACTTCTCCTGCAGCAGCAAGGCTATCTGACAACAATTTTATCTCATCAATCATAGTAGAAATGGATTTGTTACCTTGTTTTATTCCTAGCAATTTTGTTCTTAGTTGAATTGAGTGTGTTGATGAGGATCTTGCATATCTTTCTTCAATATTATTCCAGAGTTGAGATGAAGTTGTTGCTGCAGCAAAATAAGAAATTACTGTGTCTGAGATTGTGCTGTTGATCCACATAGTTATTGTGGAATCTTCATCAATCCAATCAAGATAGAGTGGATTATCTATATTATTTGACTGATTCCTTGTATTTGTAAATCTTTCTGGATATTGATGGGTTCCATCCAAATATGGCATGATCTTGAACTTTCTGATAACTGGAAGCAGAAGGTTCTTCCATGTTAAGAAATTGTCTTCTTTGAGTTTTAGAGTGATGAGACTCATCAGCTGATTTAATGGGATTTTTGCTATTGAACTTGATGTGGGATTCTCCATTACTAGGTTAAATTCTCGAATCATTAACTGAGATTAATTCTTCAATTGAAGCCCTAGTAGCTCTGATACCCTAGTAGAAGATGAAAAATAAGAAAATCAAGAACAAGATAGTATTGCAGAGAGAGATAGATTTTGGGTTATGAACAAATGAGAGAGCTTAAACTTTCATCAACACAATTTTACAGATTAATTATGTTCATCAAGCTTGGTAAAGCTTGTTCTTATATAGAGAGTAAAAACAGAAAACCCAAAGCTAACATACACTTCATTAATTTGCTAACGTACACTTTGAAGACCCTAACCATTTGGTGCTGAGACTGAACCGTGACTTGAACCTCTGGCATAGACTTAAGTATGGTGTACACGAAGTGTAAGAAGTCTTGTGTCTATTAGGGAACATTCCAGCTTCTTCGCATATTGTTTTTGTTATCCTTGTTAGCCAAGGAGGTATTGCACAAACACAAGAGAATAATTAAGCTTTTCTTTGCAATACTCCAATCATAGTTCTCCCATGTGTCCAGAATTTTACTACACTACATAAAGGTTTCAAACATGTTGTTATCCAAAAATATGATCGACTTAAAAGACACGTCCATTAAGCTAAAGGTATAACAGTGCATCATTCTACATTGATGAGTAGAAAATATTGTTAAAAAATTGAGTTTTATGGAGCGTATGCATCAAATGGGCAAAATCTGTAAACTTTGATGCTACCGTTTTGCCTAAATATGAATACAAAGATTACCAAACTAGGGTTTTGAACACAAGTTCATACAATATAATTTTCCAAGCGAAAGAGAGGAACTTTACTTACAGTTATGTGGTAAGAGACCCTTTTCATGTACAACACCACCTGTCACAATTTTTAAAACTAAAAACTCAGGGACTGAAACGAAGATTTAGGTTGTCAGTCAAGGAAAATAGAGAAGAAAATAACGAACCCCAATTTTGTAATCTCCTGTTCTTCAATGATTTCCACTCAGATATGGGAGATTGGTAAATAGAAATGCTCAAATAAACTTGAAAGAGATTGAGATAATTACATGATTAAGAAGCTGAGTTTGTTCAGAATCTGATATGAAGTTAGGAATGTAATACAGAGTTGGCAAAGATCCAACTTTAAACTTTTTCAGATTCTCTTTTATTCTTCCATTCTTTTCTCTGCTGTTCTAGTCTCCACAAAGGATACACAATCATATTTCAGTGGCTCTAACCGTACAAAAAACAAACAAATATAGTTTTTGGGTGTGGATATCAGTGTGTCCCACTCCCATCCCAAATGGACTAGCAGGGGGTCCATGTAGAGATGTCAATGGGATTCCGAAATCCGATAGTCGTTTCTGATGATCCAGAATCTTATATGATATTTTTCGTTATAACGACTATCGGATATCGGATACGAAAAATTAACGGAACTTATAGGTTTATCGTAACGGAACCGGCAGAGCCAGTTTCCGTTACGATAAGTTTCGATACCGATAATATATAAGTGTATTAATCCGAAATCCGTTATACCCTTTGGGCATTAGCCATTCATATCTTTTCGAGTCGACACAAACTAAGAATGTTAGAAAGAAAAAAACTTACCTCTCCTGCTGCTCTCAATCTTTTTCTTCTTCCTCTAATTCGTCTCAGTCTCTCAGACTCTCCTCATCTCCCAATCTCTTCTCTTCTCTAGTGTACTCTCTATCACTGAATCGGTGAATCAAATATTAGAAAACTAGGGTTTTTGTAATTCTGTTCAATTTAGGGTATCTGAATATGTGTGATTACTGATTAGAAAACTAGGGTTTCTTATAGAATCCAATTTTGATTTTAAAACTCAAATTTTAATTTAGGGTTTCTGAAATTAGGATTTTTATAATTGATTTGTGAAATTAATCATGTCACAAAGTCAAAGAGTATCCAATCATGTTGGTACCTTAATTTCAAACACTTCATCAAGTTCAGTGGCTTCACACTTATAAGAACAAGAAGCAAGTGTTCAAGGTTCAGAAATTAACTCAACATCTGTGGGTCGTCCCAGAGAAGAAGGAGAAGAAGAGGAAGATTCACTTGTAGATGAAGCAAAGAAGAACTACGTACAACAAGGTCAGATGTATGGAATGAATTTGAAAGAATTGTTACTACAAAGATTGGAGAAGATGGGAAAAAGGTGGTCAAAATTATAGGTGAATGCAAACATTGTAGCAAGAGAATTGAAGCAGCAAGTGCACAAGGAACCAGCCGCTTGAGATCCCATCTAAATACCTGTAAAAAGAAGCCATAAAATCAGCTTGGACAAAGAAAGATAACTGCTATCAAAACATGCAACACACAAACTAAGTTAGCTAATTGGAAATATGATCCTAATGCTACTAGATTACTTGTTACTAAGATGATTGCGAAGCATGATTATCCACTAAATATGGTTGATCATTGATATTTTAGAGATGTTGTCAGGTCTCTGAACCCTTCTTCCAAGTGTTACAGTAGTAATACAACTAGAGATGATATTATGAAACTGTATGCTGAGTTCAAAGTTCAATTACTAGAACAATTTGATTAAATGACATCTAAATGTAGTTTAACAACTAATGTGTGGACTTGTAAACATACAAAAAATGGTTATTATTGTGTAAAATGTCATTATATAGATGATGAATGGAAACTGATTAAGAAAACACTAGCATACATTTTGGTACCAGTACCACATGCTGGAGAAGTTCTTGCAGATTTTGTGAAAGCAGTAGCTCTCGATTGGAATATAAATAGTAAGCTTTTTGCTTTAGCTGCTGACAAAAGTAAAGCCAATGATTTTATGATGAGAAATATGAAGACTTGGCTTGGTAGCAAGGATTGTATAGTTCTTGAGGGGGATTTGTTTTAAATAAGGTGTAGCAATCATATATTGCATTTAGTTGTATTATGTGGGATGAAAGTAGCTACTGGATTTACAGAAAGTATTGGAGAGTGTGTGAAATATGTCAAGTCTTTGCAGTCTAGAAAATAGACGTTTGCAAATGCTTTCGCACAACTTAAATTTTCTGCAAAGTCTGTAAGTTTAGATATGGACACCAGATGGAACTCCACCTTTAAGATGCTTAAAGATGCAATTGATTTGAGACAAGGACTTGTCATGTTAGCTAATTTGGATTCTGATTTCACTATACTACCAAGTTCAGAGGAGTGGCAACAAGGAATACATATGTGTGAGTGTTTGGAAGTGTTTGATGTTATTTCAAGTAAATTTGCAGGGATTAAGTATCCAACAACAAATATATATTACAATGGGGTCTGTGAGATTAATAAGAGCATTAGGCAATGGGAATCTAGTCCTCACATGTATATCACGGATATGGGATTGAATATGAGGGAAAAATTTGATAGTTATTAGAAAGAATCTAACTTGTTGATGAGCATTGGAGTGGTTTTAGATCCTACGTATAAGGCTAGATGGATAGAGTTTGTTTACAATAAATTATATGGTCTAAATAGCTATGTAACTCATTACAACAAATTTTAAATAACACTTAATGCACTTTTCTCTTCATATGAATGTGAAAGTAACTCTACAACTCCAGATTATTTTGGGAATACAACTAGTAGAATAGGTTCGACTGGAATTGAGAATTCTAGAACAACTATAATTGACCATGAGTTTGATGAGTTTATGATGGAAAACAATGAGATTGAGGTTCAGAAGTCAGAGTTGGAGAAATACTTAGAAGAAGCACTGCTTACTAAAGGAACATCCAAAGAGGAATTTTTGTTTGATATATTGAGTTGGTGGAAGAATCATGCTTATAAGTACCCAACTCTTGCAAAGATTGCAATAGATGTGTTGGTTGTTCCAATGACAAGTGTAGCATCAGAATCCATGTTCAGTGATGGTGGTAGGGATCTTACAACACACGAAAGTTCATTAGCTCCATAAGTTGTTCAAGCATTAATTTGCTTAAGTGATTTTTTGCCAGATCTCAATGACACTGCTAGTACTATAATAACTTTCATTTCATTTCCTTTCATATTTCTTGCACTGCCAACTAACATATTTCAGTTTCTATAAAATACATATATACTTTAAAGTTTGAATGTATAAGGACTAAAGGAGTAAGGAAGGAAGGAGGAATTCATGATGTAGGTTGTTTACAAGTTACAATACACACATTTCAGTATAAGGATCCTACTTTTTTTACACTTCTTTGTGTTTTCTTTTGCAAGAACACATAATCTACAATTTGGAACATTTATGTGTGTTTTCTATGTGTTTGAGATTCCGTAAGAAATTACCGGATATCCGATAACAATTATCGTAACGGAACCGGCTGAGCCAGTTTTAGTTAATAGCCCTAGGTCCATGTTTATGTGAGATTTGATTTTTTTGGGCTTTTTTTAGCCGGTTTGTTTAGCATTTTTGATTTATAAACAAAAATTATTCACGGACATCAACAAAGATCGACTAAAAAATGAGTGGGATCCTAGTGGGCCCAATAAAATTTCCCCTACCAATCCTGGGAAGGTGGGACCCAAGGTGGTCCCACCTATATATTAGTCGGTTGTTTTTTTGTTGGTTTTTATTGATATCCGACTAGAATTGTTGATTTATAAATATTATCTTTAAAAAAACAAAACAAAAATAATTTTAAGCAATTATACGCCAACAAATAAGTAAGAGAAAGACATAAAACTTTATAGGTTGGAGATAAAACTTTCTTTTTCCTAATATTTAACATTTTATACCATGACTTTGTATTAAAAATGATGCCACATAGAAACATCTACATTCACCATTTGAGAAGTTTTAATGCTAAGTAGGGTTGTTAATGGGTCTGGGTCCATCTGGGTACCACTGGACTCGAAACCATATCATATTATAAAATCTAGATCCGGTTCCGGGCCCGGTTCCTCAATTAGTGGACCTGGAACCAGACCCAATAATAACCCCGGGTACCCATCGGTTTCGGGTACCCGTTGGGTATTAAGAAAACTATGAAAACAATCTCAAAAACTTAATATATTTCTCTTTTTGGCTTGAATCCAAATTATTTTTATAAAAAAATATCTTTATTTCTTTATTAATGTTCTAAATAAAAATTAAATATAAGAAAAAAATGAAAAAAAAAAATCAAAGCCAAAACTAACAAAAGACTTAGAATTTTGCTAAAATGATGAATTAAAGAATGAATAACTGGGTACCCAATAGCCGTGGGTACCCAACGAGTATTACTCGTTTGGACCCGTTAAGATTTCGGGTCCAATCGGGTAATACCCGCCTGGTCCTAAGTTTCTAAAGGTCCGGACCCAAAACCGGACCCGAAACCTTCGGGTCCGGTTTTGGTTATGGGGAATGGGTACCCATTGACAACGTTAATGCCAAGTCCTATGGAAATGAACAAAGTCTTCTATTTGCCATCTTTATATGGACGGACAAATGTGTTTCTCCACTATGGTAATAATGACAAATTTTAATAAAATAATATATTTAATTGTGCTTGGTGTGTCCTAATTAATAAAAACTTTATTTGTTGGTATTTAGTGGGTCCCTTATGAAATTTTATGCATTATAATACTCCCTGCATTCCACTTTAGATGAAGGTTTTGAAGTTTTCACGCAAATTAATAAAAATGAAAGAGACTAAATTTTTCCATTTGTTTTCATGCAAAAAGTGTTCAAACATTAATTTGTTACAATGTTTAAAAAAACTTATAGGCCTAAGATAAAATTCAAGGGTGTTGTTGGTAGTTTTGAGGGAAAATATGAAGAACCCTCAAATATTTTGGAACTAAAAAAACCCTAAACCCTCATCTAAAGTGAAATGGAGGGACTATATTTAGTGGCTCCCCTTATATGATAAAAATATATTAGTATAAATAAAAAGTAGAATATACATATATATATATATAAAATAATAACATAGAGATAGAGTCTTTTCCGAGCTACAAAGTCTCTATCGTTCGATAGAGTCTTTGTCGTGATACTAATACTAGCAAATCTGCTGGTTTAACCTAGCCAATTTTCCCAATACCATGTCCATACATAGGGGCTCAAAATGGGCAAATTAGCTGGTTTGCTCATGCCACATAACTTGGTATAAGGCCAAGTCCCATGCATATGGGGAAAATTGGCTAGTTTCCCATGTCAGGGGGAGGGAAAACTAACCACACCAATATGGGAAATAGAGTAAGCAACATAAATTATATCGAGCGACTTAGTGTTTTCCGCTTGTGATATAGTCTTGGTCGCTAGCGACCAAGATTCCACTACTCGGTAGAAAATAGGTCGCTAACCGATACTTTCAGGCAACGACCAAATTCAAACTAAACGACCAAATTTTCCACCATTATACATACACCTATCAATTTCATTCAAATCACACCACTCTTTACACAAATTTCATACTCTCTACCAATTTATAAAATAAATCCAGAGATTTTTTAATTTATTTTAATTTTACTTTCACAATCGATGGATCATTCTGATGTAGCGGTTAAAATTTTTATGGATCGATTTAAAACACAACAACAAACTTATATTCGGGTGTTGCAACAACTGGATAATGAGTCAGATGAAGATACAAAACTGACCAACACTATGATATGAACACAATTATCGTGAAAATACCAAGAGCTCCCGATCCAAAAGAAGTACTCACAAGAAGATATGCGTTTCAGGGGAAGGATGAGTACTACCAGAAGCTGACGCACGATTATTTCAATATCAATTGCGTGTTCTCTGATCAAGATTCCCAACGTCGATTTTGCTTGCCGCGTCACTTACTGATAAAGATTATTGAAGATCTTTGTCAGGTACAACTGAATTTAATTATCAGTTTGATGCATTGAATATTAGAGTTCATAGTCCAGAACGAAAGGTTACCTCGGCCCTAAGGATTATAGGTTACGTCGTTCATCGGATTTTAACGATGAATATCTTCGTATGGGCAAAACAACTTCATAGAATTATGTTTCATTGTTTTGTAAAATTATGATTAATCATTTTGGTCCATCATATTTACGAAAACCAACAGAGGAAGATGTTTGAGAAATATTAAAGCAAAACCAGGATAGGGGCTTTCCAGGAATTGTAGGTTGATGTGATTTTATATAGTGGTAAAAAGAGAGGTTCGATTCTCGAA